>JAOSBN010000179.1:32559217-32587037 GCA_027563595.1 Erythroxylum suave
CACAATTCAACCCCCCCTTCTTGTGCATCTTGAATATCGTTTTCTAAGTGTTGTATTAACGTGTGAATTACTTCAACATAAGTATTGGAAAACATTAGAAACGACAAAGTGACAAGGAATAGTGAAACTCCCTGAATCCTTTAACTTGGGGGTAGTTTATTTTGTAAAATAGAACTACATTCCTCAGTTAAAGATAACATAGCAAAATTGTCCAGCTTCTTTTTACTGGAGATGATTTCCTTTAAGAATTTGGTGTAAGTAGGCATCTCAGCAAGTGCTTCAGTGAAAGGGATGTTAATTTGGATCTTTTTGAAAAGGTAAAGGAATTTCTGAAATTTGGAACCATCATGATTTTTCTTTACCCTTTAAGGGTATAGTATGGGCGGCACAAAAGAAAATTATGAAATTGGTGAAGACTCTTTCTTTAGTTCGATTTCTTTAGGCTCTTCTTCTTTATCCAAATTCACAATTTCAACATCCTTGGTTTCATTTATCTTAGCTTCCTTCTCTTTAGGAACCACATCTTCTACCACCTTACCATTACCTAGGTGAATTGCCATAGAATTCTGTTTTGGATTCACTTGAGTAGTGGTAGGTATCTTTCCCTTACCTCTTTCATTTACCTCTTTTGACACATAACTGATTTGTACCTCTAAATTTCTAATGGTAGCTTTGTTGGACTAAATGTTGTGCTCCATTCTGTTTATGGCTTGAGAGCCAGCTTGAGCACCTTCATCCAACTTGCTTATAAGTTGAGCAAACATATCTTCAAACCTCTCTACTTTATTCTCCTAAGGGGAAGGGAATTGTTGTTGTGCAGAAGATGAAAGAGGTGAATACTACTATTTTGATGGTGTTTGGAACCTAGCTGATCCCATTGGATTAACAGTCCCTTGATTTTTCTATGAAAAATTTGGATGAAACTTCCAACCTTCATTGTAGGTATTCGGGAAAGGATCAAATCACTGACCTTGTTTACCATTGTTTACATAGTTCACCTCTTCTTCTGGAATTGTTGTTTCGATGTTCATATAACCAATTGTTGTATGCCCAAATATACCACAAAGAGTGCAAGGATCCCTACTAGACTTGTTATTGTTCATCAACATATTCAACTTCTTATTTATCTCAGCAACTTGGTAGGCCATGTCAAGTTTAGAACCCACTTCATTAAGAGCAATAGCTTTGCTCCTAGTCACCTTACAATACGAATTCTCTACTACTTTTTTGAAAATATTTCATAAGTCTTAGGAACTCAGGTTACTAATATTCCCACCAACATTTAAATCCACCAAAGTCTGATTGTGATCAGTGAGACCATAGAATAAAAAATGAGTCAAAGAGTATGTATCAAATCCATGATGAGGACATTAGTTAAGAAGATCATTAAATCGCTCTCATGCTTCATGAAATTTTTTCTATTTTTTTCTGCGAGAACCAATGTATTATCTTTCTTAGTTTGAGAGTTTTTGTGGGCTAGGTACCACTTTATAATAAAATTCTCCATTACTTTGTCCCAAGTATCAAGGGAATCTACCTCCAAGCTCAGCAACTAGTTTCTTGCTAGGGAAAACACCTCATCGTTAACTCATCTTTAGACAATCAATATGGGGAAAGAGTCTAAACTGTAATGTAGAAATCTCTTATAAAGGCTAAAGCATTTTCACTAGGCATTCCATTAAATTATGGTAACATAAATAGATGGATCTGCTTTAGCTTATAATTCTTTACTGCCGTACCAATTGAATGCAATAAGGGTTGCCAGCAATAAACGACATATGATAATCTCTAATTCTCCTTACCGTAGGATTAATAGCCACCGATTCATTGTTATTTTGCCTCCAAGTTTCAGCCTACTTTCCTTCATTAAACTCATCGTTCCCCATATCTTGTTCCCTATCCAGAATTGGATTTTGATTATTATTTTCTATCTCTCTTCTTCTTTGGGCGTTGTTCCTTCTATAAGTGTGTTTAATTTCAGGATTTAACTCAATTAGCTGATCGTTGTTCAAATTTCTTGAATGCTTTAAGTCATGCAGCTCCTGAAATAAAACAAAGAGAAAAGGGTTTAAATTCCATTAAACTTAAGTTAATTAAAAGTAGCTATAATTAATAGTAGTAAATATAAATTAGTCCCCAGCAACAGTATTATAAACTTGGTCAACAAAATCTACAAGCGCATAAAATCGTTCCTAATACCTACAAATCAAGTATTCAAAGGTTGTCTCCCACAAGGACTAAGCTACTCACTATTGAATTAATCCTAGTTGCTTGAACTAAAATAAAAAGAAACTTAAAGATGATTGGATTAGAGCAGACAATAAATTTTAAGACCATAAATAAACAAACAAGGAAAATCTTATGATTTAGACTTAGGGTTTTAGGGATGGATTTGATTAAGTGAATGGTTATAATAACAATTGCACAAATTCACTTATATTCTCTCTTAAGACATATGGGAATACTTAACTAGTTGATTAACTATCTCTCAATGTGAAACCTAACTAGTCAAATTCATTGAAAACAAGCAATTATAAATTATCACATTAGTTCAGGATATCTCTATCTCTAAATCTAATGTGTTTATCTTCTTAGTGCACAAGTTATACTTCACCTCTTGATTCATCATATAATTCCTAAGATTGCATCTATGGTGATCAAGCATAGAAACAACAATTAAGTTTAAGAAAGATGAATATAACCAAAGAACTTTCATTCAAAACTAATCAATCCATAAAATATAAATCAATCCCCCAAATTAGGCTACATCCCTAACCCTAATTGCGATTTAGTTTAAGAACATGAGAAAAGAATCCATACAAATAAAGATAATCAACATCTAAGAAAGATTAGAGAGAAGATTTAAAGAAAACAAAACAAAATTGCTTCCAATGCTTGTTTAAATCCTTCTTAATCTTCTCCTTGGCCTCCTTGGGTCCTCCCTTTTTGGTTAAGATAGGTGGGTCCCTTTTATAGGCCTTAAAAATAAGTATTTATAGTGCCTTGGGATCGAAGAAGCTAAATTTGAATCAAACTAGTAAAGAAAAATCGTAAAATTGTTGTCCATGTCCTTAGGTGAACCGTATGTCTGTTGGGCAGACATATGATGTCTTTCGGACCAAATTTAAGTCCAAATGGCTAGTAAATGTTTTTTACGCAAACTTCATGTCTCCTCAGAGTCTCCATGGAACTTGTAGAACTTGGAGTTCTCTTCAAAATCGTACTTGAATGGCCTTAATCTAACATCCATAGCGAAAGTTATGCCTCTTATCTCAAAATCTATCCATTTGCACCTATTAAGCAATAAAGTTGAAATATGTGAGAATTAACCAGAAAAAGCTCAAAATTCACATAAAAATAAGTCAAATTAGTTTCAATTCATCCTAAAATCATATATAAATTATTGACTTATCAATAATCATAATTAATTTTTATTATGAAAACAATCATATATATAAATATATTTAAATATCTTAAATTTAACTTTTTTAAAATTATAATATGTTGAATAAGGAGTAAGAAAGATCATATTATAAAGTTTCCAAGGTTATAATAACAAAAGAATCTTTTAAGCAACAATAATATTGATAAATAAAAAAGCAAATAGTTTAATAATTCCATAAGAGTAGGCATAAATTATTTTTATTTGTATTTAGATGAAGGTAACAAACATCTTTTATAATCATAAGATGGAATAATTTAAATTCGCCTTATCCATATAAAAGCAACATATACTTTAAACAAAATTTATTGAGTATTTGAAAGTTATATAAAAAGCAAAAACATTTTAGAAATATAATTCATCTTCTCACCTAAACATGTTAAATCTATCACCTTTAAAAGATCCATTTAAAATGGCATAAAATTCATTATGAAGTTAATGATAAAAGAAATCACATGTTAAGAATATGTTTGTATGTATGTATGTATACATCCTCCTCCCATTAATATAGAGCTCCTGATCAAGGATTATAGTCACATCCTTAAATCACAAGTACCTAGCACTCAAATTTTCAATATCATTTCTTTCTCATAAACATCGTATATTAAGAAAAATCACAATTCAATTAATATACTTTCTAAAGTTGTAAATATTATATGAGAATTTATATTGATTTTAGTACTCGTATGATGTGATATAGTCCAATGTAGGTATCTATCATAACTATATACTGTTTCAGATAATTTTTAAAAATTGATAAAATTGTGTTTCAGTTTTTATATAATAACTTAGTTCTATATTATGATTAAAACTAATGTTTTGAAAGTCGAACTAAACTTACTGATTAGACCAAATTAACCTTGAATTGTCTTGATTTTGGCCTGGTTTTCTAATTAACCATTATGAATGAAAGTCATCCTATTAACAATAAACTTGTCTATTTTCTCTTAACCGTGAAGAACTATAAATATAATTCTTCTTTTTCTTCTTCACAATAGGTCATCGACATCTATAAGCTTAAGCAAGATTCCTCTAACTAGTCACTTTTGGATTTGCTTCATAAAGTGGGTGGAGAACAGGATATCCCTCTACCAGTCTAGTAAACCAACATTAATGGGGAATTAGAGAATTATTAAACCAAATAGAAAAACATAGCATTGGAATAATTAGATAGTATTCGAGAATAATCACAAAGAAATTACATACCCACTGCAGTTCAATCATCAGAGCAAGTTGGAATCTTCCCTAAATGCATATTCACAAATGAGATCAAGGATATAACAATGATCCTTCACAACATATAAAAAGAAATTGCAAAATCCAAAGAGTACAGAGACAGAGAACAAACAAAAAATCGAAGGGAAAAAGAGAACCATTTATGTTTAGTGATGAGCCTCTCAAAATCTGCAGTAGATTGCAGAATAAACAAAACATCCAAAGTTCAAAGTAGGGATGGCAAAAGGCCAAGCCTAACTTGACTTGGCTCAGCCGGAAGTTAACAAGCTAGACCTAGGTTGATTGGGCTCGGGTTGTCATAAAATGATGTAGTTTTGTTTTTTTAAATAATAAAATTGAAGTCGAGCTTGGGACTTAGCATACTTGAACCTGAGCTAAGGTTGGATCGCTTCTAGCCCAATCAAGCCCAGGCTCGGGCTCGACCATTGCCATCCCTAGCTCAAAGGAGAGAAGAGTTATCACAGAACAAACCTAAGGTCAAGGAGAGAAAAGTTATTGCAAAACAAACAAAACACCCAAAAGAGCTATGTATGTATTGCTTGAATATTTTTTCTAGAATACTTTAAATAGAACTTGAAGCTTCGGGACAAGCCATGGCTCGAGTGACGTGAAAGAAAAAGAGTTTTTTATTTGTTGATTTTGTCTTTTTGAGTGTCACATTTATGATAATTGAGAAGTGGGGCATAGTTGTACATTGGTTTTGAGAATAGATAATGAATTTTTATAAATTGTAATTACTTTTTATGAATAATTAAAATTTATTATGCTATATTTTATATCATATTTGAAATAAATAGTAAAATTTTTAAAAAGAAGAAAATATAATTTTTATTATTTTGGGACATTAAAATAATAGTATTTATTAATCAAAATAAAACATAATTTTATTTAAATTTTAAAGAAGTAAATTTAAAAAAGGATACTAAAAATTATTAATTAGTAATCTAGTATAAACGAAAAATTTTGTTTAAGATAAATTTTAGAGTATTTAAAAAATGATATTTAAAATTTAATTAGTTCATTATATAATAATAATCATTAGTATATTTTTTTATTTCAATGAAATATTTTATGTTTATTTATTCTTACAACTTTTACTTCTTATTTATTACATACATTTTTTACAACAGTTTAATATCAGTTGAACCTTTAAATTTTAAACATTTTCTTTAATCCATTCTATTTTCAGTCTGATTTTTAAAACATTGATTAAAACTAAAGATATCTTGAAATTTGAATCAATAATTTCATTATTAAAATCAATATAAAATATCTTATTATATAATTTTTTTAATTTAAGCATGTTATATTTTTATAATTTAGTCCTTCAAAAATTTCTATTTTACAATTCTAAATAGTATTTTTTAGTATCTAGACCTCCATCTCTTACTAGTTGGTATGACTAGTATAAGTCCAAAATTTACGATACAACTAAGTGCAAATACTTGATACATATATAACCCATTTTAGTACCTATTTCCATTCGATATGATGCGTAGCAACTAATACAATACAATATTCGAAAGTCTAGCATTTGATCACACAATTTCTCAAGGGTGTAAAATAATCAATTCAAGCTTGTCAATCTCAAATACTATAAGAATAAGATACCATCACAAGATTAATCATGTAAATCCAATCCACATTATAAATATTTCGGTCCTTGCATTTCTTTCAAAGAAACCAAAAGGTCAAAATTGATACACTAATCAAAAGAGACGTTTCAATCACAAAATTGTTTTAAAGAATACTTTCACTAAAACAAATCAAAAGAAACATTTCAATTAAAAAAAAGTTATTTCAAATAATGTTTTCAGTGAAGATAAACATAACAATTTTTTCCGTTGACTTCTCTTAAAGGTTCATTTGGTAAATTCATTGAAACAGTAATTCAGTATCACATAGACATTTATGAAGCTTGAACTTAAAATCAACTATAAACACACTTCCAAAACATAAAAAGGAGTAATCGACTCACATAGTTGCCAAGAATTTTGAGCCAACCTTTATTCGTAATCAACTATATATTCAGAAATTTTGAATCAAATCTTAATAAAAAAATATCTACGAATACCAATTAACCAATGTCACAAATTATCAAACAAGCATAAATTGAAAACAAGATGACAACAAATTTTGTTTATGACCTATTCGGTCCAATCTATAATGGGTAGACCCAAGATTTCAACCTTTAAATTTATCTATATCTATTATAATTCATAAATTACACTCTACTAACCCATGATTAAGCATCAATTTAATTTAAAAATAAATACATAAAATCGTCAATTTTCTCTAGTTAATATTTCAGACCTAACCTTTTAAATCAAATAATAACCCAATAACTCAAAAAAGCTTACCAACATAAATACACTTGAAAGGAGGGACTAACTACTTAAAAAGCAAAGCATGAAAGAGGGAATTTGGTTCCCCATTTTTTCTCATCATTTTCTCTCTCTTAAAAAAGTGAATAAGCTTCCAAGTAATAATTTCAACCTCTAGATGTGTTAATCTTGCCCTTAACTTGAAGAAACTCAAGTAAAGCATTACTTTTGGGTGATTTTAGTGAAAATTTATAGAGAAGAGGGAGGGTAAAGAGAGAAACAAAAAAGGGAGCGAAAGATAAAAAGAATGTTCTAGCATACTTTAAATATAAACTCACTTTGATCTTTTATTCATTTTTGATCTTATCCTATTTTTGTTTAAAGGAATTTATCAAAACATATAGTCAATAGCAGCCAACATAGTCATCTTCATATTAGGGACTCTATATACAGTAAATTTGTAAAGGAACTTGAAGGTTGTAACTTATCACAGGTCATTGTTTGCAGTGAATGCATAGTGGCAAATGTGACCAATGTTTTAAAAACTGGACCGAAAGTTAAATCAGTTTAAGGTTTAAAAGATTCAATCAATTTTAGATTGTCATAAAATTAGCTAAAGATTAAATAAAATTAAAAAATTTGAAATATGATTGAAAGTGATTTTCTTTCCTCTGTACTATCCAAGAATTTAAAATTTAATTCAAAAAAGAGATTGTTAAATAAAAATTAATTGATTTATTTTAATTTATAAGAACTTATTAATTTAATAAAATTGGCTAATTAATTAATAAGCTGATCAATTTTTAACAAAAAGAGTTATTAAAGTAAATTAAATAGAAAAGTTAAAATCAAAACTAAAAAGTTAAAAGGTTCAAGGTTTTTACTGTTGAACTTGATGACGTAGAGAGAGAAGAATATTGTGAAACAATGGCTTAACTTTTCAACTGATTATGAATGACTATATATACAAAATTGGGCAGTGTCGTGAATTACCTAAGATACAAGAGTGGGAAACTACTTATCCTAGAATTAGGAAATAACAACTAATTGCAGACTGATTATAGGGGAATACAATTGATTACAAATTGACTATTCTAAACTTAAGTGATTACAACTAATTGGAAGAATACAAAGAAAATGTATCGCTCTTGCTTCTCTAATAGAACCAGCCGAATCGGTTGAGTTTTTAATCATTGAATATAACATAATTATTGAAGGAAAGATAGGTGAGAAGGAGGTATAATGCGTGATGGTAGCTAATATAGTGTAATTTAACTCTTTAGGATTGGGCTTAGGATCATACATTTGAGACTAGACCAAATGTGATTAACTAGAATATAGTTTGAGCCTAGCTTGTGGATTTACTTTTGGTAGGTTTATACAATTAAATGGAGGATTGTTTTCTAATATTTGACTTTTGATGATCAAGTTAATAAAGTTAAAAAAATACAATATTTAGTGAGAGAAAATCAAGTCACCTCATTATTGGAAATATTGAATGTTGATTTACAACTTTCATGAAGATCTTGAAGAAAAATTTTGCCATCTAGAGGGTCAAAATTGCTTTGTCTGGAACTTCATCTGGTGCTTCGTCTGGTGTTTCGTCTAGTGCTTCATCTGGTACCAATGCTTCATCTGGTACCTATGCTTCGTTTGAAGGCCATATCTTTTGTGTCCAAAGTCAAAAAATTCCAAACTTTATATCGTTGGAAAGCTAGGAAAATGATCTACAACTTTCATGCAGACTTGAAGAAAAACTTTTCCATCTAGAGGGTCAAAAGTGCTTCATCTGGTACCTATTGAGCTCTTGAGTTTCTGCTATCAAGCGAGCTTGCTTTTGAGTTCACTTTTCACTACTCTGAATCTCTATCGCTTTCACACAAACCAAGGGAACCCAGAGAGACGAGTTCACACCAACTGCTACCCTCTTCTTCAACAAAGGCGGATCTTCATCTGATGCTTCGTCTGGTGCTTTATCTGGTACTTATGCTTTGTCTAAAGGCCATATCTTTTGCATCCAAAGTTCAAAAATTTCAACCTTTATATTTTTGGAAAGCTAAGAAAAATATCTACAACTTTTATGAAGCTAATTCTACCTAGATCAATACAGATTTGCCCTAGAAGTCATAACACAAAATTTTATCCTTACGAATGCTTGAAAATGCAATGCACAAATTTTGAGAGTCATGAGCAAAGCACAATCATTTTTCATTATCATTAGAAGATAAGAGTTTTTCAAATCTTTAATGGGCATTTCAAGCCACAACACATCATAGTCCAAAAATACATAATTTACACAAAGTAGAATTGCTCAAAATGTAACTAAAGCCTTGTTTTACAAAAACTAACTTAAAATACAAAATAAGAATAATCCGGAGTAATGCCCTTGTGCTCGATTACTTGATCTCTTGCTCACCACTTGAAGATGGGACGGAATGGGGGGTAAGCTTAAAGCTCATAGGTAACAATTTTATAACAGGTAACAAGCCAAACCATTGTAAAATTCACAATCCATCATGAAACATATATTTCCAAATTCTCAGTTTACCAAACACTTTATAAGCAACCGAAATCATGCATTCAATAAACTTGTCACCACATAAGCACATCAAAATGATTTGGGAGGTCCATAAATAGAATGAGCTAACACATTCCCATAAAATGATCCTATATAGTCGTAAACAGAACGAACTAATATAATCTCACATAGTGGTTTTGCATTGTCGTAAACATAAGGGAGTCCCTGAAGGAGCTCCACGCCACTTGCTGGCAGACAGGAGAAGCCTTTAGTCAAAGTGCACTTGACTTACAAAATGGGCCAGACTAAACCTACATAACATGTATTTCATAACTTGTAAACTTGTTGCCTAAAATGACACTTTTTTCGAAAAGTGATTTCGTAAACATAGTTTTTTTTTCAAAAAAATCATTTTCGCATTCTTTTCATAAATCATCCACATAATATTCACATACCAAACACATATCACTTTCTCAAAGCATTCAAAGAGCAATAAATGCACATTTATAATACAATTGAAAAACATTTAATTTATTGATTTGGAAGAAACATTAATGACTTATTATTCAATTATAAAAATGTAACCCACCTTGAATTCCTTGCTTAACAATTACTTAAACGTGTCTCTCTTCTTGCTCCTCTTGCCTCTCCTTTTGATTTCCTTCAATATTGGCAAAAATCCCAATTTAGTAGGACTTCAATTGAGAACTCAAAGAAATATATACACTAAAATTGATCCTAGAATACTTAAACTCATGCATTCCTTAAGCTTCATGAACCAAAACCCTTCCAAAAATCCAAAAGTTTAAACATAAACTTACCTTGATCTTCACCAATTAATGAGTCTCTTGGCTCAAATGGAAGCTCTAATCTTCCTCTTTCTTTTTCCCTTCTTGGACAACTTCAAAATCACTATTGAAAACTAAGAAAATTGGAAACCTAGTTTAGCTTTCTCTTCTTTTCTTCTTCTCCCATGACACTCTCTCTTCCTCTCTTCAATTATCGTTTTCTTCTTCTTCAATTGCAAGACAACCATTCTTCTTCCCCTTTTTACCCTTAATGAGCCCAAAAAGTCCATTTTACCCTTCCTTATAAGCTTATGTTCTTTTAATCTTAAGTGATCTTCCAAAAATATCCTTCAACTTCATACTACTTTAATACAACGAAACCATATAATAAAATCCTACCAACATTAACGTAATAATTAAACTCCAAAAATTTAATTTATCAAAACCTCATAATTCATCTAAATCATGCTTAAATAAATAAAAATTCAGGGCCAACACTAAAAAAACTAATGTAGTGGCTACCAGCTCAAAAGCACAACTGAAGACAATACACCTTCCACTTCTAATGGAAATGAGATCTTTAGTAGTTAGATTGAATGTGCTAGACTCGGGAGCATTGGTGGCTACATTTCACGTTCGCGCCATTTTGTTGGACTAGGTTAGAGAGAGAGATAAAAACAAGATCCCCAATTGATGAAGTTGAAAATTGAAGTTAAGAACGGGAAAATGACAAAATTTACAATCCAAGAAGATGGTATTATGAAAAGGAGGCAACGATTGTGCGTATCGGATATGGAGGACCTGAAAAAAGAAATATTAGAGGGAGCTCACTCCTCAGCTTATGTTATGAATCCATGTAGCACAAAAATATACCACACCCTCAAGGAACATTATTGGTGGAGAAGAATGAAGAAAGAAATAGTAGAATTTGTTGCTAAATGTCAAACCTGTCAACAGGTTAAAGTAGAACATCAAAAACCTACAGGAATGATGCAGCCCTTCCCAGTCCCAGAATGGTAGAGGGAAAAGATTACTATGGACTTCGTAGTAGGGCTTCCATAAAGTCAGAGGGGGCATAATACTGTATGGGTGATCGTGGACGGGTTAACAAAGTTCGGACATTTCCTTACGATAAAAAATGATTACCCCTTAAATAAATTAGCCCGACTTTATATGGATAAAATAGTGAGGCTCCATGGTGCACCAACCTCTATTGTTTCAGATCGCGGCCCTAAATTTACATCTAAATTATGGCCCAACTTATAGAAAGCCTTGGGCACACGATTGAAGTTTAGTACGACATTTTACCCTCAAACGGATAGTCAATTAGAGAGAACTATTTAGACATTTGAGGATATGCTTAGGTCTTGTGTCATGGAATTCAAAGGGAGTTGGGACACCCACTTACTACTGATAGAATTTGCCTATAATAATAGTTATCAGGCCAGTATTGGCATGATCCCTTATAAGGCGCTTTATGTAAGAAAGTGCAAAGCTCCAATATGTTAAAACCAGGTAGGAGAAAGGAAACTGATAGGTCCCAAACTTGTGTAGGTGACAACAGACAAAGTCTAAATTATTTGGGATAAATTAAAGGTGACCTGGGATAGACAAAAAAGTTATGCGAATAATCACCATAGAGATCTTGTATTTGACCTTGGAGATAAAGTGTTTCTTAAGATTTCCTTTTGGAAAGGCATATTGAGATTTGGGAACACGACAAACTAAGTCCATGTTACATAGGACCGTATGAAGTTACAGAAAGGATTGGACCAGTGGTGTATTGACTGAGTTTACTAGACGAACTTGTGATGATTCACAATGTCTTCCATGTGTCTATGCTTCGAAAATATCTAACTGATCCATCTCATGTAATCACAGAACAACCGGTGAACCTAAAAGAAGATTTAAATTTTGAGCATAAACCAATACAAGTCCTTGACAGCAGAAAACAAGTTCAACATAACAATAACATTTTGATGGTTAAGGTATTGTAGAGGAACCATGCGATAGAGGAAGCTACATGGGAGCTTGAGCAGTAAATGCATACATTATACTCTCATTTATTCCAAGCAGGTATGCTCAGTTAAATTTTGAGGACGAAATGTTTTTACAAGGAGGGATGATTGTAAAACCCCAAACTTTCCCTTCTATCGGTTTATAGATTTATTCTGGGTGAATAATATTTTCGGATAAATAGTGAACCTAGGCAAACAGTATTTTCACTTGAATAGGGACTTTGAGGACCTAACCCCCCAAAAAATTGAAAAAACCTAAAATAGATATTATAGTCAAATGACATTGAAACGGATCGAAAACAAGTCCAACAAATGAATTTTGGGAATTTCACAAGTTTAGGAAAAAATGTCCTTTTTGGAAAATAATGGGTATTAATGATTTTAAACCCATTCAAAATTTTTAAGGCAGTTAATTACTAAGGATTGATCCTAATTAAAGTATCCCATGGTCAATTTGATGATGAGACAGTTGTGGAACATTTTTGGGATTTAATATAGTTTATAGATGTACTAATCCATGAAAGGGTGAATTAGTCTTTTTACATAAATGGATTTAATTAATAAATTTTAAATGACTCACATTTATTGACTAAGTATAAGACTTCACATGGTTTAAGAAACATTAAATTAGATGATGACGAGTCACCTAAGATTTTAATAAGAAAATGGCATGTGTAAAGTATTAAAGTAGTATAAAAAGGCCAAAGAAGACAAAATTTGGTTCATTTGAAAAGAGGATTCGTGACAACCATAAAGAAAGGAAGAAAAGAAGAAAGAAAGAGGGAGAATTCGGCCAAGGAGAAGAGGAAGAAGAGAGTTGCCATTTTTGATAGATTTGGAGTAAAAATTGAAGAAATCTTGTCACGACCCAAAATAGGCGAGTTACTAGCATGTGGGACCCAAGTTTCCAAACCCTAAATCACACGTAAGCCTACCAAATAGCAACAAAATAAATTCAAACCCTAAGAACACAGCAAGTCCCTACAATAAAATAAAAATAGTTCGCAATAGAAAGAAGTTTTACAACTTATGAAATCCTGTCAATTTGGGCGTTACAATACAAGATAAACGAAAATAAATCAAGTACACGAACGTAGGTAGGCCATAATGGACATGTCACAGTAGTCACTGTTGCGAAGTCAGTGGTAGCTGACCTGAAAAAATAAAGTTAAAGGGAGTAAGACCTCGCTAAGTAAGCTCACACTGTCCTATGATACCCAATGTTATTCGCACAGTCATGTATGAATATCAAAATACATACACATCATGCTACACATCCAATTACATTAACAACATAAATAATTGTGGGGAAAAATATCTGTAAGACCCTAACCTCCAAGGGTAAGTCTTCACAACTTGAAACCTTAAATGGTTGCAGAGAGCTATGCATCACCAACGACCTAGCCATGCTCCTATACTCATGTAACCATAAGGCTCTCTTAATCTAAAATGGCTATGGGGAGCCAAGCATCACCAACAGACCAACCCTTGCTCAAAGCATCCAAAGTCATAAGTATCACAAATAAGGGTCTAATCGGGAGCCAAGCATCAAACCAGGATCAGCCATAACATATCTTAATATTATAAACAAAACAACTCTCATAGTCATAACCAGTGCATATCTGGTCCTAATGTATACCCATCAAGTGGCACGTCCTATAGATCTTTTATTCCTGACAATCGAACATAGCAATACATATCAAATTATTAAGCATACAATTTATCAAGTAAACATTTAGTTATGCAATGACCAATATATGTATGCAATACCCAACCTAACGTATGCACTCAATTAATTCGATATAAAGTCTTATACTAAAGTGGGTACACATTACTGTATATACGAGTTTGCTATATAAATATATAAGTATCAATCTATATATACACACACACACACACACACACACACATGCATATAAAAGTGGTTATGCATTGCTACATATTATCATCTATACTAGCATTGAACATTATTCATTTGCTAGTACAAATATGGTAACAGTAAGTCGGTATAAACTTACCTGGTAATCGAACCTGTCCGTTTGAACCTTCTGATGAGGTTCCCACTTCTGCTATACCCAGTAAATTGAAAGAAAAATATCTCAATAATTAGGAGTTATTGGGCTTAAATAACAATTTAGGTACCGTCTGAATTGCTTAAGCAGTCCATTTATGAAATTTGGAAATTTCTCTTATTCTCGCCTAAGCGTTCCATGATTTTCAATTCGTAAAACATTAAAAATATCACTATGGTTCTTTAGAGAAAATGATCAATATAAATTCATAATTTTTTCCACAAAAGTGACCAAAATGGTCGTTGGAGCAGTATCTCTAGCAATTGAAATATATTGTGAGATCCCACATCAGTTAGAGAGGAGAACGAAGTATGCCTTATAAGAGTACTAATACCTCTTCCTTATAGACGCATGTTTTCGAGTACGGGAAGAGCAAAATCGTGAGGCCTTAGGCTGATGGGTAACCCAAAGTAGATAATATTTGTGGACGAGTGGTCTGGGTTGTTATAAATAGTATTAGAGCCAGTTCTTGAACCATTATGCTAGCCAAGACGCTGGGCCCTAAGGGGTTAGATTGTGAGATCCCGCATCGGTTGGAGGGGAGAACAAAGTACGCCTTATAAGGGCAAAGATATCTCTTCCCCATAAACTCATTTTCTTGGGTGTGAGCAGAGCAAAACCATAAAAGCCTTAGCCCGATGGGCAACCAAAAATGGGCAATATCTGTTGGCAGGTGGTCTGGGCTGTTACAAATTGTATCAGAGTCAATTCTCGACTCGTTATACCTTCAAGGACGTTGGGCGCTAAGGGGGTGGATTGTGAGATGCCATATCAGTTGGAGAGGAGAACGAAGTACGCCTTATAAAGTTACGGATACCTCTTCCCTATATATACGTTTTCCTAGGTGTGGCAAGAGCAAAATCGTGATGGCCCTAGTCCGATGTATAACCCAAAGCAAACAATATCTATGGGCGGGTGGTCTGGCCTGTTATAAATGGTATCAGAGTCAGTTCCCCACCTGTTGTGCTAACTAGGACACTGGGCACTAACGGGGTGGATCGTAAGATCCCACATCGGTTGAAGAGAAGAACGAAGCACGCCTTATAAAGGTACGAATACCTCTTCCTTATAAACATGTTTTCCTGGGTGCGGGAAAAGCAAAATCGTGAGGACCTCAACCCGATGGGTAACCCAAAGCAGACAGTATCTGTAGATAGGTGGTCTAGGCTGTTACAAATCTTGACCTAAGATTGGTGTTCACCAATTTCCAAAGAGATTGGGAGAAAAAGTGGTAATTTTTTCTTAGTTTAAGTTGGTTATCTTGTGGATTCATATGGAATGGAGTTATTTAAGATCAAGGGTTGTTTTTAACTTATTATGAATTAGATAATAAACTTGAAAGCATGTGAAGGTTGAAAATAACAAAAGTGAATCAAGAAACTAAGGTTAGGGTTATGATGTTCGTGATATGGATTTAATGTCAATGAAGTAAAGAAATGAAAAAGGATTGAATTAGAATTGGTTTGAGCTCATTTATGTGTAATGAAGACAAGATATGTTAAGAAAAATGGAAGGGTAGTGAAAGAGTGGTGTATTCAACCAAACCAGGAAATATTGGAGAAATGTGTGTGTGTGTGTAGGGGGAGGGGGGCGTGGGTGTGTGTGCGTGCATGTGCGTGTGCGTGTGCGTGCGTGCGTGTATGTATGTGTGTGTGCGCGTGTGCGCGCGCGCGCGTGTGTGTGTGCGTGTGGGTAGGTGGGTAGGTGTGGGTGTGTGTGTGTGTGTGAGTGTGTGTGTGTGTGTGTGTGTGTGTGTGTGTGTGTGTGTGACCAATGGAATAACTTATGGTAGTTAAAACCGAATTGATAGTTGTAATGCTTTATTTCCTATGGTGGAAATAAATGATTAAACAATTTTTAAAATGTGTAGGTCAAGAAGAGACACTCGAAACATGAGCGCATTTGGCAATAAACAACAAAAATGTGAGGCTATCTTTAAACTGATTTTATGAAAGAAAAATGGTTTCTATTTTATCAAGAAAGTATGTTTATGAATAAGTTCATTGGTGTTGCTACTTGAATTTGAAGCTTATTTTTATGAGATTTATATATATGCTTTGAGGTGGCAACGAATTGAAATTGCATATGCACTGAATTGACACGACAATGGAATTTGAGCATGAACTAAATGGTTATAGAAATGTGGTGCACCTATATATTAATTGTTGCTTAGCCTATGGTACGTTGCTAGGTCTCCTTATATATATGATTATATTGATCAAAGTACATCCTAATGTGCATGAAAATGTCTGAGGGGTGTCTGTCACTAATGGTGAGTGGTGTTGTGTTTGTTAGTATGTCTTGTGAGTGGCCTTCTGCACATAGGGAGTATATACGGTGCTATCATTGTTACGAGTAAGCGATGCAAAGCCAACTCTGTAACCACTGATTTATATGTAGTGTCAGCACCGTTATAGGTAAGCAATGAAGAACCAACTCCATAAAAGTCGATATATGGTGGTTAATCTAGTGCGGGTAAGTGATGCCGAACCAACTCCATTATTAAAGGTTAGCTAGTAAGTGGTGCAGAACCAGCCCAGCCCCGTGGCCTTACAATTAATACACAACAAGAATTTGCTTTCTCAATCCATATGGTGCAACAATGACATGTACCTTAGTGTTTCTTTTAATTCAAACTTAGTTTACAAACTTGAATCAAAAAATTAAAGAAGTAATAAGTTGTATAGTTACGGAAAATTCAAAATGAATTGAGGCATAATAAACCTTTAGGATGGTATAAAGGCTAGAAACATGTGGTGTAGCTCTCATGAGGCTTATCGGTGAAAAACTCCACAAGTCTAGGAGTCACAACTAGAACTTACTTTCTCTATTTATATGGTGTAACTATTCGTTGTTTAAAGTCAAACTTTGTAAATCAACTTGTTGCTGATTAATGCAAACATAGTTATCTTGGTTTTATATGTTGTTGTTTTGGAATATTGTTAGAATGATTGATGGCTAGATGTATGAATTATATAAGTATTTACTATACGTCGAATGAGTTTATATAATTATGGATGATTTAAGGCATAATAAACACCTAAGATGGTATACAGGCTGGAAACATGCAACTCTTAAGAGGCTTATCTATGAAAATTTTCACGAGCCTAGGAGTCACAACGAGAACTTGCTTTCTAGATTCATATGGTGTAACAATTTATGTACCTTAGTGTTTCTTTTAATTCGAACTTAGTGTACAAAATTGAATCAAAAAAATTAAAGAAGCAATAAGTTGTATAGTAATTCATAATGATTTGAGGCATAATAAACCCTTAGGATGGTATATAGGCTTAAAACCTATGATATAGTTCTCATAAGGCTTATTAGCGAAAAATTCCATGAGCTGAGAGTCACAGCAAGAACTTGTTTTCTCAATTCATATGATGTAACAATGCCATGTACCTTAGTGTTTCTTTTAATTCGAACTTAGTAAATCAACTTGTAGGTGATTAATTCAAACATAATTACTTGAACTTTAATATGATTAATTGTCACTTTTTAAAATAACAGTTTTGCAAAAATGAGTGATGTTAATAGATCTTGGATGTATAAATGATTAACATTTGATAGTTTCATTAATCCTTAGTTTATTGAGGGAGTAAAAGCTTCTATTCACTATGCATTTTCTCAACCTGCAAATATGAATGGCCTAAAAATTAGATGTTCATTAAAAAGTGCAAACATATTCTTTTTCTTCCTATTGATGAAGTGAATCTCCATTTTTTAAGAAAAAGGTTTGTTCCAAATTATTTTGAGTGGACATGACATAGGGAGCCATTGATTTGTAGCACCTTAAGGGGCAATGAAGTAAACTTGTTAATAAATGTGGATGAGTTTGAAGGGGGACTGGATTTAGAACAAATAATGTGGGTGCAACTGAAAATCCTTACATCTAAATAGTTTACAATGTCCAGTTATACCTTTCAAAAAAATATAGAAATTTTTCAAGAAGAACCAAACCCACATGCAAAACAATTTTTTAACTTACTACAATCAATTGACCAAGAATTATAGCTAAATTGTGAGACGATGACTCAATTATCTTCAATTGCTCAAATATTGAACATAAAGTTTGAAGGGCTTATCTCTGATCGAAGTTTTGGTAAAATTATTGCTTGGCCTCCTGATCATACAATCGTTAATAATTTTCCAATATGAAGAAATTTATTAGGGATCTTGGTTTGTAAATTGAAAAATTGATTGTTGCAAATTGGGAGGTATATTGTTTTGGGGAGATGATTTGGAATTACAAGAGTAAAAATTTTATGGTCAATCTAGGTTCAAACTTAGAAAACATATCATGAAACATAAATTAGTACCTTGGAAACGAATGTATTATATCTTGCTAACTCCGAGACTTCAAAGACTATTTGCCTCTGATGTTACTGCATCTCACATGAGATGGCATAATGAACATGGACAAGAAGATGGAATAATGAGTCATCCATCGGATGCACTGGTATTGAAACATTTCAATAACACCCATTATGAGTTTGTAGTTGAAAGTTAAAATATTAGGATGGGATTGTTAACAGATGGATTCCAACTTTTAGGTCAATCCAGGTAACGATATTCATCATGGCTAATCATTATTACTTCTTATAATTTGCCTCCACAGATGTGTATAAATGAGGTATATATGTTCTTGGCAGTAATTATGCTAGTGTTTAGAAATCAAAAGCATAAAATTGATATATTCTTATAACCATTGGTATCTGAATTGCATCATCTTTAGGAATATGGTATGGAGACATATGATGTGTCTCTTAAACAAAATTTTGTATTGAGAGTAACTTTGATGTTTACTATTAGTGATTTTTCAGCATATGCTATGTTGTCTGGATGGAGCAAAGCAAGGAAATTAGCTTATCCTTATTGTGGCAATGATTCTGATGCCTTTTATCTTCCAAACAAAGCCAAACATCTTGGTTTGACAACCATAGGAAATTTCTTCCTATAGATCATCCATTTAGATGCAATAAACAAAATTTTATTAAGAATAGGATGGTATAAACCCCTCCTCCCCCTCTAAGAGATATTGTAGGAGATTGATAAATTAAGGTTGTTGAAACTTACAGAACTTGAAGCTGATGAAGTTAACATAATCATTAGTAACAACTTTAGTTGGAGAAAACGAAGCATCTTTTGGGATTTGCTATATTGGAAAACTAATTTAATACGTTATAATCTAGATGTGATGCATATTAAGAAATATATTTTTGATAATTTGTTCAATACCATAATGAACATTGAAGGGAGGACAAAATACATTGCAAAACCACGAGTTGATTTAAAGCTTTTTATAGAAAGAATGGGATAGATAAAGATCTTCGCACTGGTAAATATCTGAAAGCATGTTACACTTTGAACAAAAAATAAAAGGAAATTTTTTGTGAATTGTTGAAAAGTATATAGTTTTTTTATGGATCTGTTTCAAACTTGGCAAGGTGTGTGGACTTAAGGAAGTACAAATTATTTGGGATAAAAAGTCATGATTGTCATGTGTTTATACAAAGGCTAATTCCAATTGCATTTCAGGAGTTGCTACTGAATAACAAAATTAAGTTTTTTTTCAAAAGCTTAACATCATCTGAAATAAAGTTGGTCGAAATGGAAAACCTAGAAAGGAAAATTCCAGTAATCTTGTGCAAATTGGAAGGGATTTTTCCTCTAAGCTTCTTTAATTATATGGAGCACTACCTGTACATTTAACACACAAGTTTGAACTTACTGGTCCAGTTTAATATCGATGGATATATCCATTTGAGAGGTAATTATAGTAAATATTTAAATTAGAGTTATAACATGTTTTAATCACATAATTGTATATCAATAGCTATTTGTAATAAAGGAATTTACATCACTTAAAGAAAAATGTCATAAACAAGGCTAGAGTTGAAAGTTTGATATTAATACTTATTTTTATGAGGAAGCAAGTACATTTTGTTCACATTATTTTGAGCCACATGTGCACACAAAAAGAAAAGTTCCTCATAATAACGATGGGGGAGGAATAGGTGATGTTGATGGTAACTTATCCATTTTCACATATCATGGACAAACATATAGATGGTCAACAAGAAGAATGTTAATAGAGGAAGAAATAAAGGCTGCCTATGGTTACATTTTATTGAATTGTTAAATGATTCAACCTTTTGTACAGTAAGTTAAATTTGATTTTCAAATTGATTTTTTTGGATTTTCAAAGTTAGTGTTGTTCATAACTAAACTACATAATAATGCCTTTAGATTATATGAGGAATGGTTACGTGAGCTAATGCCTAAAAAAACATAGGATGATATTAATAACGAAGATGAAAGGCACTTTCCTCTATGGTTCAAGAAATATGTAAGTTTTCACTTACAATTATTGAAATGGTTGAATTAACATATCAAAGTGTCTAAATGACATTATACTATTTAATAAGATAATTTTTTGTAGGCCTCAGAAAATCAAATAGAGAACAAGTTCATATGTGATTTTGCCAAAGGACCTGTGCGAACTATTAAATAGTATCTGATGTATTTCGTTAATGGATACAAATTTTATACAGAATAGCATGTTCATAGCATGACAACATACAGGGATAATTGATGGATTACTAGGGTAAAATTATTGGGATACTTGAAATTGAGTACCCTGCATTGCCATAAAGCAGAGTGTGATAATTGATTTGATCTAACTCCTAATGTTGGTACAAAAGTGCGCAGCCAATACAATCTAGTTGAAATCAATCAGCGAAGAAGATTTAGACAATTTGAACCTTTCGTGTTGGCGATACAAGCAATCTAAATGTATTATATCCCTTTTCCCAGCTTACAATGAGATAACTCAGATTGGTTGGTCGTTCATAATGTAAAACCTATAGGTGTTTTTGAATTACATGAAAAAGGAAAAAATAAGAGAATTGAAAATGAAGCATTTCAGAAAGATATTTATGAAATAAATGCATGTGTTACATATGACAAGAATGAAACGTTGAATGATCCAAATAATGAATATGTTGAAATTTTTACTGGAGAGGATGAGGAAGGCGAGAGATCTGAAGAGTAGTGTAAGTTTGATTCTAGTTCTTCAAAAAAAATAAGATGATAATAATTTGGATTCACAATTAAGTAATCATGATAGAGATTAATTTATGTTTGTAATAGAATATTATATGAATAAATATATTATTGCATTAACAATTTATTGTTATATATTCTATTTATATTGTTCTATTACTAAAATATTCAATAAAATGTGAAGTTCAAGTTAAAAATATGCCACCAAAGAGAAAATAAGATATGATGCAGCCAAGGTTAACGTTATCATGATTTGAAGCCAGTTACTTTCCAGGTGAAGCATCACATGTTGCAGCTACTACAGAATTAGGTGTTGTACCTCTAGCTACTACACATCCAAATGAGGCATCACCTTTTGTACCTACTGCTACACCATCTAACAGCCCTACTATACCATCTATCAGCCCTACACCATCCACCACCCCAACATCAACAGAGATATTAGTGGTAAACATTGCAAATGAAGAAGGCGACCTTTAGCCTAGAGCTAAGGGAGTAGATGGAAGAATGTACTTCACAATAATCAACAATCTGTGAGTGAAAATACATGCATAATAACACTATAGGTTTATACTGAAGTTATAGGTTTTAATTTGAAAATGATCAAAAATTGTTTATATATTAGGTTGGTTCCATCTCGAACGTGCTCAAGAAACATGACATCTAAGTTCAATGAGAAGATTGATCTTTACATATAGAAGAATGTCTCTTAGGCGACAAAGGATTTTTATTATCAAGAATTTGACGTACAAAAAATATTTGCTTGTATAGTTTTATCTAATTAATTTTATACATTAATTAGGTAAATATTATAGGTTATAAGTACTTATAGTATGTTTTTCTTTTTCTCAAAAATAATTCTTTTGGGATTCCAAATTTGACGCAATAATTTATAAAGTATGGGAGAGGTGACCTTATACACGTTATAGAGACTTTCTTGGTGTGCTACACAAGATTGGTGGATGACCTCCATATATATTTGAAGAAATATAAAGTTGTTGGCAGCAGTATTGGACATCACCAGAGGCAATGTCTATTTTAGAGCGCAATTATATCAACAGACAAGGAGGACAGAGAGTCATCCTAAACACATTGGAAGATCTATTACCCACCAGGAGTATGCAGAGAAAATTGTAAGTATCTACACTTTACATTTATATTCTGATTTTTTTTACTTTGATGTTTTTCAATTTAATTTGATTTGTAAATTTTGGAATGAAAATATATGTGTATTATGGAAAATGATAATGTTATAAATGTCTGGTACTATATATGGTTGTATTCTTTAGTTACTTTCTTTGTTCAATATGGGCTAAATATCATAAAATTAGAGGAAAAGCCTGCCAAAATTTTTTAAAATTGTACTCATTTATAACGTTTTATTTTGATGCAGGAAAAGTCTATAAATAAGAAGCCTACACCCCATTAGCTCTTTTTGCACACCCACACTAAGAAGCATGATGGTGTGACCTTCATCAACACTCATTGTAGAGAAATTAATGTATATGAAATTTATGCTTTAATATTAATTCTTCATAATTATCACTTATTAACATAAACATTGCCTCATAATAGGACCAAATACAAGAAAGCATTCAACAACAATCTCAGTACTCTAAAATTGTTAATGAGAGTCAGGCATATCTTGATATAGTGGGTGGTAGGGACTGTCAGGGAAGGATCTTCAGCTTAGGTTCATTTGCGAACACATTCTATTTGCAATCCTCCACGTCCAGTACAACAGCCTCTAGTAGGCAGTCGGCATCCAATAAGAGAGTCATTCAACTTAAGAGCAAAGTATAGATGCTAGCAACTCAGTTGCAATAGTCGATGGACTACATAGCCCAGCTCCATAATGAGATGGATGAGTTGAAAGGGAGGGGAAGCACCTCATCGTACCAATCAGACCATCTGCCTTTAACAACTACATAACTTAGTTTTGCTACTCTCAAGACATTTTTAATGAATTATATATTTATTGCGGTAGATAATAATTTTTATTATAAATTAAGATAATTTTTACTTTATATTGTCATTCAACTTACTATTGAGATAAATTTAATGTAAAAAAATTCAGTATATTATCATCAGATAACTGCAGAAATTAAATATCAACCATAAGATTACCAATCAAAATTGGAAAAAAAAAGTATTGGTTCATTTACTAACGAAATTATCATATCCGTTAGTAAATTTAGTATTAAATTCACTGACAGAATAAGAACATTCCGTCAATAGATAATTTACAGACTAAAAAACTTACTGTCGCTAAATTTTTCAACAGAGCTTCAACTACTTAACCATTACTAAATTTATTGACGCAGATACAATATACATCACTAAATGTTCCTACAGATTTTGAATACTTTGTTCATCAGTAATGTTTACCGACAAAATAGAAATATTCCATCAATAAAGTTACCAATATACTTAAAATTTCGTTGCTATATATACAGACAAAAAAATTGTCTGCCATAATATTTCTATTATGTCGCTAAAGATTACCGACGACCATTTCTTTGATGACTCATACGGTCGGTAATTTTCATTGACAAATTTGCTTGTCGACGGAAAACCTTCACATTCTGTCAGTAATTTTCGTCGCTAAACACCCATTTTCTTATAATTACCCAACTATTTTCATCCTGACAGTGACTTTAGAGGAAAGCACATTTAATTATGCATCCCCTTTACATAGTACATACACACTTAACATTCTCAACCTTATCATGTGAAGTAGTCTCAGTTAATAGATCACAAAACTTACATTGCTAGAATGTTGGAGCATTCAAATAAGAAGTCTTCTATTGGCTTTTCATAATAAAACTTTTAACATAAATTCATTGCGGAATGTCAACATGGCTACTAGTTTTTTATGACAAACATGAGCTCTGCTGGGAGGAATATGGAAAAATTCTTCCTAATAAAGAACAAATCGATGCACAACAAATCTCCTCATTAAACACTAATCACCCCTTGCCTTCCATGATCGATCTTCTTCTTCAAGATTTTTGGTATCACCTCAATTACCTCTCTTTCTTTATTATATGTATCTTATTTTTTGTTAGTGAGCTATCAAAGGAACGTTTGATTGTATATACTATGTGTTATGTAAAGCTTTCTCGAATCTTCAAGGGAACATAGATAAAAATGAAAGCAATGGCAACGTCTCGATGGTTCATACAGGATTAAGGAAATCAATTATTTTGGAATAGTCATTAATTCCAAAAGCAATATTATTAAATCATGTATGCATGTGTTTGAATTTGGGTTCCTTATACTAATTGACTTAGCAATTTAAGTTCTAAACTATTTGTTTATTAGGTGAAACACATATTATATGCAGTTCTTCTAATTCAATGATCCATCCTGCATCTAAGGAATCATTCACTATATCTTTTACTAGTTTAGTTAAAGTAAAGAAATTGTTGGAAGAAGATGTCAATAAACCAACACTTTAGGAAAGATCTTTGACCATTTCAATTGATGCTTTCGAACATGCAAGGAGCCTTTTTGTTAATCCAAACATAAGTTAATCCTTTACCTTTTCTATCGAGTCTCATGTCACTTGGATTCCAAAAAAATAATTATTTCTTTTCCTTAAAATGAAATAGGCATGAAACTTTATTTATTGTTGTGTTTGTAAGAATTATTAAACTTCTAATTAAAATCTTATATTACTTACCATATATATGTCATTATATTATATAGCTTACCATATTTTAATATTTATTGTTTTTTTTTGTAATAACCATATATGATCATTATATTACAAACTTCATGTTAAAACTATTTATAAATTTTGTGACACCACAAAAAATTGTCAAATGATATAATTTAAAAGATAAAATTAAAAAGTATAAATCTATGTAATATTAATTAATGTTGAGTTTATCGTTTCATAAATTATTGAAATAATTTGAAAATTTTGGTAGCTAAATTTATTTTTACAATTAGAATCATAGTCAATAATATTAAATTTGATTTCGATTTTGAACTTTTGGCTACGGTACGATGACTTCGTTGCTAGTAGTCCAGCTTTTTACGACGATTCTTTAAATAGCCACCAAGTCATAAAAGAATAAACCTTTTGCGATGATTTCGTAAATCGTTGCCAAATACATGCATTTAACGATGACTCTGTAAAACGTCACGAAAGAATAAGCTTATGGTTGCATTATTGAAAATCGTCGCAAAAAGTTAACTATTTGCAATTTTCATGTCATCGTAAAAAAAGTAGCTAATAATCCATTGTTGTAGTGTTTGTTATTTAAGTGCTTTTTTAGGAAGGGGTTATCAGTGAAAAAGTAAATAAATTTTTTATAAAACATTATTATCAACTTAATTATGGTTTATTTCAAAAAATAGTTATTAATTAAAATTAACCTAAATCACTATCTTTAAATAGGATAAGTTTCAAAAAAAATTATAATTGCTTTTGTATTTTAAAAGCAACACTCATCGATTAAGTTAAATGTTTAGAAGTATCTAATCCATTCTGTGAACATCACCAGTTACATAAATTTAATTATTTATGTAGTTGATAAGTAAAATTTTGCATTTCTTTTAATCATAAGATTATGTTTTTATTACCCGGAATCTCCATTTATGCATTGTTTATCCACCAAAGCCTAGATAGTAAACACTGCCTAAACTATATGATTCAGTCTTGACGGCGATTAGAAACTTGATTAGTCTTCCATGGATTTCAAAGTCGATTAAAATTAGATGATAAGAGAGAGATAGAGAGACTTATCTTTCACAAGATAGCAACGAGTCATGCTACTCCAACGCACTCAACAGTTGTACTGTACATATACACAAATTGCCAGCAATTAATGAAAAGAACAATAGTTAATATGGTAGTTGATGAAAAAAGCAATAGGGTTTGAACTTCATGTGTTAATTTGGATTTAAGTTAAAGAAAGCATGTATGAACTAGCCCAGAATTGCTTGATGAGTGGGAGGTTGTTGTTGTTCACCAACGAATCGTGAAGACCCTTCAACAGAATCTTTAAACTCATCTCCTGACATGGTGATTGAGGTGTTTGCAGGACGAAAATTCTTGGGTATTTTAGCAAAATTTTGAAAAGGTGGGGACTATCTAGCTAGCTAGTTGGAGAAATAAGAGAGAGAGATGGAAGAAAGGTGAAATAGTGGAGAGGTGAGAAAGTTGAAAATCACATATGTGGTGGGTCTACAGAGGAGTCATGGCTTTATGTTTTGGGTTGGGTGGTAAGTTCTATGGCTAAAAGCTCAAATTGGAGCTTAAACTTTTTTATTTTGATTATGTTGGGACTTAAACTTATGACTTGCTTATAGAAGGTCTAAATTTTCGCGAATCTACTCAATTTAAGAATTTTTTAGATGAAAATTAGGGTATGTTTTACACGTGCTATTACATGCGGGTCAGATAATCTTGAGTTCCACTTCGCAAGCTTATGCGTGGTTTATTGGTACAAATTGGGATAATCTTTTATCATATGGAAGCTACTTTTACCCCTAAGGTCAATGATGAGGATACTCAAAACTTTGAGAAGTTTGAAGAGGTATTGGTGTGTAAATTTCTGATTAATTCTGGTTAGACATTTCTATAATGATTCCTATTGCTCATTACGCTTGTTTCTTTTTCCTTATCTTTGGCTTTATAGTCTGAGCATTAGACTCAAACTTCATCAAGAAGTGGTCCATGGAGGAAGGTCAATTACATACATTTTATGATGAAATTGACTTTTGAAAGTATATTGATTTTTGAAACGACATTATGATTATGAAATCAAGTTTTGGAAAAATCCTGTTGAGGCCATAAGTTTACAAGATGTGAAATGCATGATTATGTGGGTTTATGGTGGTCCCTTAAGTTAAGTCAAGTGCACTTTGATAAAAGGTTTCTCCCGCCTACCTGCTAGTGGCATGGAGCTCCTTCATGGACTCCCATAAGTTCACGACTACGTAAGACCATTAAGTGGAATTACGATAGTACGTTCTATTCACGGCTACACATGACCCTTATGGAAATGTGTAGTATGTTCTATTTTGGATCCACCCAAACCATTCTTACATGCTTATGTGCTCATGATATGTTTGACATGATAGATGCATACATGATTTATACTATTGTGAATTTTTTACAAATAGAGAATTCCACGAAATAAGTGTTTTATGATTTTTAAATGTGGAATTACTATGGTTATGAAAAGGTATAATGACAATGAGTTTTTGAAAATGTTTTTGCTTGTTTCTCGATTATAAAATTGTTACCCATGAGCTTTAACCTCACCCCCATTCTCCTCCCCATGTCCAGGTGATGAGCAAAAGATGGAGTGAAAGAGAGTCAAGACCTAACTCCGATTATGC
>JAOSBN010000179.1:32587137-32603711 GCA_027563595.1 Erythroxylum suave
ACAAGTTTTAGTAACAAACTTCACATCTATAACAACGGTGTTAATTCGACACCAAAGCCTTTTCATTTTGTAGTGAACACCTTTTCATTCAGACTCCTCCAGAGATGTTCTAGTAAATTTCTCAACTCAATACTTCTACAACTGATCAATCGAAGCTTTGAGGCAGTCATATGATGCAATAATGTCAACATGTCTTGCCATAGCTTAACCAAAGCCTCCTCGTATGTTGAAAGTGGAGAAGGTGGCACTTCAGCTTTACCTCGGTTAGCACCAAAGGGTTCTGATACAGATGGATGAGATTACATAAGATTATTACTCTTTGTAACCTCGTCAATGGCTTCTAGAGATCTTTCCATACTCAAATCTAAAACCAAAACATGGGACAACGCACATTAGGCCAAACACAACTCTTATATCCAAGTATAAACAATAGTTAAGCACTGGTTAAACAAGAATCACCTAAACCATGCTTTGACGCCAAATAATGTAACACCCACTTACCCTTTAGAAGGATATGCAAATGCCACACTAAATAGAATTAAACATACCAAACATTTCAAATCACTTCCCAAACTCAAGCAAACATACATTACATATCATTAGAAGTGATTTTATAAACATAACATATTATACATACTATGCTTATCATAATGCATGCCATAAATTCAAAGGCCAACCTATGTTAAGGTTATTACAAACCTTTTACATCAAAAGACAATATGTCTCATTAAATTTATTACAACTCAAAAACTCAAACAAAACAACTTCCAAGCGTATCAAGTCTTTCATTAGCCACTGCGGTTACCTTTGTCCCAGTCTTTAAATCTTCTTTTCAGGACCTACATAGAGGCAAAACCACCATACTAAGCATAACATAATGGCAATTGTTCCTAATAGTCGTCGAACATTCATATATACAAATTCAAATCATATCACAATAATCTTTAATGTTTATATTACAGAGTAATCCAAACATGATGTCTCAAAACAAAATATGATTCATCAATATAGAACATTCTTGCATAAGAACAAAGAATATAAGTATTTCAAAACAAAATACCATTACATTAAAATAGAACATAAAAGTATCAGAACTTAGCTTGCGTTAGAACTGAATATATATAAAAAAATATAATAGCCTGCTAATCCTTTTTTATAGCAGTGGGTAATAGGACCAGAATAAAAGATACCTATGATTGGTATAACAAAATATGAGATACTTATGTCTGAGTAACAAAAAACACCTAGTGTCAATATTAAGAGATACCTTAGTGTCATAGGAGCAGTTGTAGACCATTCTATGCATGCCTATTTACCCACGACTAGGACTTAACGTTATTAAAACAATCCATTTCAGATTTCAGAATCATAAGCAAGTAACGTAGTACATAATGTATGTCATTATTACATTTTTCTCAAATTGAACATATTCACTCTCTTTTGATTGAACTCAATATGCCTTATAAACATAATAATTTGTAACAATATATCAATAAAACATTAAGACATTACATATTACATAACATCATAGAAATTACCAATTTACAAACATCCATATCCAAGTCACATCACATAAAACCATTGGAACAAATTTGTATTCTTAAGAACACATTCTTCTTGAACATACCATACATTTTAACATTAGTCACATTATTAAATAATCACAATTTCTTTAAGTTATTACCTCAATTAATAGTCCATAACTATAACTATATTAACTTCTACTCAATAGGTCAGTAAGCCTATCCAAGGAATAATCAGGACGAACTGAACTTGACTTGAGTACCCAAAGCCTTTTGCGTACTTTTCCAGAATCTTGAAGTAAATCGAGGATCATGATCAGAAATAATAGATGGTGGCACCCTATGCAACCTCACTATGTCATTCACATATAGATCGGTAAGCCTATCCAATGAATAATTAAGACAAATAGGTAGAAAGTGAGCAGACTTGGTGAACTCATCAACAATCACCCATTCAACTTCATGCTTCCATTGAGGGAGACGAAGTCCAGTGATAAATTCCATGGTAATGTTATCCCATTTCCATCCATTGAGGAATGGAAATGGGATGTAACAAACTAGATGGAACTTGTTGCTCGGCTTTAACCGGTTGACATGTCAAACATTTAGATACATAATTCACTACATCATGTTTCAAAATTAACCACCTGTAATGCTACTTCAGGTCTTTATACATCTTATTTTCACATGATACATTATAAAGATAGAATTATGAGCCTCAAACAATAACTTTCTTTTCAATTCACCATTACCTGGCACACACAATCGATACTCAAACAATAAGTTTCTCTTCAATTCATCATTAGCTAGCACACACAATCAATCTTAGTAATATAGATCACCATCTCCTTTCACATAAAAGTCTAGTTTTTTGCCTTCCTAAGTCGCCAAAATAAGTTGTTGCAACCTTTTATCAACTTTCCGAGCATCATAAATTTCTTGCCTCAAGGTATGTCCAGCTTTCAACTATGTTATTAAAGCCTTATTAGATTCAAGTCTGCTTTCACTCTGCTGAACTGATAATGCTGAAATAGTCTTTTGACTCAAGGCATTAGCTATGATTTCTGTCACGATTGTGGCAGAATAGGCTATGATTGTGGCTCCCGTAAAATGGTTCTGTTACGATCATGACCTAAAGTCTTCTTCCGGGCTTCCTTCAATCTCCTCCATTTTTTAATATCTATTGTCAAACACTAACAAATACCTCAAGGCACCTTAAATACACAAAATTAAAGCTCAATAGCATGCTCTAATCCATATAACACTTAAAAACAAATATCTAACCAACTAACACAATTCTAAATCTACATATGCATGAATCAGTTAATTAATAACTAAAAACATACTAAATTTCCTATTAAAACATCATTCAACCTATAACTATCAAAAGGAGGGGTAGAGCCCGAATTCTCTGGAGACCTATAGATGGTTAAGCTTTCTTAATCTTTTTCGTAATATGATTGTTTTGTTAAATTTAAAGAGTTTGTTTTAGTTTGTTTGATGGCTAGGTTTAGTTAAAGATCTTGTTTTAATTAAACACGACCTAAGGTAAAAACGAGGTTAATAAGGCTTATTATTAGCCTATTATTAATAGTTTCTAGGAGAGGTATGAAGAAAACAATTCAATGAAGTATGTTTAATTGTGTGCAGGTCGAGTTTGAACCAATGACTGAATTCCAAATCTATTAATCACTTTATCACTTTTTTTTGTTTTCTTTAATTTGATTTTGTTAGTTTAATTTCACTTTATTTTCTTATTTGAATCAAACCAAACCCCCCACCCATAACCTAATGTAGCATCCCGTCTCTCAAATGATTGAGAAATTTAAAGAGGTAGACTAATAAGTCCTAAGAGCGTCAACATATAAAACGAAATTGGTACATTTATGACATGAGCTCATAATTGTAATCAAAGCATACACACGTATTGATATTTGGATGCATTACAAGTTAGCATATACACTCAATTGACATATTTTGGGGTATGAAATTGAATGTGATATGAGATATGATTATGCTTTCCAACGTCTTGTATTTTGGTTTACTAAAGACAAGAATTGATGAATTATAAATTAGTAACTTGGAAATTAATTGTTGTAATTAGGAGATTGATAAATTAAAATGTACATTTGCTTTAGGAAAAATGCTAAGTGGGAGGATAAATTGACATATGAAAAATTAGGATTACTAAGTCTAAAATTGAGTGACATTTAGCATAGTTGAATGTGTGACAAATGGACTAGTAATTAATTAATAAATGGAAAAATTATTGTGTGACATGTGGACTGATTAATTGGTGACAAATGGTAGTTTAAGGAATGGATTAATGGCAGCATCTTGTTTTGACACATGTCTTACATGCCTTAAGACATGTGGCTTATGTAATTCGATGACACCTAGCATAAACTTATGGCAAGGATAACCAAAAGTTGTCCTCCTTTGTTCTTCACCTTCTCCATTGAAATTCATAAATTTTTCTCTTTGAAATTATAGTTTAACCCTATCCAAATTCGACATGAAATTCAAATGTTAATCCTTCTCAAAATAACCAAGAAAGCAACTGGAAGTGATGATCATCTTGTTGTTATCCAAAAAAACTTTGTTTCCATCTTAAATTTATGATGAATCTTGCATGCTTGGAGGCTTAGTGAATTTGAAATTTTGAGCTGAGTTGGAAGCCTAATGCGTAACTATCAATCTGGGTTTTATAGGATGCATGAAGTGGAATGAAATGCATGTGATATTTGTGAAGATATGTGCTGGAAAATGTTGAATGAACTTGGACACTTTTTTGTTTTGTTTTTGGTGTAAGGAAACCATGGGTTTGGAAAAAAAGAAGAAAGAAGGAAGAAAGCATTGCATGGGCACGATCGTATAGTCTGAAAAGGCTAAAAAACACTTTTCTTAAGAAACACGATCGTGCTTCTGCATCGTGCACCTGCACGATCATGACCCGACTCGAAATATTAAGGATATTTTATTTAAATGATTTTTTAAATAATTAATGTGAAGGTGTTTCTATATGAGGTATTTGGGTTTAAATGAGATTCTAAATGAATTTAGTTGATCTTGAATGAGACGATTAAGGTGAATAAAGTGTATTATGGATTAAAGAATGGTTGGAAGGTGTTGTAGCTTGATTATTAAGTGTATCCAAGAAACATACTGATAGGTGTGCATTAGTGTATGTTTTTCTAGGTAATTGGCATATGTTTTCTTTCATAATTGTTGATAATTGTTATAGATTAGGATTCATTTTGTATGTTTTAATTAAGTTTGATTTCTATTGTTGTTCTTGTGTGTTTGATTTTAATGAGGGTAAGAATTGACTATTTTTATGTAGGAAGGAAGATGGAGCAAATTGGAAGTCAAACTAGAGATCAAAGAGGAGAAGAATAGAGGATTGCATCTATAACCAATTCCTACAATCATGGGAATAATGCAAATTCCCACAAGCTTGGGAATTATAATCCGAGACTTAATGTTGGGATCCATTAAACCTAGGGTTTTTGGACTATAAAAAGATAATTAAGCCTTTATCTTCAACGGAGACGACACCCCTCTGTAGAAATTCCATCCTTGAGTGAAGAACAGATGTTTGGAGCCTTCAAGAAGGATTAAAGACAAGGACCGTCATCAAGATTAGGTAAAAGAATCCAACAACCAGATTTTGGCAAAGAAGAGAGGAGTCTTTATATTCAATTTTCTATCACTTGATTTATTCTTTTCTTTGTAAAAATGGTTTATTTGAATGTTAATGATGTTATGGAGACCATGATAGGCTGATTTTATTTTAGTGATTTCTTTTGAACTATTTTGTAGAACTCCTATTTTATTGAATTGAATGAAGTTGTCTTTGATGGTTAGTGATTTTATTTGTTATCTTGCAACAAATCGATAGAGTAAGTAAGATGAAATATGGGTAGGATTGCATAAAGAGAGTTGGAGACCTATAGACGTACTATTGTCATGTTAATTGAGTGGTTTGAAGTGAGATCTCGACTAGTTAATTGATCACCTATAGGATATTTTAATAACTCATTGAATCGGTAGTCATTGGGTAGGTTGAGAGATTGTCCAATTGATTCCTGTTAGTTCAATTAGGGATAAATAGTTACACTTTGAGAGAGGGTAATTAGTACATTCAGAAATCTAGGGTGAGACACAATTCAATCAAAAAAATAGCAGAGAGAAAAAAAGGGAAAAAGTAAGCTCTAGTTTTTAGATTCTTGAGTCCCGATTTTTCTACAATTATGATATTGCTCTTAATTCATCATTAATCTTTTAGTTTTAATTTAATTTTCATATTATTCAAATTTAAAAGTTTTGTTTCTTAAACAAAGTTATGCCTAAACTAAACAGTCTCTGGGCATCAATCCTTGTAGGATCGATATCCACTCTTTTTAACTACAAGTTATGATCCGTATACTTGCAATTTTTAAAAAATAAGTAGATTGGTTTTATTGTCAACAAGTTTTGGCACCGTTGTCGGGGATTGATTGTTGAGTATCATGTTTAATTTAGATTACCTTGATTTAAGAGTTTTTGACATTTTTCCTTGTGTAATTACAGGTGCATGAACACAAGGAGTACACAATGGATGAAAGAAGCAATAAAAGATGAATTTCCAGACAATAAGAAGCACGAAAGAGAAATAAGAAGGGTGAAGCGTCTGAACTTTTCAAATTAAGATATGGCTAAAGAAGGAGAGCAAGGAGGACCAAAGCGAACACTAATGGATTTCATGAGGCCAGGATTTAGTCCTTAAGGAGTGGCGAGGCTGGTAGTCCAAGCAAATAATTTTGAGATAAAGCTGGCACTACTCAATATTTTGCAAAATAATGCACAATTTTGCGGGCTATCCAATGAGTATCTGAATGCCCACATTGCAAAATTCTTGGAGATCTGCAACACCTCTGGATTCAACAAAATGTTCGAAGATGTGGTGAATTTGAGACTATTTTCATTCACGTTTAAGGATCGGGCCAAAGTATAGTATAATTCCTTGAATTCAGATCAAGTCACAACTTGGAAGCAGCTTGCCCGAGCATTCCTTGCTAAGTATTTCTCATTGACAAAAATGATGAGGATTATCAAAGAAATCACAGATTTCCATCAGAGTGATGGAGAACCTGTCTATAAAGCTTGGGAGAAATTTAAAGCACTTCAAAGAAGCTATCCACATCATAAACTCCCGAAGGAGTTTCTGCTTTAAACATTTTATAATGGAGTGAATCCAAGCACAAGGGGAACAATTAATGCAGCAGCCGGAGGTTCACTGATGAGGAAGATGGTGGAAGCAGCTTATGATTTATTGGAACAGTTGGCAAGTAACAACTGCATATGGTTGAGCGAGAAGAGCAGATAAGGATAGAAGGAACAGAAAGATATTACACCTATTGACTTGGTTACTGCCTTGTAGGCTCAGATCATCACTCTTACAAAGCATCTCAACAATATGCAAGAAGCATATACCTTAGCAGTTAAGGTGATGCAAGCACAGTATGAGATGTGTGGGCAGAACGACCATAATTCAGCGGAGTGTTTCCTATTGGGAGTTGGTGATACTAAATAGGTAAGCTACCTAGGCCAGCCACAGTGAGGTAATAATCTGTATTCAAACACATATAATCTGAGCTGGAAAAACTAGCTAAACTTTTCTTGGAGTAACATTAATGCAGGTTGCCAACAAAGACCACAAGGACTACAGGATTCTAGCAAAATCAAATCAGAGCGATGGAAAGCAAAATTGATAAAATGATGGAAGTTTTGGGGTCCAAACTGGCAGCATAAGAGGAAGTTCATAAAAGGATGCATGTAACCCAGGAGGAAAATCAGAAAAGGATGGAAGCAAAACTCGACCAGATTTTGAAGATTCATGCATCATTTATCCACAATTTGGAAGTTCAGGTAGGCTAACTGGCTTGCCCTTTATCTTCACAAAATGCAGGTGGTCTACCAAGTAACACTGAGGTGAATCCGAAGGAAAGAATCACGGCCATCACTCGGATAGAGAAAAAAGGAAGCAAACATGAGAAGAAAGATGGCAACAAGCAAGAAGAACAAAAAACGTTGGAAGTCTTGCTGAGTGGATTAGTAAGCGAGTCGATTAGGGAACTTCAACTTGGACTTCCACACCAGATTTTTGCTCAACAGCAGTCATCTTCAAGTGTAGTAGCTAGGGATTCTAGGGAAGGGAAGTTTATCAAGATGATAACAAACAAATCAACTCCAGACAAAGCTCATGTTAAAAGGAATCGCTAAAGGAGGAGATTATTAAGCACGTGTTAGAAGAAAGTCCACATGTAGCACAAAAGAAAGAAGACCCAAGGGACATTTTCATTCTGCGTAGTATAAATGGAGTTAAGATAGATTGAACATTTGTGGATTTGGGAGCTGGCATCAACATGATGCCATATTCATTCAGTCAAAAGTTGGGATTAGAAGAGCCAGAGCTTACTAAAACATTAGTGAAGACAACTGACAGAACAGTGCCTTTACCAAAGGGGATTATCAAGAATGTGCAGCTACACATTAATAAATTTACCTTCCCTGCAGATTTTTACATACTGGATATTAGTAAAGACATGGAAACTCCGATGGTTCTGGGGTGACCGTTTTTAGGTATTGCTTATGCGATTATTGATGTTAATAGGGGTGAGTTAATACTGAGAGTAGGAAAGAATCAATTAACATTCAAGGTGACGAAGAAAAATTATCATTTTACTCTAGCCCTAATAGATATCAAGGAACTTAAACTCCAAGGAGGATAGGAAAATATTGAGGCCCTCGGGAATGCATTCAGGAAGAAACGAACACGTAGGATAAGGCAAGGAAAGGAAAAGAAAAATAAAGGTGGAATCCAAAGTGGGGTAGCTCATCTGCAAAGTTTGAGATCAATTTCTCCATGGTTACCATATCGGTTGTTTGAGTCACTATGAGCATAAAGGGAAGTCGAGCTACTGACAGTAAACAAAGCACTGCAATAGAGGCAACCCATGGATGTTATTCCCTTTTGAATGTTTTTATCTAGTTTTTGTTTGATTTCTTTGGTTTAATCATTTTTAATTGGATTTGATTGATTTATGCTGATTTTATTTGAATTTCAATTTGTTTTCTTTTCAAATTCTTATTGATGATAGTATCTTGATTTGTTTGTAGGTTTTGGGAGCATGGAGAATAAATATAAGCTTGGAAGAAGGTTTGAAATTGTGAGGATCACCAATTCCCATGTTCATGGGAATTATGGTGATTCACGCGGGCATGGGAAAGCTCTCCAGAAAGTTTTTGGAGAGAAAACCCACATTCGTGGGATTTGTAGTGATTCTCGAAAGCGTGGGAAACCTCTCCTAAAAGTTTCTGGAGAGAAAACCCACATTCGTGGGAGTTGCGTGGGAATGCCATCCAGAGGGAAACTAAGTTTCCCTCCCTCTTTTTTCTCTCACCCACTTTCGGAATTTCTCTCCCTCTCTCTCTAAAACATGACATTCTCTCCTCCCACTCTCTAAAGCTCTTCATTTTTCATCTATAATCATCCCAAAACACAAAGATTTAGGTTAGATTTTGCTCTCCCTCTTTAAAATATGAAATTCTCTCTCTCTCTCTCTCTCATTTTTGTAGATTTTCTTCTCACAATGGTTCTACCAAGGATGATTAGGGTCAAGTAACTAGTTGACGAACTCCAGCTTCAAGTTTCCAACAAAGGCAAACCCAACTTAACAGCAACTTATCGAGCCCCATTTCTAATTTACTCGGAAGAAGAAGGTGAGCATTTTTGTAACTTTAGGTATAGAGCAATAATCACTCCGAAGTATTTTGATTTTGAAGAATAAGAAAATATAGGGGTAAGGTGCCAACTTGAATAACTAGCTGCAAACGTAAGGTGGAATAGATTTATTCGGTGTGATGTATCTATTTATGCCTCTATAACTTTATAATTTTGCACAATAATTAGGTACATCCCTAAATTGGATTTGTTTTTGTTTAGGTTATATGGGAATGTTTTTAATCTGAATTATTTTTTCATACAAGAAATTTTTAATTTTTCGAACACAAATATTCTAAATGGTCATGCGGATTTTGATGTAGATGCTTATTGGAACACTCTTACAGGTGAAGAAAATTTTGATTCACGTAATACACCAAATTCTCTAATCCTAAAGTGTTGAGCATCTTCTTTTACACAAATTTATGTGCCTGATTGTGTTTAATTAAATAGAAATCAATAAATGCTCAGCTAAAGAACTCTTCTTTTTATGGTACATAGATCAAAAACTTAAAGTCAACACTTCTTATAGAATTTTTCGATCACTAATGAGTGTGGATAATAAAAGGAGTACATCTTTTGGGATGGCGCATATTGCTTCTGCTTTGGGTGTGTTTTATAATGTTAACATGGAGAATTTGTGTATTAATCCCCATGGTATGTTTGATATAACCTATTTGAGATGCTCTGAGATTGTGGAGGTCCATTCTATAGAACCCTACAATCCTCATATGAGTACTATAGTGAGGAGCAGTAGGGGTGCCAGTACAGTTGCAAACTAACCCTCCACATCCAAGCAGCCCCAGAGCCAGAGGAGGAAGCAGTAGTGGAGGACTTAAGGGAACTACCAGCGATTAACTGATATCAACCACTTCTCGACCAAATAGTTGCAAACCATCAGTAGATGACATCCCAACTGGATGAACTCGACACTCAAATATGGCAGGTTCATAAGGAGCAACATAGCTTGATGAGAAGGTTCCTCAACTTCTGTTGGAGGAACAATTTTAAAGCTCCTACACCATCACTGTCGCCACCATCATCTGAATAAGCTTTTCTTACCCATTTTAATTTTTTTTCTGTTTGTTGTATCTTTTATGTGATTGCATTTTATTTCACGTCTATTTGGTTTCATATCATTTGTTTGTGTTATGTCTTTTGTTTGGTTTTGAATTCTTTAATTTTTTTGAATTCATTTTCTTTTGTTTAGTTTGATGTCATTTGTTTGTTTCAATTTCTATTTGGTTTAATGTCATTTCCACTCATTTGGGGCTTGAATTGTCATATTGAGGACAATGTGATCTTTAAGTGTGGGGAGGTGACATCAACTTTCTCATTTGCATTTTTTTACATTTTGTTGAATAGGATGCATGTTTAGGCATATTATATGTGCTTTGTGTTAGCAATGGTGTTTTTATGTTAGCAATGGAACCGCTTTTGAGTCACTCTGATAAATATTGCCATAAGATTCTGTCATGTTAGCTGGAATTAGATTGAATGCATACTTGAACTCATATTAGGCTACTTGAGTAGAAAGTGAACCATATAGAGTGATGAAAAGTAGTTGGTTAAATAAGTTTAGTCACAAATTGACATTTGAACAATGAGGTAGTGTAAAGATGCGTAATAAGTTTTCATTTGAGCCAAAGTGAGGATTGAGCCATATGACTCCATCTATAGTCATTTCATTTTCCATCTATAGTCATTTCATTTCTTTGTTGAGTATTACTTCGTTAGGTTACTACCTTCAAAACTTGCTTTGAATCGATTTGAGTCTACTACATGTATGCTTAATAGAGATGATTTAGGCCTTTTTTATGTTAACCCTTATCTTAAATGACCTACCCACTGATTATCCCTTTCTACCCTCATTGAGCCTTAACCTTTTTTTTATTGAAAACACCTAAAATTTTAAAACATTAACCCCATTATCCTACCCTTTTACAAGCTTAGTAAAGTATTAAGTAAAACATTAGTTGAGATTATGTGAAATTTTTACCGAGATAAGTGGAGTATATTTATGCCTATAGACTACATTAAATATAGTGCTACTTTTTATTCATAGTTCTTCCATGTACGAAGAAAAAGAAAGAAAAATGAAAAAATGTATATAAAAAATTAAAAAAAAGCAAGAACAAGTGAGTAGTATCAATAAGTGTAGAATATGGGTTATATTTGTATGTCTTAGAGTTATGTTTTATTATCCCATTATATCCGTTATGTACTTTACTTATGCTTGTGCTTAACACTCTTTCCCCTCTTTTGACGGACCTTAACCTTTACCACTTTAAAACCCTACACAAGTCCTCTTGATCTAGTTATGTATGCAATCATTGTAGAGGAGAATTGGTGTATTAGCAAGCCTATGGTAGTGTAGTTTCCTATAGGAAGTTTGAGCGAAACACTAACCATCAAACACTTGAGAGAAATGAGTGAAACTATGAGGAAGATTCGTTTCACATCCATACTTATCTTTGAGTGGTGGGGCCATTTGTTGAGTTTGCTTATGTACACTATTGAAAAATAGTCATGATATGTATAGTAACCAGATATTTGAGTTGGTTAAAATTTGAGGGATTGTATGTTTTGATCTTTATAAAAATGAAGTGATAGAATTGATTGACTGTATTTATTTTGCTTGAGGACAAGCAAAGATTTAAGTGTGGAAAAGTTAATAGTTGTGCATTGACATGTGTTTCTTGCGTAATAGTTTACAATTGTTGTATTTTAGGATTCATTTTGTATGTTTTCGTTTAGTTTGATCTTCATTGTTGTTCTTTTATGCTTAATGTTAATTTAGGGTAAGAATTGATTATTTTTTTTATGTAAAATTGAAGATTGAGAAACTTGGAGATTAAGCAAGAGACCTGAGAGGAGGCATTCTATTACAAGTTCCCACAATCTTGGGGATCATACCAATTCCTATGATTGTGGGATGTTTTATCAAAGAGCATATGCAGGGTTTGACTTAATTTTAGGTTTTCTGGACTATATAATACATTAAGCTCCCATGGAAGAGAGAGGACGTGAAACCTTTGTAGAGAAGAGCCTCCTTCAGTGAGAAATCCAAGTTTTGAGTCTTGAGAAAGGTAGAGATTGAAAGGTTATTAGAAATAATTGGGAAAATAGCACATTTAGATTTTGGCAAAGAAGAGAAGGAGTTTTCTTTATTCAATTTTCTATCAAATTTATCTCCTCTAATCTTTGTAAGATGGAATATTTGAATGTTGGTGATGTTATAGAGACCATGAGTGATTGATTTAATTCCAGGGATTACTTTTGAACTTTTTTTAAACTCCTATTTTATTAGATTGAATGAAAGTTGTCTATGATGAATGTTGATTTTATTCTAATGCCTTACAATAAATTAAGAGATTGAGTAGGGTTATTTGTGTAGGATTGTAAAATGAGAGTTAGCAACCTATAGATTTACATTCATCATGTTAATTAATTAGCTAGAAGAGAGATCTTGACAGTTGTGAATTGCATTATGTTTATGGTTTAATTTTTTATGTATTTAGTGTTAAATTGAGTGCTTGGTATGTATTTAGGTTTTAATTGTGGTAGTTTATGTGTCTATTTGTTTTCATGGGTTAGTATGAGTTTTAGAGCTTAAATTAAGGTTCTTTGATGTGTTTGTTAGTGTTTCAGGGTAAACGGTGAAGAGCGATGAAGTTTTGAAGAGTTTTAGGTTAAAACCTTAGCCCACGATCATGGTAGATAGGAAGAGGCGAGCTGGCAGGACCTAGGCCATGATCGTGCATTTCAGTCATGATTGTGATAGAGCTCTGAACCAGGCCATGATTATGCACTTTGGGCCACGATCGTGGCAGGCAGACACAAAGATAGCTGAAAGCATTAAATTTCAAAAGACATTTTGGACTGTTTCGACCTTGAATCAACCTTAGGGCTTCAAAGGTATAAATAGAACATCAAAGAAAAAAAAAGTATCCTTTTTCATCTGCCAACTTCTGAAACCTTCGAGAGACTATCAAGAGATTTGAGGAAGGAGACGAAGGAAAAGAGACATAGAGAAGAAGCTTGACGTGAAGTACTTGAATAGGAGGTTTCCCACCGTCGCTGCCTCCGTTATTCCGTTCCAAGTTATATTTCAGTTTTATTGATGTATAAATTGAGATAGTTGTTAAGAATAGAATTGTTGAATGTTAAGTTTATGTCTATACTCACCTTCAAGATTTTTATCTTTGATAGTAATGAAACCTGATTTATTGCGATTTTATTGAGTTATTTATGATTCAATATCTCTTAATAATTTTGTAATAAACTAAGAGGGTGAACCGAGTGAATATCATCAAATTGATATAACAAAAGTTAGGTAGTTTGGTATATAAAGAATTGAATCAAATAGATAAATTTGTGTAGCAAAAGATCGTGTAAAGGTTTTTGGTAGGTTATTAGACAATTTCACAATTAATTTAGGTTTTGGGCAAATTGTAAATCGAGAGATTACACTTCCATAATTTAAATTAGGGATTATTAATTAGGGTTAAGCTTATAACTCGAGAGAGAGTAATCTACCCTAAGATTGTCTAGACCTGGTACTTCAGTAATCTCATAATCAATTAGATTTTCATTAAAGTCAGATTAAAATCCTTTCTCTTAATTGGTAGTTCCTAGGTTGATTCGTGATTGGTTGTGTAAAATTGCCATCTTGTTTATATTTTCTGAATTCAATTCTTGATATTGATTGTTTAATTGTTTAAATTTCTGCATTAGTTGTTTATTTTGATTTATTGTGAAATTTAGTCAAGCCTTAGATTTTAGGATTAAATTACTATCCTCGTGGGAATGAAATCTTATGTACTACGGGACTAACTTGTGCGCTTGTAGAAATATCAAGGTTATAAATATTAAAAATTTTCATACGTAAACCATTGATCAAGTTTTTGGCTCCATTACTGGGGAGGCCATAATTTAGTTATATAGTTTAAGGTTTTAGACTAGTTTTAATACTTGTTTTCATTTCTTTCATTTTATTTCAGAAATCGTGCTTTTGCATTAACACAAGAGTCATGAGAGGTTCTAGTTGTGTAACGGATATGATAGATTTAGATATCACTTGACGAGAATGAACCCTTAGGAAAACTCGACAAGAGGAAGAAGAAGAGATAGGGAAATCAATAATGGCTAAGAAATTTCAATAGAATATGGATTAGGAAGCACAAAGGATAGAAACAGAGAACCCTGATGGACTTTAGGAGGCTAGGGTTCAACCCGTTGAACGAGGGAGTAGATAGGCCGCTTGTTTAAGCGGCCTCATTTGAAATTAAACCTGTACTTCTTAATATGCTTCCGCAAAATGTGTAATTAAATGAATTGGCTAACAAGCATCCTAACGTATACATAATGAATTTCCTCGAGAACTGTGATACTTTCTAGCATCCTCAAATCTCAGAGGATGTGGTTAGGATTAGGTTGTTTCCCTTTAAACTTAGAGATAGGGTGAAGGCTTGGTATCATTCATTTAGCGTAACCAACATCATGATATGGGATCAGCAAGTACTTACCTTTTTGGACAAGTACTTGCAGTTGACTAAGATAATGAAGATTATAAAGGAAACCACCAATTTCCAACAAGGTGTTAGGGAGCCGAATTACGAAGCGTGGGAGAGATATAAGGATTTACAAAGGAAGTGCCCACACCATAAGCTACTGAATGAGTTCCTTTTCCAAACCTTCTACAATGGAGTTAACCCACCGACTGGAGGCACGATTGATGAAGCAAAGGAGCTGATTAAGGAGATGGCAACCAACAATAGCTTACGGGCACATGAGTGAGGTAGGAAATCGACTACCTTTCGAGAGCAGACATGTTGGAACCCCTTCCCGGTGAGGTACGAGTCCGACGTCCAACGTGACATCTGGACGCGCATCCCACGAGGGAGGAATTCCTCACCACAAAAGAGAACAAAAAACGGACTTATTTCACGAACTCCAGACGGATCTCGGATTATTCATCCTAAATGTTCCTTCCGAAAAATTGATTTGCTTAGGGCCCATAATTAATTCCAATTCCTAAGCTACAATGAAATTCCATGTCTCTAGGTTAAATAGAACTAAAAGTCTCCTCAATCGAATCTCTATCGATCACAAAATCGCCCAAAAATGGGATCGTATAAATTAACGTCTTAATTTCCTATCTTTTTCTCAATCTAGAAATCCAAAGACCCTAAAGTCATTTAATTTGGACCTCCATAGGTCTAATTGATGCTAAAACATGGATTAGAAATTAAACACCTTTCAATTAAAATCAAAAAATTCATTTTGGAAAGGCAAAGGGGCTCGCGATCGCGACCTTTGTCGCGATCGCGAAGTCAAGATTTTCGCCTTGTCGCGATCGCGAAGGACGAAGTCTGAGCTGTCGCGACCGTGCCGGAGCGTGATCGTGACCGGGCGATTGTGCGTTGAGCACGATCGTGACATCCTCATTTAGACCCCTATCTTTTACATAACCAAACTTTTCACACAGGTCTCCAAATGAGACAAATTTTGTATCACTAAAAAGCCCAGAGAACACTCTACAACTTCTATTAAGGAACTAAAAACTAATTAAGCCTCTAAGTAAGTCAAAAACTATCTCAAAGTTTCTGTTAAAGATTGGAAAATCCTATACCATACCAGGAAGTTTGAAAAATCATATCTTTTAGCACAGAAGTCTAAAATCGACACATTTTGGCTCAAAGGAAAGATAAAAGGATGTTGTTCAATTTTTATGAAGGATGAAAAGGCTCATTCAAACTCTAAGGGATGTAAAAACCCTTGCAAAGCCACTGCCTAAGAAAAGAGACCCTATGAACAGTAGCAGTACTCTTGTAACCCTCATAACTTCTTAATCAATTTTCCTAAAATTGCCAATTATACCTCATTGGAAAGATAAAAAGAAGATTTACAACTTTTATGAAGGTTTCTAAAATCAATTCAGTCATTTAAAGAGGTAAAACGTGACTCAAAGTTACTGTTCGTATAAAAACCAATGGAACAGTGAAATTGACCAAATTAACAGTAACTGACTTTTTCCCAAACTCATAAATTTTTACTCCTAACTCCTATACCTACATATTATACATAAATGGAAAGAGGGAAAGATGATCTATATTTTTTATGAAGGATGAAAAAACCAAAACAGTCTCAAAAGGGGCGAAAAATCCTCCTAAAAGTTCTGCCCAAAATTTGCCAATGTAACAGTAGCTGAACTAGGTCTAACCCCCATATGTTTTTATTCCTAACTCCAAATAAGGCAAATTATACATCATTAGAAAGCTCTA
>JAOSBN010000179.1:32603811-32679651 GCA_027563595.1 Erythroxylum suave
CTTCAAGCTAGCTTAATTCCTTAAGCTAACTTAATTCTAACTCCTTATTTGAAATTCCAACTTCTACATTCAATACCTCATTCATACTTGCTAATTTAGCAACTCAACTCAAAAATAATGAAACGATAAAATCAATAATAAGAATAAATAAATAAAATAAAAAAATTTTGAGGGCCCAATAAGACAACTATCATGTTCCTAAAGTGTACTTAATAATTTATTGAGGGATTTAAAATTTCAAAAATTTCTAGTCTCGTCAAAGTAATATAATCGCATTATATTTATAATTTCAAGCATAATCTAATTATAAAAGAAATTATTTAAAACTTTTCTTTAATTCCAATTATTGGTTTGACAAAAAATTTAATTTAATAATTCAACTTTTGAAAAAATAAATTAAATTCCAAAACCTTTCCTAATAAAATACCTTTTGAAGCAAATTTTCAAAATATAGTAAAACACTTCTCAATTTTATTATGAATAGAATTTAATTTAATCATTATTAAATTAATTAAAAAGAAAATTTTGGTTTTCTTTAAAAAAATTGGCTAATGAAAAAGAAAGAAGAAAAAAAGCAATGGGAATACGGTGCGGGCGCATGCAGTCAATAAGGGCGTTGACTGGTGCGTGAAATTCACACACCGGTCACACCCTTACAATCGATGGTTTGAGACATGCGCCCATCATTCTCCCTCTAATTTTTCTAGAAATTGGGTAGTTTTTGAAAAAAATTTAACTCCCTTTCCCATTTTTCGCGACCATGCTTCTAAGTTCTCTTTAAAAAATCCAACCATCACCCATGTTTTTATAACTGGTGTCCAACGATTTTCAATCGTCGGGTAGTGCTCCATGATGCTTCAACTATCGCATTTTATCCTCACCCTTGCCGTTGACCCCTTCGGATTGTCCAGATGATGTTGCCTGGTGGCGTCACTTGGGTCGGGTAGCCTTTGATGGGCGCTGGCAATGACGTCGCCATTCGATGGGTGATTAATGCCCATTAAGTTCTCTAGATGGCATCACCAATCGATAGGTGTTAATTGCCTATTGACTTCTCCAAGCCATCTGATGGGCGATTAACTCCCATCAACTTCTCCCACACCTCCAGTGACAATAACAGATTAACAATCAAAAACACAATAAGCGTGGGTAGTAATTGCAAGCACAAGCAGAGATATAAACAAGAAGAAATATATCACAAGGCAGTCAGAAAATCGCAAGCACAAAATAGGAAAAACAGTTTTTCCAGATCTGCAGAACACACAGATATTTGTGCAACACAGAGATAATAGCATATTCAGACTTATTTTTAGGGTTCTAGAACAAAGGGCAAAATTGATTCTAGAAACAATATACGCGTACGCATGGTTGGATGTAGAGAGAAAACAAAATTCAGATTCACATTAAACTACTTTAGGTTTTCGGTTTTTTCAGAACTCTAAACACGAGAATGGAAACAATTTCCAGGGCATCATGCAAATAGGCAAACAGAACAAACAAGTTGTTCAAAAAGCAAAACAAAGAGCGGTTATGGAATTGGGTTCAGATAAAAACAAAAGCTGAAGCGTAACATATTAATTTTTATCAAATCAGCAATAATTAAACAATGAATCCAAGTAAAACAATTAAAAGAGGCTCTGATATCACTGTTGGAATCCAACCGTGATCGAATCACGAGCGTAGCGAAAAAACAAATTTTACGGATTCGAAGCTGATCCTGATAATTGTATAAACTTGAATAAAACATAAAACGATTTAGAAATCATACCTTGTTTGTTTTCCTGTTGAAAAATATTTGTAACTTTTTTCGATTGATCAATTGCAAGTTGTTCAAACATCCAACCTTTGATGGTATCCACAGAGCAATTCTCAAACTACTTTGAGAAGAAGAAGACAAAAAGTGATAGCTTCTAAAAAACTCTTCCCTTTAAATAGAAAAATCATAAGGTCTTTTTTTAAAATTAAATTTCTTTAATTATAATTATAATTAAAATAAAATTATAATTAAAGAAAATTAATTTTAATAAAATCAAATATCTCATATTTGATTCCCAAAGTTTCTCAAACTTTATAATTAAGTCCAACTTAATTAAATTGATTTTTCTTTCACAAATTATTCTTTAATGTGTGACCCATTAGGTTCTTAATAAATTGACAATGATTATAGATTACAATTCTAATTAAAATTAACACTTTTTTGAATTTATCTTTAATTCTCTAATTAAACAATTCATAATCATTAATTATGATTGAAGTCTAGTAATATGTCATCATTACCCAAATATCATGGATGACAAAGTGATTGACTTAACCTATCCATGCATGGCTATGAAGTATAATTTAATCCTTTTGTGATTCAATATTCTAGTTGAACAGAGTATAGATATAGTGTCTACTCTTATTATCTAATCATGTTCGTTCTTGCTAATTAGTAATAGATTTATAATTGAAAATTGAAGATACCTTTTCAAACGCTAATTCGCTTTGGCCGGGTTATTCTATAAATCATTACTAATCAAGAATAGTAGAATATTCTATCTAATTACTTTAGGGTGACAAATCCTATATTGACTTACTCAACTATCTACATATGGTTCATACTGTATCCAATTACTACTGACTGAATTATCCTAGGACAATTTATAAGTAGCATCCACAGTAGATACCTTGGTAATCTCAAGTTTGAGGATTAATTATACAACCATCATTATGAGATAATCCACTGACACACAAGTATTGTTCTATTCGGGATTCTCATAATCGAGTCAGTTCAGTAAACTTATTCTCTAATAAGCATTCACATGTTTGTTTAAGTATCTCTACATTTTAATCTATGACATCAATCACTTTCTTCATAAGAAAGAAGCAAATATGTGCTAGTCTAACCATTTTTTCAATACTTTGTCTTGGTGAAACTATGACTATGAATATATTTTTTTTGTATACAATGGAAAAGGAGAACAACAAACTGAAATAGATTCAGTCAGGCGCTAAGCCCCGACGGTACAAATAGCTGTTGCGATCTTGCTGCAAAAAGGCCATCGAGTTAGGCGGAGGGTCGGTAAGGACGTGCACGCCTGGTGGTACATACAGGGCTTCAGCTGCCAGTCTATCCGCAGTGTGATTACCTTCCCGGTACACATGTTGGAAATGCACCTCCCAATTGCGATCCAGCAACGTGCGGATATCCTACAGTAAGACAAAAGCCTCAGTTAGCATACGTCCGGAGGAGGAAAGAATGTTGATGACCTGGAGCGAGTCGACTTCTAGAATGAGCTTCTGATATCCAAGCTCCCAGGCCGTGGTAAGCCCGGCCTGGACCCCGTGTAGCTCGGCTTTTAGGGGTGAACAAGCTCCAAAATTGCTAAGAAAGCCCCCACACCAGTTACCGTGGCTGTCTCGATATAGCCCCCCAGCGGTACTGGCATGGGAGCCCACAGTAGCTAAACTATGAATATTTTAGGAATAATACAAAAAAATACAATTCGAATATCATAATTATAATAACATTATAATTTCTAACTGCATAACAATTATTCCACGAATTTTATTTTTTAATTAATAATTAAATAATTAACAAATATACAAAGATAAATAATGTTTTTTATTGAATAATAATAATGCCATATAAATAAATTTATAACAAAAAATAAATTAGTTGTAAGGGCATAAATTAACAATGTCACTACCTATGAAGTTACCGGAATACAATTGAAAGAGCCAAGTCTATTATCATCCACAAAATGGGGATTATGAAGATGGAATCTATCATATATCAAAAGCTCAGAAGTCTACCAGTCCCCGTTAGCTAAATTACTCGACGGAGAATAAAAGCTCTGTTAAGAGTCCAAACCAGCAAAAGGGGACTGTGCGAAAGCCCTGGAAGAGGCCAGATAAAATAAAACAAACCAATTGGGTTTAACGAGGATAGGGATCCCCATATTTTTACTTTGCATGTCGTCCTATCCTTTTAGAGGTCTCAGATGATGAAGCGACAATTAGTTTGTAGGACGCTCCCCCAGATTTAGGTCATCCTTCCCTGGGATCAATTCCGTCATAATCTAGAGCTGCTCTTTTAAGCACGCGAATATTTCTATCGTGGTCGCGGGCTACTGGTTATTGAGGTGGGCTTCAATCCTACGGCATTTTTTTAGTTGATGAATCGTTTGTGCTCGGCTCCTCGTTCAATGCTGCTCCTTGCAGATTATCAGTTAGCTTCATTGCGAATGAATAACTTCAAAACTACGAGACATTCCTGTACTGCTAAAACTCTGTTGCTTAAATCAGTCATAGGTTATGGGATAAATGGATCAAGGCTTAGAATGACATAGCTCAATTTTGGTCAGACACCTTCCCTTATAAAATTGCGGGTAGCAGGTTTGAGAAGGACAATATTTATACATGTGATTTGATCTCATACTCTAGATAAAGCCCAAGTATAAGCAACCCAAACCATTGCTGATTCACAGTATAAGCAAAAGATAGAGATATATCTCTCCTAAGACCCACCCAGCTAGTCGGTGCCCGGATTGCCTCTCAGATAATGACTTTTTGAAGCCCATGGATTTGGCTTTGGAATATTATACTCGAAAGCATCTCATCATTTTTTCAATCACAACTTATGAAGAGTCCCAAATCAATGACTCTCCCTGTAAGCCAAGGAATGTCTAGAAAAGAAAATAGAAAGAAAAGGAAAGAAGTTTGTTTTGGCTATGGAAGGACCTTTGGTGTGTTGCCTTTGGTAAGACATAATTTCCTAATAATAAGCATAATTCTTGAAATAGCATCCTAAAAGTCTGGCCTAGCTTTTTAAATAATTATTTATCAAATTAAAGTTCTGGGCTCTGGTTCAACACTTGAAAGAAAATTGACCGAATATTAGGCTAAGAACAACAGAGGACAGAGACAAGGCAAGACAAGTTGACGGTACTATATGTAAGTTCCAATTCCCAAAAGTACATGTTCGTGTTAATTACAGGAAATAATCGAACACTCATAAGTGCCAGTGAATTTTGTGGCGAGGGACATTATCATGTGACTCTTGCCTTTATTAAAATGATTAGGCATTCTGGTTCCTAAATGTCATCGGTGGTCGAAGAAACAAGGCAAAAAGCCGAAAGTTATGCCTCTTTCTTTTTGGTGTTAGTAACAACTTTAGTGAATCATTAAACTTGTTTATATTTGGATATCCTTCTTTATTGCCCGATTCCGGCCAGCCGAACCTTTCTGATGTCACGCCATCATGTCCTTGTTAGCTTGCGAGTCACAAATGGCATCTTAAGTTTCGATGTCTATATATATATATATATACACATTGAAGGATGCTTCGAAAAACTTTTTATTTCACAGTTGTATAATCTTCACGTGACCTCAATTATTTTCTTATTACATCACTAAAAGAAGCACCATATTCTGTACACTGTACGGTTTAATATACTTAATAATAAGCTGTCATTTGTTGTTCTATTTTCACGTTTTACACATCAAAACTGTATCGAAACCACGTCATTACATATATTCGTACAAATGGTCATGATTAAGTTATCTCATGTGATGCTGAGTAGAATAAATCATTTATCCATTTTAAATTGTTTTATAAAAAAAGGGTTGGTGATGTTATTAGAGAAATGCTTTAAAGGCAATTACCTTTAGCATTTATTGTACAAATCTTTATGATTAATAAAAAGGTATTTTGATGTTCATGTTTTTTATGAATTGATAATGATCTTAAATCGAATTAATGAAGTCCTTGACACATTACATACCATGAAGGAAGTCATGCTGAAATTATGATAATGAGACTCTTATCATGTGTAATTATATTAGTATCTAAATTATCCTTAGTCATAGGATTAATGAGAGAGGATATTATTAATTCAAACAGACTAGAGTTAACATGTTGATGCTTACTAAGAATAATAAGTACATTGTTTGAGCTGCCATAAGACAACGATATGGATAATCTATTCTAGTCTCAATGATAGTCTCATCATAGCAATGGTGTAAATATCCTTAGACTTATAAAGCACGAGGATATCTTGAATACTGATCCTGTATTTTGACTCCATTCCTCGTTGTCTCTCAGTGGTTGCTCATAAGGTAGTGATTAGGTACAGCTTGAGGTATTTGACGTAGTAGCTAATAAAGGATTCACCACTCATGATAAAAGGGGATGATACCTACAGGCTCTTGTTAGGGTCATTACTCGAGAATCTCTGGCAAGAGTGGAAATGTCATGAAGATAGTCTTTAGTGACATATCCAATTGAGTTATGGGCCTTGGGAATAAAAACTAACATCACTTGGGCTAGATGCCAGGTAGTCAGTCTAGTGGGAATTGACATTTTAACTATGCTCTGAACTAGGTGGGGTATAGATGTGAAAGGACGAATTACACAGGAACATTATCTATGGAAGGGTTCATAGTTAAGCCACTGACTTTTTGGTCAATTGGGGGGTCATAATGTTTTGTAAGATACCGCTCATCACTTACTTGAATTAAGTGTTAATTTAAGTGGTCAACATAACCAGGAACCTAATGGACCACACTCAATGGAGATGCGAAGAATGAGTAACATAGGTTTGGATAGTAATCTAAAATATGAGAGAATGTTTCGGGATTGTAGATATGATCATGGTAAGAAATGTTGCAAAGGAATGAAAGAAAACAAGTATTGCATGACTGCCAGCCTGGAAAGTTTCCATATTTCCAGCAAACGTTTTAAGCCAATTTAGGTGGCATTAATGGACACTTAATTCCCATTATTTCTCCATTCATGATGGAGGTTAGAGGTGGCCAAAAGTTGGTAGAAACTGACTCATTTTCGTGCATAGTATTGTAAGAAAACTAGTAAGAAATGTGAAGAGTTCATCTTACACACACCTATTCTCTAAACTATTATCACAAGAACATACATCAAAGCTTATACTTTGTGTATGTTCTAACCATTCTTCCTAAGAGATATCAAGCTTTGCTCTTCGTATGGATATCATTAGAGATGTCCTACTTTAATCGTTGTGGTTTACGACAACCCAAAGAGGTGAAGACAACGAAGAATGAAGGAGTTTGTAAGGTACACATCTTAAGTTCATTTTATTACTACATCTAATGACACATGTTTGATTCTGTATTTTCTGGGTTTTGTTTTATTTTCCATTGGGTATTTTCTGATATATGGTGCATGTGATGTATAATCGAAACCTAACGGATGTCTATTAGAAAATAAGATCAAGATCTAATCTTGCATACGGTAAAATAATTATGAAACATTTTTCTCTAATTTTTCAAATGTCAAGATCACTTCAATTCTATAAAATGATTAACTCATAAATCGTAATAAAGCAAGAACAATAATTTGTACTTTATTATGAAGCTTGATCCTTTTCTTTTCATTTATCTCAAACCGTTTATGAAACTCATGCATCTCAACCACACATAGCCATACAAATATTCAGCCTTTGACGATATCTACATAACGTATTGAGAAACCTCTGCAACTATTGTAAAGAGGGTTAGACAAAAAGTGCTAGCTTCTTTAGAACTTGAGTCTATTTATAATAGATTTTGGATATTTTATTAATTTTATTTAAATTAAATTCTAATTTTAATTAAACTTTAATTCTACTAATTATGCCTAAATAAGATCCAATATCTCATATTGATCTTTATTTATTAAATATCTCATATTTAATCATAAAATTTATTAAACTTAAATTAAAATATCTGTTCTCTCTTCAATTTGTTCTTTATGTATAATCTATTAGATTCTCAAATATGTTCATAATGGATATAAATTATAATCGTAGTTATATTTAAGATTATAAAAACTAAAATTCTTTAATTTATCTTTAATTATATAATTAGACAATTTATATCCATATATTAATATTGATGTCTAGCAACACATCACGACCACCAAAATATTTAGGAATGCTAAAGAAAGATAAGACATAGTTGGCCCTTATTGTGGAAGCAGCCAGAAATAGAAAATTTTGGCGGGATAGGATAAAAGTGAGGGAAACCCTTTAAAATACATCACAATAGTCGAGTAAGTGTATTAGGAGTTTGTTTATGGTAACACTCGCACAACGTACCTACAACGTAGATAGTCTTACCTATCTTTTCTAGTCGTAGACTAGTCGTCCCGTCATACTACTTGTCTTTTCAGCACAGGTATAGGGGAAAGGTCTAGTAAGGATGTCGGAAACCGTAGGATTGTCATAATCATAGGGTTGCAGTGCAAGAAATCCTAGCCCAACCAGAGTTGAGCAAAGTCTTTCTGTTTCAACCTATCAGATATTTTTACAGAGCTGGGCTCTATATCAGGAATATCCTTTGTTTCTATTTCCTTTTTATTTTATTTATTTATTTATATACGTATTTATTGTCATGTCATAACGCATTTATTTTCATTTCATTTGGCCCATCTTTTAATATATTTAGTTTTACCTTTTTCCCTTTTTACCTGCATCTTTTTTTCCGTTATCACATTTACATGTGGGCTACCAAAAATAGCCTCTCTACTATGTAGGGGTAAGGCTGCGTACTATTAGACCTACCTAGACCCCGCTTTGTTGTGGGATTTCAAACTGGGTGATGATGATGATGATGAAAGCGGTTTTGACTAATCTTTCTGTGTATGATTTTTACTGTATAATTCGTTTCTTTCATCATACAATGTTCCAATTAGACGTAGAGTATGGAATTAATATATACTTTATTTAAGTTTAATCATGTTAGTTCTCTACCATTTGTAATTGATTCGATTAATGATATTTGTAAACTATTTTACAAAGTATCATTCCACCTTGAACAAGTATTTTCCAAATCAATTCTAATCGAGAACAATGGAATATTATCCTTAATTACTTTAGGATGATGAACCATATATTGATCACTTAATTACCTTCATATAGTTCACGCTATATCCAATGACCACCAATGAGAACTTGGCTAGAATAGGTTGTAAATAATATCAAAACATAACAATCATTATATAAGATAACTTTGGAGATCTTAAGTTTAAGGACCACTTATAAAATCATTACAATAAGAATTTTTATAGACATAGAAGTAATGTTATAAATGGAATTCTCATACGGAGTCAATTAAGTGAAGTTCTCTAACAAACACCCAAAGGTTTGTTTAAGTATTTCTATACTTTAGTCTATGAGATCAACTACTTTCTTCATAAGGGAAAACATAACGTGTGTTAGTCTTTTTACATTATACTAATATTGAATCTCAATAGAACAATAACTAGGATTAATTTAGAGATAATAAATAAACGTAATAGGAATCTCATAATTATGGTCGCATCATTCATTCATTTGTAATGTATATTTATCTTGTGAATTTTATCATATAATATAAATATGAATAAGATAAAAAATTCCTTTAAATTATTTTATCAATAAATTACAACCGACCAATTGACTGTAGGGTATTAAACCACTAATTGCCCATTTGCACTAAGCCAATTATTTGAGTATCTTATATCATATCACCATACAATGATCATGCTACTACTAGGACAATAGTTTTGTGAGAGAATTCTAAAAGATTCGTTATAATAAAAAGCTATATAAATCGTACAATTTTCATCTCAATTATCAACATAATTAAAATAAATGGCCTAAGTAAATATTTTGATCTTTGATCAGATCTTAGCTCCTTTTGTATGCCTAAAGGCTCTAATATTTCACAATACATTATTTGTCCTGAACAGTGCAAGGAATTTTATCAACTGAAGGAACTTATTGATCTAAATAATCATTTATACTAAATGAAAAATGTATTATGACGTATTAATGACCATTGCTACATTATAACCTTTCCAATCTCTACATAATATTGTTCCAAGTAAAATATACCTTAATTAAGATTTACTTCTAAAGTTAGCAACTATATAACCTTGAACTCAAATATTAATTCACATATAAAATAATAGATATCTTTAATACTTCATAAGTATAAAATATCTCAAATACTATATAAATTTAGTACAATATCTATGTACTTAGACTAAAGTAGGTAAAAAGCTTCCATATCTATCTCTACAAATCTAATTCCAAGAATTAAGTTGCTATATTTTCATATCCAACAAGATTTGTTCTTGGACAATTATATTTTCAACAATTGAAAATATGAATTATTGTTCTCTATGAGCAATATATCTCTACATACTCCGACTAAAGAGGATAATTATACTCCTACTAACCTTTTTTCAACATAATAAATTCATAATCATCTCCAAAATAACTCTTCGAATTCATCATAAAAGTGAAAATTCAATGTCACGTATCCTTTCAACTACATCAAATATATCAACATATTTATTACCTCTAATTGGATGTATTGTCATGATATTTAAACTTCTCAAATTTCATCTTACTCCTATAACTTATCTTGAAAACCACTCTCCAATAAGTGTTCATTGAAACATATAATTTTTTTAATCGGTCAATCAGATTATATATGACTTTTTAGATATATTGTAACCTTTTATTACCTAATTTAGTTGTAAATTTATTTGATAATGTATAATTCAACTAAGTATTACATACTAAAATTATTAACTTTGACATTTTTGAAGTCTTAGCATTTCATACCTAATATGAAATATTGCTAATTGATTTAATTGGAGCTACTGAAAGTAAGTTATAATACTTGGCATAGTTATAGAAAAATAAATTTTGCATTATATAGTATCTCATATTGTATATTCTTCATTACATAAATCCATACTCTTAAGGAATTTAGATGTGGAGGTATTCAATAAAGAATCTCATTCCATATAGATAACTGAAAAATTAAATGTCATTGCATTGATCTCATCGAAATGCTTCAACGTTGTCAATAGTTAATTTCTTCTTAGATTTTAACACTTTAAACATTTCAAAATTTTAACTAAAAAATTCATTTAATACATGTAATTGTAAGCCATAAAGTTATTATTAATATTGAAATATAATTATCATCCTTTTACGGATTGTTGTTACATTAAACACATCACATGTATAAGATTTATCAATTCAATATGATTATCATCCTTTCATTGAAGGTTGATTTGGTTATTCCTCAACTTAACAAGTTTCATATGACTCATAATCAAAAGGATACATCTATCCTTATATGTAACTTTATGATTATGATTATGTTGATTTAAACAATATGACATAAAAATATATTCTAGTTTTTCTAACTTTTTCTTGTCACTTATGTTAAACATAAGTCTCAATTTATCCAACATATACAAACTAATTGTATAAGATTGAATTAACTACTTTTACTTAAAAAGCTATTTCTTATCATGCCTTTAATGTTATAGCAATGTTGAATCCAAATTCAATATCAAATACTTATAAGCATGAATTAGAAAAAATATATATACATTATATTTATCATATCAAGTATAGGGAAGAAAAGTAATGCAATAATTTTCTTTTTATAATGACTTAATTCATACTATATTTAAGCCTTTAATTGATGTCAGTGTCTATGCTTTTAGTAGGCTAAATTGAGTAGAACAATTCCATCAAGGTACTTTACCTTTTAGCATAATTTGATGCATCTTCTTAAATGTTGCTATCATAGTGTTGACATACTTCTTACATATAGTCATCAAAGTTTATAAGAAATTATTCAACTTAAAATGTTGTTATATTTTGTTATTTATATGATTTTAACATATCTGTAAAACTTTAACATCAAATCCTTGATAGATTTAATAACAAATTTGTATAATAGATATATAACTTTTCTATCAACCTTTGAGAACTCTTCTCAAACTTAACATATGCCTAAGAAATTAAGTTCACTAACTTAGTACCAACTACACTAAACAAGGTAAATTCCAATCAGAACAAAATATAAATGTGAGAAAGAAAGTAATTGATTATATATCATGACTACTAAATAGGATTAAGACTTTGATCATACATTCGGTTACTTCTATAATTTTATTCAAAATAATAGCCATTGCTACTCTTCAAAAATATTACTCTAATCTCTCTAGTGGGATAGAATCCCATTTAAATTTAGTTGACCTTGACTTATTTAACTAACCAACTAAACTTAAATTATGTAGATAACATCCTTATCAATCACATTTCATATGACTCTTAGATACGACATGTGATAATTCTTGCCAAAATATATCTTATACATTATTGCTAATCTTGCTTGTAAATTCATATGCTACTAAGTCAAGCATTCAAATCTTAACAATTTAGTTAGATAGGACCCATTAATTTATTATAAAACATATTCAGGTTAAATGGGCCTTCAATCACTTAACAAGCCTTAAAATAAATAGAATTATGGTTTCATTCTTAAACAATGGAAGGCAACAATTATGTTCTTCAATGTGTACATAATATTTTAATGAGGGATTTAATTTTGATTGTCTCATCAAACAAAAAATTACATATAATAATATCATATATATAAAACATGCAATTCAACGAGCATTCAATGTATATATTAAACATACAAATAAAGTATGTAACTTATGCACTCATAATCAAATAGAGTAGACATTAATTACATAATCTATGTCTAATCAAAATATTATATGATGAAGGGATTTAATTATATAGTAAAAATCATACACGAGAAGGTTAGCTAAATTCACTTTGACATTCCTAAATATTTGAGTAGTTATGTTATATTGCTAAATTGGCATCTTAATTTATGAATATAAATTGTTTAATTAGAGAATTAAAGATAAATTAAAGGAGTTTAATTTATCTAATCCTAAATATAATTTAGGGTTATAGTTTATATCCACTGCCATTAGGCAAAGAGCTGGCAGTGCCACCTATAACCAATTGGCTATGAAGGCAATTTTGGTAGTAGGTAAGGGCAATGATGACAAACTGTTGACAGCTAGGGGTTTCTAAGTTTATGTCTAGGGCATGTTTAAGAAGAAGGTGGTGTTTGGTAATAATAATAAAGCTATCCTAATTCTAAGATAAGCTTATTATAAGATTAGAATAAGGGTTATTTGGTAGAAAAGTTAATATAACATTATGTCAAAATAAGATTTATTTGGAAACTAGGATAGTGTATCCTATATTTGGAATAGTGTCTATTTGGTTATAAGTTTAAGTATGAATTAAACTAGAAAACAAATAACCAAAATATGGATTAATTTATTCCTATTTAATTCAATATGAAACACAATTAAAAGAGTTCTAAATTCAAAATCAATTCCAAAATCAAAGTAATTATTTTCTTATTTGGTTAAGATTAATAATTATATCGATTCCTTATTAAGGTTTCTATTTAATTCAATATGCAAACACAATTAAAAGAGTTCTAAATTCAAATCAATTCCAAAATCAAAGTAATTATTTTCTTATTTGGTTAAGATTAATAATTATATCGATTCCTAATTAAGTTTTAGAAAAGTAGCTTCTAAAATTAAAATTAAGATATTAAGTAAATAGAATAATAACTATCATAATAAAAATTTAATTTATTTTGATCAAATTGAAATAAAAAATTCAATTAAGAAACATCTTTCCTAATAATTAAGAAAACACTTTTCTTAATTTCAAGAGGCTAAATAATTAATTTCAATCTAACTAAAAATAATTAATTTTAATTTTAGAAACTACTTTTCTAAAACTTAATTAGGAATTGATATAATTATTAATCTTAACCAAATAAGAAAAAAATTACTTTGATTTTGGAATTGATTTTGAATTTATAACTCTTTTAATTGTGTTTGCATATTGAATTAAATAGGAATAAATTAATCCATATTTTGGTTATTTGTTTCTAGTTTAATTCATACTTAAACTTATAACGAAATAGACACTATTCCAAATTTAGGATACATTATGTGAGTTTCCAAATAAGTCTTATTTTGACTTAAGGTCATATTAACTTTTTTACCAAATAACCCTTATTCTAATCTTATAATAAGCTTATCTTAGACTTAGGATAGCTTTATTCTTATTGCCAAACACAACCTTCTTCTTAGATAAGCCCTAGATGCAAACTTAGAAAACCCTAGCTATACTCTAGCTATAAACACTTGGTCGTCATCATGTTTACCTACTGCCAACATTGCCATTATAGCCAACTTCTTGTAGGTGGCATTGCTAGCTCCTTGTCTAGTGGCAATGGATATAAACTGTAACCCTAAATTATATTTAGGATTAGATATATTAAACTTCTTTAATTTATCTTTAATTCTCCAATCAAACAATTTATATCCATAAATTAAGATGCCAATCTAGCAATATAACATAACCACTCAAATATTTAGGAATGCCAAAGTGAATTTAGCTAACCTTTCCGTGTATGATTTTTACTATATAATTAAATCCTTTCATCATATAATGTTTTGATTAGACATATATGTAATTAATGTCTACTCTATTTGAGTCTAATAATGTTAATTCTCCACCTTTGGTAATTGATTCAATTAATGACATTTGTAAATTATTTTGCAAAGTATCATTCCAACCTGGCTAAGGATTTCCCAAATCAATTCTAATTAATAATAATGGAACATTCTCCCTAATTACTATAGAATGATATATTGATCACTCAACTACATCCATATAGTTCATGCTATTGATAAGTGTAAATTATATTTTTTTTGCTAGATGTTTAAGTGTGTTTTTAAGTGTTTCTTAGATGTCATCATGTATATAGTCTTAAAAATTGTGCTACTATTAAGGTTTGCATGTATTCTAAGTGTTTGTTTGGTTTTAAGAAAGAATTTGATCTTAATTTTATGTTTCAAGAGTGTTGGAGATCAGATAATTGAAGAACAAGGAAGATTTGAAGCAAGTAAGGAATACACGATCGTGTCTATGGCCATCTAAGTCTCTCATTCCATGTAAAAATCATAAATTATGTTAATTTTTAGTTGAATACAATCTAGTACACGACCGTGTATCTCTAGAGAATGAAGCAACATATTTCAACTTTTCCAATACCTATGTCTTTTTTTGGTCTTTTGAAATTTTAAGGCTATTTTTGTAATCAAATTAAGGAATTGTTACCCTCTCTTGTGTGATTAAGGTACCCAATACCAAGAAATAAAAAAGGAAGAGGAACGTTTGGATACAAAATATAAGACACATCAATCATGACATCATAAGGAAAGAATGAGGAATGCAAAGAGTTAAATGCCAAGAAGAGGTAAAAAGAATGATGGTGAAGGAAATACATCACGGAGAGCAAAGGACCCTTGTCGACTTTATGAGGCTAGGGTTTAAAGCTTATCATCAAGGAATTACATAACCATTAGTGCATATGGCATATGATTTATTAAAAGAGATGAAAAATAATAGTTGTTTTTGGACATTAGAATGAAGTAGACAGCAGTCAGTCTTACCATATCCAAAAGGAGTGGTTACTATAGATTGAATGACAACATTGCAGGTAGAGATTGACATCCTACCAACCACTTCTTGCTCTCCATTCAAAGCATTTTAGAATAGATGCTACTTATGCGGACAACAGAGCTATATCATAGTTGATTACTTCTTATTGGAAAACAATCTGCAACGATTCAAATTCATGGGAGCACAAATTGGTCGGAGAGGTACTAATCCTTACTGGAATATATACAATCCTAAGTAGCAGAACAACCTGAATTTCTTTCAGTCTCTTAATGCAAAGACTCAAGAAATCAAAGCCTACTAAGATTCCAGTAAGATGATTCTAGTTTATGGGATTCAAAATTAAACTAGTTAATAAATAGCTCATAAGTATGGAAGATGCTGGAAGGGCAATTTAAACAAGTAACGAAGACTCCTGCCTCTTCTATCCACAATCTAGATGTTTGAATGGGCTATCTTACCAATACGTTATCTGCGAGAAATGTGGGAACCCTTCTGAGTAATATAGAAATAAAACCAATTGAGCAATTTAAGGCTATCATACTTAGTGTTGGGAAAGATCTAGAACAACCAACATATAAACAAGTCGAAACCTACCTCGTTGAGGACCAAGGGAAAAAGAAAAAGCATGAAGAAAAGAATACGGACCCTCCATATGTTCCTTCTCATTTATATCGACCAAATATACCATTTCCATAAATACTTCAAAAAAGCAGATTGGATAAATAATTTGAAAAGTTTGTAGAAAAGCTGAAGAAATTGCAAATTAACTTACCTTCTTATGGAAGCTTTGAAAAGTAGACCCATATTTACAAATTTTTTGAAAGACATATTATCAAGCTTGAAATTGGGTTGACAATCCAATGGTAGCCATGATGAAAAGTCACAACTCCTTAATTACCAACCACTTGCCCTTACATTTGACAAATCTACGGAGTTTTCGTATACCCTGTCTAGTTGATAATTTAGAACTTTTTAAATGCTTATATGACTTAGGCGTAAGTATAAACCTTATGCCTTTGTCGACTTTTAGGAAATTGAAGCTAGGAGATATGAAGCCAACTTTTTATGCTTATTCAATAGGTGGATCATTCAATGAAGAAAATATTTGGCATGGTGGAGGATGTGCTTATAAAAGTGGACAAGTTTATCATTTTTGTAGACTTCGTTATGCTAGACTTTGAAGAGGATCAAAATTATCCACTAGTTCTTGGCATACCATTTTTAAATAGTGGAAGAGCTTTGGTAGATGTCGATGAAGACAATATCATCCTTTGGATTGGTGATGAAGGAGTGAAATTCAATATGAATAAGGTATTAAAAAATTCAAAGGAGGGCAGTTCGTTCATGAGAATTGATATAGTCTAATCTTTAAAGGAAGAAGAAGAGAATGAGGATCAGGTGGTAGTGGACATAGAGCAATATACAAAATTTTATGTTTAAGAAGAAGAAGCGAAGAGGAGATGAGGGTAATTAAGGAAGAAGAAGAACAACTCACCCTCTTATAAGAAAAATTGTTGGATTTCATCAACTATTTAGGGAGTTTCATTATTTCCTTTTTACTGGAAATTTGTTACTAAATAATACATTACTGAACTTACTTGAAAATTTTATTTTATCAATTATTTCCTTGTTTTTTATTGCAACCTATAGCCTATTTATAGGTTACTAAATTGAAACTAGGTGAAAAAGGTGGTAACAAACCACTTATTATAGACCCAGGTTAAGGGTAGAATGCAGAGTATGCTAAGTTGATGACATTAACTAAGCGCTACTTGGAAGGAAAAATAATAATTAGGATAGGATTTACTTTTATTTTTATTTTCATACTATTTTATTTATTATTTTTATATTTTTATGTTTATTTTGTAAGGAGTGAATTGTTGGAATTTCATAGCATAAAGTGTCTCCAAATTGCATCACCCACACCATCACCATTAAAATACTATAAGTATTCTTGCTCTAACTTTTCCTTTGCTTTTATTTATCTTTATTTATGTTGTTTTGTTTTCCACATTAAGGAAAATGTGTTGTTCATGTGTGGGGATGTATATGCAATTGCATATCTGTGTGTATGAATTTTGCATTTTTATCAATTGTGTGTGAATTTTATAATTGTGTTAGTTTTTGATTAGGCTAACATTGCGTGAACATTTTGTTGAATGCGTGCATTGTGTGAATCTATCAATGGCAAGAATTGAATCGAATTAGGTTAGCTTCAAACATGGTTAGTTAAATTGTAAAGACATAGTAACTCACTACAAGAAAATTACAAATTACTGACACAAATTACCGATGAAACAAATGTCGTAGTCAATTAGAGACGAAAAATTAATTTCCATCAGTAAGATTGTCAAAAAATTTGCATTTTGCAAAAAAAAAAATATGTCAGTAAAGATGGAGGGAAATTGTCTTACAATTTTTTGACAGAATATAACGACAAAATTGCGATATTTACCGGTAAACTAAGCGAGAATGCTTGGAGGCATAAATAAGCATCAGGGTGTATTGACAGTACTGGATTCCTTTCTGTGAGTAAAATTAAAACCTAAACGTCGTCGTTGCTTCCACTTCAACTTTTTTAATAAAACAAAAACCTACCCATGAACCCCACCCCTTCGTCGTCCATTCTCATTTTCTCCTCTCTTGTCTTTGCTTTCTCCTCTGTCATTGTCGTTGGTTCTGTGTCACTATCGCTGTCCATGGTTCTCTGTCGTCCATCCTGCATGCTTCAGTTTCCTCACTGTCTGCCTTTCTTTGCATCCATCTTCGTCCATCGCGTGCCATCGTGGTTGTCTTTGTTTAATCATCGGTTAAGGTAAGTGGTCCATCTTTGATTGTTTTTTTTTTGACAGTTTACTGTATCCATCTTCTTCCATCCTTGTGTACTGCTTTGATTGTATAGGTTTTTGTTTTTGGTTTGATTGCATGGGCACTTTATTAGTCTTTGCTTTTTACTAAGTTGATTAACAAATATTTATATAGGACTACCAACTTTAAAATGTATAAGGAATTACAAGAGCTAATTAACCATATAAATATCAATAATTATCAATGCAAGAATTCAAGTTCAAAGATAAAACCAAGTGGTATTCTTAATATTGATGCAGTGAAAACATTAGAGGATGTTTTGGTTATAGAGGTCAATTAAGTACCCTAGGGGTAGTATAGAGGATGTTTTGGTTAAGTTTGAAAATTTTATATTTTATGTTGTTTTTATCATTATGGAAAATGAGGATGATAGAGAGGATCCCATGATCTCATAATGACCTTTCCTAGCTAATGCTAAAGATATTATAGATGTTCATCGAATAAGATTATATTTATTTCTATCTATATGTGATCTTTTTTTTTTTAATTTTCATGTTATGTAGGACATAATCATACATCATCCATTAGAGAATTGTAATTTTTTAGGAGAAAAAGAGGAGATTAATAGTTCTATCTAATGGAGAATGTGGCATATTTAGAAGCTAATGAACTTGTGATTTGGAATTGAGTAAACAATCTAGTTAGAAAATCATAAACTAATGAACTTATGATTTGGAATTGAGTAAGGTAAACAATCTAGTTAAAAAATCATAAAGAAGTGTTTGTTAAAAGGAAATTCAATGTTTTAGGTGTTTTTGTTTCAATTTAGTAGCTTTAGGGACTTTTAGCAATAGTTTTAATTTTTTTTACAATATAATGGAATCATGAGACATAAAGTGACAAATAGAGATGATACATACATTGTTCATTTATAATGGGCAAACTTGCAACTAAAGGACGTGGGAACTCTATGGGTACCTTTGCTCTTATGCCATTAGTTTCATGTTTTATCTCAAGCAACCACGTAAGGCAATGAAAATCATTGTTACCAAAGTGATAGGTCCATAGAAGTTTTTAACAATTAGAGGATAAAAGTTATGGCCACTTAACACTTATAATGAGATTCATCCACCAGTAGAAAGATTTTTTCCAAGTAGGCCAAAGAAGAACATGAGACGAAAAAATAAATAAAAGAAATAGAAGACTCATGTTAGGCCACAAAAAGGGCAATTCCAATTGCATGGTAGATATGGAAAATCTATTCGTAATATTAAAAGCTATAAAGGAATGGAAAACAATCCATTTCCTTCTAGTCAAGATTGAGTGAAAGTTAGATTGTCATTAATTACCAATTTTAACAAAGGTATTCATTACGTGAAAATTTTATCAATGTTATATGAATATTTAACATTCCACTGTAACTATGGAATATCCAACAACAATAACATTTTCTCACCTTAGAACTTAATTTTCAATAGACAACCTTATGTATTATTAATTACCTATATTTAGCTCTAACTTTAAGGATGAATAGAACTTAAGGCAGACCCACATATAAGAAAATGCTAAAGAAACTATAAACAATTTTGAACCAAATCCAAAAAAGCTAAGTCATATATATAAAGAGAATTGACATGTTGATTTCAAAGATTGATAATCAAATTCATTAAGTAACTTAATACTATAAAGAAAGCTTCTTCCATAAGATTAAAGTTCTACAAAGAATAAAGATACATGACTTTTAATAAAAAAGATAAAAAAAATAACCTAAAATAAAAAGTATTTGTTAAATAAAAAAAATTAGGATTTTGAGTAGACACAACATGAGATAAGATCGTGTTATAGGCCATGTCTATAGCAAAGTTTTAGTGCTAAAGTAATAGACTACGATAGAGACTATGTCTTCCTAACTTGTTTTTATCCAAAAAGTCACATGAGTTGGTATATAGTTATGTTGGAGCTCGAGTAATTTTTTCTAACTTCTTTTTCAATATCGATATAGGGATATAAGGTGGGATATGGTTGTATGTGAGGTTATGTTTAGCCAAAGATAGATATTTTATCACTAATTTTTTTAAAATTTCATCTCTTATAATAGCTTAAATAAGTACAAGCAATCAATATTTCAATTATCTAGTTATACTTACGTCATCCCCCTACTCTTTAAAAGAGTTTGCCCTTAAATAGTCACCTACATCAAAATTTTAAAAAAAAAGCCTCTTTGTACAAAGATATAATCATAAGCTTCTTAGTATAAATAACACTCTGGATATCACTACTTTTTTGTTCTCTCACTCTTCTTTTCTTGGTTATCTTTTTTCAATCTCAATTATTCTTTATATACATACTTAAGTTCTAAAAGTGTGTTATTAGATTAATCATCCTTCAAGAAAATGTACGTATTCTTGAAAACTTTATATATAACCATTCTATCATATTTCTGCATTCTACTAATAAGACGTGCTAGCTTAGATAATTAAGACATCATAAATACCTCATCTTGATACGTTTTAGTAGAAAATGAGATCACCTCCTACATATTCACTTTAGTCTCCCTGTATTCATTAAATCATTCAAGCTTATAAGGCTTTTGATGTTTTATAATCTTTAAACTTAACTTCCCTAAAAAGGTCGTGCTAGCCAAATTAGTGAAATTTCCTCTATTAAAAGTCATAATACATGCATTATTATGAATGTGACATTTAATATGGAATATGTTTTCCCTTTGCCTCATTTTACATGATATGAAGGCTTAATTCCCTCATAGTAATAATATTCTTACCTTGAAAAATATACTTAATATCCTCATCATTAGAATCTTTAGGTGTTGATATAACTTTCTTTTTATTTAAATCATTTGCACTCTTCACTTCTCCATTGTCCTTAATGATCACAGGCCTCCTATTTCTGGTATTGGGATGCAATATTTACCATTATCAAATACTAAAAAAAGTTAATATATTTATCTCAAGAGGGATAATAATCAATTTTATCATTTTCCTAATTATAGATGTCTTCTTTGGATGGCTTAACCATTTCATATAAGAATCCTTATCATTGTTTTCCCTATTAAGCCTCCAAAAAATGCTAATATGTATAGGGTACTTCAATACTCATTTATGTTGTAATTATCTCTTATCCTTCATTTTCTTTTAAACTATCTCTTCTAATTCTACATAATAATATAACCCTTTTTTATTAGTTATCTCTTTATTTAACTATTCAAGAATCTCAACATAGTTGTTTTTTTATGCTCCTCTATATTGGATTAGAATATAACTACTTCCATCTTCTTATGATAGTCTTCCAAACTTTTTGATCTTTAAGGAAGACTTTGTAGCATCTGAAATAAATCTTGCTAGTAGTTACTTAGTACGATTCTCCTTCTAATAGGATTTTTTAGTTCATTCTAAATTACTATTGAGCCTACGATTCTTTCTCTTGTTATTCACTAACTGATCCCACTAAATGATGAGATAATTCATAAACTCTAATAATTCCAAGTTTAACTTCTTTTTCTTAAAGTAATTGTGATAATCAAAGATTAACTCTACTTTTATCCCCCACTCTAAATAAGCATCAAGATTATTCCTACCATTAAAGAAAGGTATGGTTATTTTCATACTGTTAAGATTTCCATCCATCATTTGTTAGGGTCTAGGCTCCCTCTTTTACCCTTAATCATGTCGGACTCCTGTCTATGTCCAGAACCTCTCCCTTTTAACCTCAAAGTCTAAATCAACATCATCAACAGCAAATTTATCATTCTTCTCATCATCTTCTATTAGAGCTATTACATTATGCCTACTAGACCTCCACTCATTATGAATTTAAGGTTGTTATCTACCTTGCAATTCAACAATGTATTATGATTTCTCCTCTAACACATCCCTCACCTCAGCATATATGAGATTCATCCTCTAAAATTGTTGTTACATAGCTTATATAACATAAAAGTTGTCCCTCTAATCTTTTGACGTTGAAATTCATTTAGGAGATACATTTGAAAGATGTAAGAGAAGTTAGTGAATTAAAAATTCCTCTTATAGTCCTTATAAGTGGTCTTAAATATAACAAACCATTTATATTCCACTCTTATTTTTTGACTTTCACAATTTTAATCTCACAATCTCTTACTTTTTCACTTTTTGCTTCTTTCATAAGTTCTTAAAAGAAATAAATAAAATTATATAAGAATTCAAAGTTGAAAAGTATAAAAACTAAAAAAAAAGTAAAGAGAAAAAAATGATGAGTTAAGTGAGAAATACAAAATTGAATAAAATAAGGACGGGTTAGACAAAATTTTATATGGTATTTAAGACAACGTAGGTAAGGCCACTATTCTAGAACCAATATCTTTCTTTCTTTTCTTTTATATTCTTTGATAAACTAATAATGTAAATAATGGGTTTAAAACAATCTTGATATGAAAGGTATGAAATGGTAAATTAAATAAGGAGAATCGCTAACTAAATAAGAAATATAAAAATAAACTAAAATAGATAAGATGATGGCATGATTTGCTTTTTTAATTAAAACTTTATAAATAAGAATACGATGTAATAAAAAAAAGGAATCATAAAGAAAACCATTTTTAAAGGAGATTGTCAATCTTACATACTTTAAAGGAATTTTTTGACTTCCTAATCTAAAGATAGAACTAAAAAAGATAGAATTACCAACATTTGAGGAAGTATAAAAAGCAATATTTTGATAATTTATCCTCAATCTCGAGTAGTCAGACAGAGAAGATAATGTGTTCATCATAATTTCCAATGAAGGGGGATTAACTCCATATAACAAAATCAAACCATCCACAAATGATAATTAAGAGATTTTCTTCTCTTTAAATTTGTGTTGGAAAAAAGATTATAGAGATTTGTGGATATATTGGTGGGTAAAAAAATATTTTACTACTAATTGTTTATATTCTTGTTCATATAAGTAAGTTAATGTATGAAAGATTAATTGTAAGGGTAAGGTATGAAAAAGAGCTAAATGAATGAATTAATTAATTAAAGGATAGAGAAAATGATTAAAGAGGAGCACACATGCTATATAAGTGAAGAACTAAGATCAAAGAGGAATCAAGCCTATCAATATTTAATAAAATCATTATATCCTTCTTATAACCTTATCTATGACATTTTAATTAAAAAAAAGGAATCATAAAGAAAACCATTTTTAGAGGAGATTGTCAATCCTACATACCTTAAAGGAATTTTTTGACTTCCTAATCTAGAGATAGAACTAAAAAAGATAGAATTACCAACATTTGAGGAAGTATAAAAGCAATATTTTGATAATTTATCCTAAATCTCGAGTAGTCAGAGAAAGAAGATAATGTGTTCATCATAATTTCCAATAAAGGGGGATTAACTCCATATAACAAAATCAAACCATCCATAAATGATAATTAAGAGATTTTCATCTCTTTACATTTGTGCTGGAAAAAAGATTATAGAGATTTATGGATATATTGGTGGATAAAAATATTTTACTACTAATTTTTTTATTGTTAGTTATATAAGTAAGTTAATGTATGAAAGATTAATTGTAAGGGTAAGGTATGCAAAAGAGCTAAATGAATTAACTAATTAATTAAAGGACAGAGAAAATGATTAAAGAGGAGCACACATGCTATATAAGTGAAGAACCAAGATCAAAGAGGAATTGAGCCTATCAATCTTTAAGAAAATCATTATAATCCTTCCATTAACCTTATCTATGACATTTTAATGAACTAAGTGCTCTAACATTACATGATCATTTGCATACAAGGAATGATGCACAAATCTTTTTTCATAACTAAGAGGAAATTTAGGAAGGTTTTAAAGACATCCATCTTGATGCATAGAAATATTTTTAGAGAACTTTTAAATAGTATTGGATAATGTTTTTCTACAGGAATATCTTTTTATCTTTAGAGAACTTAAAAACTTATAAAAAAACTTGTTTTAGAGAGTTTGGTCAACCAGTGATTTAGGTGACAATTTCAAGGCTTTGGATAGACTAGTCGGCAAGAATGGTAATATGGTTATCCAATGTCTTTTAATAACATGTGCCATAAGTTTATGACTGTATTAATTGACCAATGCTACTATCTTAGTGATTAAATAGTTTGTTTTTGTTTCTAATGAACATTTTAGGTTATTTTAACTATAAATATATTACATATGAATTATGAGAGTGATCTTAGGCATAACAGAGAGTTGTTAGGAGTTTTGAGAGGCAAGAGAGTGGATTTATTCATTACATAACATATATTAAGACTTCATTTATTAGAATTATCATGAAAATTACTTTTTAAATTTGTATAATTACTAAAATTTGGACAATTACTTGTATAATTTACAGTTCATCTTAACCTCCAACAAGATTTATAAAGGGTTACTCTTAATATACAAAAAGGTAAGACAATTATAAGAGTTCCTTTATACTTGAAAAAATGATCTATATCAGAATTGTCTTCACCTATTAGAGGAAAAGGATAATATGTTCCTAACTGAAGCTTAGGGAATGGGCATAGGTTAATGATTACATATCTAAACTATTATGATAATGTTCATTCATTATCATGTTCGATTTCATATAGTTTGTGTTATGATTTCATTTCGAAAGAATGATAAAATACTTTCATTTTCACTAATATAATTAAACATTATCATATGGTCATTCGAATCAATAATAGACTTACATATGGAAACCATTCATATAGCCTTCAAATTTATTCCTAAAGGTATTAAAATGGGGATATGTTAGGAATGGCAACATTTGTTAGTTAGAATTAAATGATAAAAATTCCAATAAGAATTTATTTCTATAATTGGCAATTGGCTATAAGGATTGTGAGCAAAAATATGTATTTTTACCTTAATTGCTTAAGATATCTATTTTAGGCTAATGGGTAAGAATATGGTACAATTTCAATAAAAGGTTGTTAATGTCACGTGAGAAGCTTTTGTAAACTAATAATTTCATTCCATCATCTGTTGCTGAACATGAATCCCAATTGGTAACTTTTGTTCTTCTAATCCTCTTATTTACGATTTTAGACTATCAAATATCAAAATTGTTTAATACTCTCATTAATATCTTCCTTTTCTTTGGAGTTTGTAATTTTCTGATTGCACAACTAGATAATTTACTTATTCTTTTATTCCTTTTCATGGAAATTTGTAAATATTCCAAAATTAGCATTGCTATTATTCGTTGGTCCCTTCTACCTCTTTAAAGTTCCCTGGAAGCTTCATTATAAATAAACCTTTGTATTGGGTTATCTATATTAGCATCCATATGGGCATATTTGACTCCATCTCTCCTCTTCTCCATTCCTTATTGTGTTTTTAATTGTTCTAATTTGGCATTGATTTCTATCCTTCTAAGATCTAACTTTGAGGACTAAATTTGACATATGTTGAATAGGGTCCCCTCTTCCTACTCTAATTGTTCTTATTTATCATGCTACTTAAATTGCACGCCTTTTTACGTCTTTATCTGTGAATTATTGTTATTTTTCCTCTAATTTTTATGATGTTCATATACATGAATTATCTTTCTTCTAGGTCATGTTCTGTGTTAAATAACATTGAGATTGTGATCGATTCATCTTTTTTGTAGTTTTCCATTTTCTGTTTAGCAAGGTAAGACATTCAACTAAGTACTGTCCATAATTTGATCGATTTTGTGTTGTTCTTTGCAATTTTACCTTTAAAAATGAATGATGAGTTTTTAGGCTACAGGTTAATAGTCTAGTTTTTATGTATAGAAATTGTTTAAATTGAAACATAAAGATTTGACAAGTCATTATTAGTTCAAGTCTTCATTTAAGTGCTTAAATATGAACATCAATTTGGGTATTATGTGTTTGAATTTGTGAGTTATTTGAACTGTGGATGGTGAATAATTTGTTGAATGGGTTTATGTTGGTGAATATGGAAAAATATAGTGGTTTTGTTATTAGTTAGAGATGAATTCAAGTCACCAAAAAAATGTTCGATGAAATGTCTACATCTATGTCAAATAATGTGTCCCTTATTTATGATGAATTTATGCTATATTTTAGTTATCTACATTTCATATGAGAGTTATGATAAAAAAAAAAAACTTAAACAAAATGAAGAAAATAAAAGTTAACCAATTGTTGCTTCCATTTGTCTTTTTAAAAAAGGTGTCATTAGACTTCAAATATGATTACATTTTATATCTTATGACTACTTTTATTTTTGCACAACCTATTAAAAATATGTTTGTCCATATACTTTCTAATATTAAGGTTAAGGTTTAAGAAACTCATGTGACCATGCAACTATCACCCATACTTATTCTATCATGAGTTATATTTTTACCATCTTTCTACTTAAATTTGTTATCTGTTAGCAAATTGATAAGAGGATCTCATTATTTTTTTTATTATAATCAAACATTCACATCATATAGAACCTAAAAACTTGGAATATCATTGCTTTGGATCGAACAATGTAAGGCTTATATCACTTGAATACACATCCTACTAATCTAACTTCATCATCACCCCTTACTTAGCCATCAAAACTGAATCTAAAACATCTCTTGCTTTCTTTTATTTAATGAAATAATATTATTAAATCCAATTTATGAAATTATATCACATACTTTTGTTGACATTATGCCGATAATTGATTGAAAGAGTTTCAAGTGTTAATGCTTATATTGAAATTTGGCATTGTATGCAACATATATAAATAAAAAACTATTGAACAAGAATATTATATTTTAAAAAAATTTCTTTTTTGCAAGCCCTATTTTGTGTAGAAGAGCATCACTCATCCTTCTTCTTTGTAGTCTATGGTTGTCCATCCTTCTAGATAAGTCATCCAACTAATGTCTACCATATATGATGATTTAATAGTATGAGTTTTTATGTTTGGGTTTTATGTGAATGCAAAGGTCTTGATTTTGTGTTATTGTTTAGAATATTCTTATAATCATTTATGAGTTTTTATGTTCTTCTTTAATAGTTTAAGCATTTATGTTCAGGTTTTCTTTGAATCATTGATGACTAGATGTATGGATTACATAAGAATTTACTATATGTGGAATGAGTTTGAGATCTTATGAATGATCTAATGCATAATATACCCCTAAGATGATATATAGACTGGAAATCTATGATGTAGCTCCTATGAGACTTATTGGTGAAAAATTCCACAAGCTTAGGGGCCATAACGAGAAGTTATTTTCTCGACTCATATGGTGTAATAATGTCACATACCTTAGTATTTCTTTTAATTCAAATTTAGTGTACAAACTTGAATCAAAAATTAAAGAAGTAGTAAGTTGTATAGCTACAGAAAATTGACAATGATTTGAGGCATAATAAACCCCTAGGATCATATATAGGTTGGAAACCCTTGATGCATCTCCCAAGAGGCTTATTGGTGAAAAATTCCACGAGCCTAAGAGCCACAATGAGAACTCGCTTTCTCGATTCATATGGTGTAATAATGTCATGTAACTTAGTGTTTCTTTTGATTTGAATTTAGTTTACGAAATCGAATAAAAAATTTAAAAAGTAGTCAGTTTTATAGTTATAAAAAATTCACAGTGATTTGAGGCATAATACACCCCTAAGATGGTATATAGGCTAAAATCTGTGATGTAGCTCCCATGAGGGTGAAAAGTTTCATGAGCCTTAGAGTTACAGTGAGAACATTCTTCCTTGATTCACAAGTGTAAATAATGCCACATACTAAAGTACTTATTTAAAATCAAACTTTGGAAATCAACTTGTAGGTGATTAATTTAAACATGATTACTTGAACTTCAATGTGATTAATTCTCACTTTTTTAAATGACAGTTTTACATAAATGATTAATGTTGATAGATGTTGAATTTATAGGCAATTAACACCTAATGGTTTCATTAATCCTGAGTTTGTTAAGGCAGTTAAAGCTTTTATTCACTATACATGTTCTCAACCTGCATATATGGATGGCCCAAACATCAAATGTCTATGTAAAATGTGCAAAATATTCATTTTCATGCTATTGATGAAGTGAATATCCATTTGTTAATAAAAAAGTTTGTTCCTAATTATTTTGAGTGGACACGACACAGGGAGCCATTGATTTGTAACAGCTCAAAGGGTAATAAATTAAAGTCATCAATAAATGTGGATAAGTTTGAAGCTAGGAATAGATTTAGAATAAAAAAATATAGGTGCAACTGAAAATCCTTACGTCCAAACGGTTTATGATGCAACCGGTTATACATTTCAGGAAAATATAGAAAATCTTGAAGAATAACTAAACCCATATGTAAAACATTTTTTTGACTTACTACAATTATTTGACCAAGAATTATTGACAAATTGTGAGACACGTGACTCAATTATCTTTAATTACTCAATTATTGAACATAAGGTCTAAAGGAAATATTTTTTATCAAAGTTTTGATAAAATTTTTGCTTAGTATAATGAATCATTGCTTCCTAATCATACGATAGTTGATAGTTTTTACAATATGAAGAATCTTATTAGGGGTCTTGGTTTGCCAATTGAAAAAATTAATTGTTGTAGATTGAGATGTATATTGTTTTAGGGAGATGATGTAGAATTACAAGAGTGCAAATTTTATGGCCAATCTTGCTTCAAACCTAGAAAGCGTACTATAAAACAGAAATTAGTACCTTAGAAGTAAATGTATTATTTCCCGCTAACTCCAAGACTTTAAAGATTATATGCCTCTGATATTACTACATCTCACATAAGATGGCATAATGACCATGAATAGGAAGATGGAATAATGAGCCATCTATTGGATGTACTAGCATGGAAATGTTTCAATAACACTTATTATGATTTTGCAGCTAAAAGTCTAAATGTTAGGTTATGATTGTCAATAGATGGATTCCAACCTTTTGGTCAATCCAACCAACAATATTCATCATAGACAATCATAAGTACCCCTTAAACTTTTCTCCATGGATGTTTATGAATGAGGCATATATGTTCTTGACAGTGATTGTTCAAGGGCTTATAAATCCAAAAGCATAAAATTGATGTATTCTTAGAACCATTGGTACCTGAATTGCATCATCTTTGATGGGTCTCCTAAACAAAATGTTGTGTTAAGAGTAGCTTTGATGTGGACTAATAGTCATTTCTCGATGTATGCTATGTTGTCTGGATGGAACACAATAGGAAAATTGGCATGTTCTTATTGTGGCAATGATTTTGATGATTTTTATCTTCTAAACGGGACCAAAACATTTTTGTTTGATAACTACAAGACATTTCTTCCTCCAGTTCATCCATTTAGATACAATAAACAAAAATTCATTAAGAATAGGATGGTAGAAACACCTCCTTCCCCTCACAAAGCTAGTGAAGAGATATTGCAGGAGATTGATGAATTACGGTTGCTAAAAGTTACAAAATTTCAAGTTGATGAAGTTAATACAAGCATTAGTAAAAACTTTAAATGGAGAAGACGAAGCTTCTTTTGGGAAACTAATTTGATAATCATAATCTACATATGATCCATATTGAAAAAAATATTTTTGACAATTTGTTCAATACCATAATGAACATTGAAGGGAGGAAAAAGGACAATACAAAATCACGAGTTGACTTAAAACTTTTTTGTAGAAGGAATGACTTAGATAAAGATTTTTAAACTGGTAAATATCTAAAAATATATTATACTTTGGACAAAAAAAAGGAAATTTTGTGTGAATGGTTGAAAAGTATGAAGTTTCTTGATGGTTATATTTCTAACTTGGCAAGGTGTATGGACATGAGGAAGTACAAATTATTTGGGATGAAAAGTCATGGTTGTTATGTGTTTATCCAAACGCCAATTCCAATTGCATTTTGAGAGTTGCTACCGAATAAGGTTTGGGAAGCTATAACAAAACTAAGTTTGTTGTTTAAAAAGTTAACATCTTTTGAAATAAAGATGGTTGAAATGGAAAAAACTAGAAATGGAAATTCCAATAATCTTGTGCAAATTAGGAGGGATTTTCCTTCAAAGATTTTTTAACTATATGGAGCATCTACCTATACATTTTGCACACAATGCTAAATTTGCTGGTCTAGTTTGATATTGATGGATGCATCCATTTAAGAGGTAATTATAGTAAATATTTAAATTGGAGTTATAGCATGTTTTATTCACAAAATTGTAATAACCCTAAGAAAAATGTCAAAAACAAGGCTAGAGTTGAAGGTTCGATATGTAATGCTTATTTAGTGGAGGAAGTAAGTACATTTTGTTCATAATATTTTGAGTTGCATGTGCACACAAGAGAAAGAAAAGTTCCTCGTAATGATGATGGGGGAGGAAGGGGTGATGTTAATGGTAACTTATCCATTTTCACATATCCTAGACTAACATATGGACAGCCAACAAGAAGAATGTTAACAGAGGAAGAAATAGAGGTTGCCCATGTTTACATTTTATTGAATTATTAAGAGATTCAACCTTTCGTGCAGTAAGTTGAAGTTGATTTTGAAATTTATTATTTGGGTTTTCAAAGTTAGTGTTGTTCACAACTAAAATACATAATAATTCTTTTAGATTGTATGAGGAATGGTTACACTAGCTAATACACAAAAAACATAGGATGATATCAATAAAAAAGTTGAAAGACACTTTCCTCGATGGTTTGATAAATATGTAAGTTTTCATTATCAATTATTGAAATGGTTGACTTATCAGATCAAAATGTTCAAATGACATTATACTATTTAATATGACAAGTTATTTTTGTGTAAGCCTCAGAAAATCCAATTGAGAACAAGTTGATATGTGGTCTTATAAAAAGAATTATGTGAATTGTTAAATCGTATCCGTTGCATTTTGTTAATGGATACAAATTTCATACATAATATCATGGTCCTAGCATAGCAACAGTAAATAGTAGGGTTTACATATAGGGAGAATTAATGGATTACTATGGTAAAATTACTAAGATACTTGAAATTGAGCACCTTATATTACCAATAAAATGAAGTGTGATATTTAAGTGTGACTAGTTTGATCCAACTCCTAATGTTGGTACAAAAGTGCATAGCCGATACAATCTAGTTGAAATTAACCAGTGAAGAAGATTTAGACAATTTGAATCTTTCGTGTTGGCGATGTAAGAAATCCAGTGTATTATGTGCCTTTTCCTAGCTTACGACGAGATAAGTCAAATTGGTTGGCCGTTTGCAAAGTTAAACCTAGAGGTGTTTTTGAATTACATAGAAAAGGAGAAAAATAAGAGAACTGAAAGTGAAACAGTTCAGGAAGATGTTTATGAAATAAATACATGTGCTACATATGGCGATAGTGAACCTTTGAACGATCCAAATAATGAATATATTGAAATTTCATCTGGAAAGGATGAAGAGGGAGAGAGATCTAAAGATGAGCCTGAGTTTGATTCTAATTCTTCAAAAAAAAAAAAAAGATGATGATGATTTTGATCTACAATTAAGTGATCATTATAGTGATTAATTTGTATTTGTAATAGAATATTATATGAAATAACCTATTATTACATCAATAATATATTGTTATATATTGAATTTATATTGTTTTATTAATGGAATATTCAATAAAATGTGAATTTCAGATTAAAAATATACCACAAAAGAGAAAAAAGGATATGATGCGACCAAGGATCAGGTTACCACGATTTCTAAGTGAAACATCATCTTTTGCAGATGCTACAGAATCTGTAGGTCTACCTACTGCACATCCTGATGAGGCATCACCTTCCCGACCTATAATCCCTACACAGTTACCTTCTATATTTGCTGCTACACCATCCGACCCTATAACACCATCCACCTTTTCTTCTTCAGCCACCACCCCTATACCGACAGAGATATTAGGGGTAAATGTTACTGATAAAGAAGGCGACCTCTAGCCTGGAGCTAAGGGAGTTAATGGAACTACTTACATTATAATTGTCAACATTATGTGAGTGAAAATACATGAAAAACTATAAGTTTATAATGAAGTTATAGGTTTTAATTTGAAAATGATCAAAAATTGCTTTTATATTAGGTTGGTTCTGTCTGAAACGTGCTCAAGAAACATGACATCTAAGTTCAATGAGAAGATTGATCTTGAAGGTTATATATAGAAGAAAATCTCTTAGGCAACAAAGGATTTTATTATCAGGAGTTTAAGATACAAAAAATATATTCTTTTGTATTTTTATCTAATTAATTTTGTAGGTAATAAGTTCTTATGATATGTTTTTCCTTTTCTTAGAAATAAATTTTTTAGGATTCCAAATTTGATGAGGTTATTTATAAAGTATGGGAGAGGCAAGCTCGTACACGTTCTAGAGACTTTCTTTGTACAATACGTAAGACTAGTATACGACCTCCTTATATATATGAGAAATATGGAGTCATTGGCAGTAATATTGGACATCACCTGAAGTAATGTCCATTTCAGAGCACAATTCTATAAATAGACATGAAGGACCAGAGGGAGAGAGTCTTCCCATGCATACTAGAGGATTTATTACGCACCAGGAGCATGCAGAGAAACTTGTAAGTATCTACACTTTACATTTATATTCTGATTTTTTTTACTTTGATATATAAAATTTGATTCCAATTTAATTTGATATGTGAATTTGTATTATAAGAATGATAATGTTATAAATGTTTGGTGCCATATATGGTTGTGTTGTTGAGTTACTTTCTTTATTTAATAGGGGTTAAATATCATAAAAATATAGGAAACTCAGTCAAAATTTTTGTAAATTATAGTTCACTTATAACATTTTATTCTGATGTAGGAAAAGTCTATAGGAAGGAAGTCTACACTCCATCAGCTTTTTTTGCACACCCACACTAAGAAGCATGATATTGTGACCTTCGTCAACACTCGATGTAGAGAACTTATGTATGTGAAATTTATGTTTTAATATTAATTGTGTAATCATTTCGTAATAACAAATGAATATGAATTAGTTGTGTATATCTCTCTCTCTCTCTAAATTCTCTACCTTCTCTCCCCTTCTTCTAGATTCTTCCATCTCCCTCACTTCTCTGTTCTTCATTTCTTTCTTTACTAAAAATTAACCATCAAACTTGGTATCATAGAATATTTGAGATTCCATAAATAGTTTATCGTTCATAATCTATGCCTTTATAAGATTCTTCACATTTTCTGTGAATATACGTAGCTCATTTATTTCTGCCAAGGAACGTATGCTCTAATACCAAGTGATATGGTTTATTTTTAGTAAAGAGAGAAATGAAGAACAAAGAAGTGAGGGAGAGGGAAGAATCCAAAAGGAGGAGAGAGAATTTAGAGAGAGAGAGAAACATAACTAATTAATATTCATTTATTATTCCTAAATGGTTACTAGGTGTTATCATTTTATACATAACAATAAACCACCATTTAAATACTTTGGGGTCCTTATAGGAACTTTAAGGCTTACTTGTAGCGACTCTAAACTACTTTGAAAAGAAATAACCAAAGAAATAGAGAGATTGCTCATGAAATATTTACAAAGTGGAAGTTTGACAATTAATAAAGCTAAGTTGAAGAAGATAGGAGTGTGTAAACCAAAGAACTAAAGTGGATTGTGTTGAAAGCTTTAAGATCCATCAACAAAATGATCCTTAAAAAGAGAATTTGGAACCTTTAAATAAATCATAAATCCCTTTAGGTTAAGTGGATTTATTCACACTTTTTAAAAGCCAAAAGCTTGTGGATCATCAACCTAAAACCTATTTTCATGAACTATGATTCAAATGGTAAAATTGAGGGATGTTTTAGCTACTCACATTTGATATGTCATAGGGAATAAAGAAAACACATGGTTTTGGTATGATACTTGGCATCCATTTGTCCCTCTCCAAAAAACCACACCAGCTGCTAACTTGATGCTTCAAATTTTAACAAGATTCAAGTTTAATAAATTCATGAAATTAGGAGTGACTCCTCACTTTTAAGGTTCCAATTTCCCTATCTTCATGAACTTGTTTTCATGCTTTTCACTACCGTTAACCTTCATTCATCTAGTTTGATATTATATATTATATAAAGTTCTTGAAATCTTCCCAAAGCAGTTTTAACTCTTTGGCCAACTGTTAAAAGGAGACTAAGTGCCAAAGAGAAACTATTCTACAGTTCTTTCTCTAAATCATGTTGCTTCTTATGCAACAATATGCCCAAAGATACCAACCACTTATGATTTCGTCAAGAAAATATGGCTAGTCATACTATAACTCTACAAGCTCAATTAATCATCTTCTATGTAAGGATCAACTCATCATTTAGGCTTCCTCAATTAAGATATGCAAAAGATTATAATATTTGTAGTAGCTTTAAGTGGTATGGTTTATGTTATTCGGTTGGGGAGAAATGATAGAATATTTAAAAGGAAAAACCAATATCTAAACTCCTTATGCAGTAACACTTTAGCATAAATCAAATATATAATTGTTACTAGAATAAATATAAATAATACCATCTTAGAACTAGCTCATAGTTAGAAGATATAGTAGCAATTAATCAATAGGAATTAGTGTTGAATAGAACTTAAAATGTGGATACTCCCTAGAGCATAAAGATTATCATGAGAACAATAGATAAGAAGAACAAAATGAGGAAAAATTTTACTTAGCAATTTATTGTTAAAGTTCCCATGGTTGTTTATAATAAAGTGGAAGATAGGCAAGCAATGTCTTGCTAAATAGAACTTACTGCTTAGTTTATTCAACTGTTTTCTTTGCTTTACAATGCTTAGAAAATTAAGGAAATTATGGTTTTTCACTATTAACTCCTTAATCATTGCAATCTTTCGTTGCCTATGGGCTCATTTTTTTACTTAAGTCTTTTCCTCATAATGAATTATTTACATTATTAAAAAAAATAAAATTTATGCACAAGATATTTAGATTCCTCATAAAACCATAAGAAATGTTCTACTTACAATACATATTCACACATTTGGCTTCAATAAAATTTTTGGTTTTTCTCTTATATGAAAATTCCTTCTTTCCTTAATAGCAAGCTTGTAAAGTGTTTCCTTAAATTAGTTAAAATGATCAAATAGTACACCAAGCCCAAATTTAATTTTCATCTTACTAGGGATGAATATAAGAAATTGCAACTTGTGTCTTAGCCCCTTATAACATATGAACCCCTTTCCTCTTTAAAATTGTAATTATCATCTTATTCAAAATAATCTATCAAATTTTCATTTTCCAAATCAAATTCAACCTCATTTCCATCTTCTACATCATCTTCTACAAATTTTTTATTATGTTTTGCAAAGTTTTTATGTTCTTTTTCTTTAGTCTTCTCTTTTTAAAAGAAACAACTAAATCCCTACATATTGTCAATTCTTTGTCATCTATCCTGATCCTTATATTAATAAAAACATTTTCTTCTAACTAAGTTGGATAAGTTTAGTGTCACTTGCACTCGCATCTTCTTTTATACCATCTCTTACATATTCATCTATAGACTACATGACAATAAATTGATTGGTTTGACTAGTGATATCTATAAGATTACCCTCTTTGTTATTTGTTGAACAACTTTTATATCTAATAATAAAACTCTCATTGCCCACAAGCATACAGATCATATCTTATAGTATAAGAGGTTATCATTCCCACAAGGATTAAGCAATAGCTAACAATTTGAACCTAACTTTGTCTAAGGTAACACGATATTGATTTGAATTATATTTAAATAAAAAATTAAAAGAAATAAATAAAAAAGCAAGTAATCAAATAACATGTGAGCTACCAATAAAAAATAGGGTTTGATAAATATTGAATATGTAGGAACAATTTTTTCTTTATTTTGATTCCTTTACTATTGATAATTCAATTTATGTGTTTGATTATAGATTTCCTAAAGAATCATTTAATCTCTCTAAAAAATATAATCAATTAACCCTGATTGAATTCAAAATTTCTAGATTTACAATCTCTTAATTAACAAAACTATCCTTAATTTCTTCAATTAGATCTAAAGTTATGTAAGATAATCAATTTCTCTTTGATTGATCATTAATTTGACGATTATGAGTCTACTAAACTACCAACTATCATTATAGAATCTAATATTAATAACTTTTGACTCACTCTCTCAATTTGTTATCAAGTTTATGCATAAACAAGTATCACAAATATACAAAAATATATTGAATTCAACAATGAATAAAGTCAAAAAATAAATCTAGAATAATTCTGAATTTGATTTTATAAGTTCATAAACATGTTTAACATCAAAGAATTCATATTAAACATCAAGGATAATAAAAGAAACAATGGAAAAGAATAAAAAATCTATTTGCTCTTTGATTTAGAAAGCTAGAATTTTCAGATGCTCTTCTTGATCTCCCACTTTTTATTCACTTTGATTTGTGGCTACTATCTTTTTTGTGTTTTTCTTGTTCTTAAATAGTGCATAAATGTTCTAGGGTTGTTTTTAGGGTATACCCCCTTAATTTGGATCCAAAAATAGCTTCGAACCTTAAAAGATACAAAAATTAGGGCCTAGAAATCTCCTATCACGTTTGTGCTCTTTAAGACAAAACAGTGCTTTACTTAGTTCAACATCTGCCACAATCGTGCTAAATTGCGCATGACCATGACACCTTTAAATTTCCTTTATCTTCTTCATTCTTCTATTTCCTAATTTCGAACACTCATAAACTCATAAAAAACCTTTTAATGAATAAAATTAAGATCCAATTTTTTCTTTAAACCAAACAAACACTTAGAATACATATAAACATTAAAAATAATATAATTATAAGCCTATACACATGAAAATCATCTAAGAAATACTTAAAAGCACCCTAACACACCTTGTAAAACTTAGTATAATTACACTATCAACATCCCCACACTTAATCCTTTACTTTTCCTCAAGGAAAACTAAAAACACAAACAAATAAAACATATTAACACACAATCACATAATCACACATTCATGCAACAATAAAATAATTGTACAATGGCATCAATTCTTACGAACTTGACTTAAACTCAAACATCAATCACTCAAAATGTGCCAACGTAATAACTTATTCCTTTGATTTTTAAGTGATTTGATTTGAATATATATATCAATCAAAATATTAACATCCTATTCACACACTTATGGCACTTGTAAGCATGCATTTATTATTATTAATCAATTAAAAAGGCAAACTATCACTAAGTAACCTTTCTTGAAAATTATTTTTATTTTTAAAAGATCAATAGGTTTATATATTGTAAGCACCATTTTTTTTTATTTTCTTTAATGTTAACCTAGTCTTTTGATATGAAGGAAAATGGCTTATCATAAACGTCCCCCGATTAGTCAACTAGGTCACGTTTTTTATTTAACTTGTTTAGAGTGTTATTCTAGCCTTTTGATGTGAAGATAGATATTTTTTCATGAATGCTCCAAGTTACTTAGTTATATCACAACTCTTAACTAGCTACCAACTCTATTTTTAACCCAATTTTCTTAAAAAGGGCCAGCGAAATAGTTATTTTATTTAATATTTTTCTTTTTATTTTTATTTCTTAGCCTACCTAATTTCTTCTTAGTTAATCACTCTCATGAAAGGCTAATAATAATACTAGCCAGTTATATTAACTACAATTATAAATGTATACACAAAAAGTCATAAAGTGAAAGAATAAGTGTCAATCCTAATTAACATACATACTCATCCCAAAGACGCTTAAAATACAAAATTCACAAGTCACTATACCTTTACAATTTAAATGACCATGTTCAAAGCTAAAGTAATTCCATTCAATTCTTACCATTGACATATTCACACAACGCACACATATGCAATGTCATTATAAAAAAAACTAACAAAATGCAAACGCAAAATTAATGCACGATTGGTATGAAAATGCAAAATTCATACACATATGACATGAAGTTGCTTATACATCCCCACACTTAAAAAAAGCATTATCTTCAATGTGGAAATCAAAACAATATAACTAAAAAATAAAAAAATAAATACAAAGTTATAGCAAGAATACTCATCATGTTTTGGCGGTGATAGTGTGGGTGATTGAATTTAGAGACACTCTATGCCATAAAATTTCAAAAATTCACTCCCTACAAAATAAAAATTAAAAATTAAAAATTATCTTAATTTTGGGGTTGCCTCCCAAGTAAAGCTTCTTTAACATGATTAGCTTGACATATTCTTCACATTTAAGATCAACCTAGGTCTATTATGAGTGGTGTGTTTCCATCCTTTTATTCACATGACAGTTTAGTAGCCTGTAAATAAGCTGCATATTTTAAGATAATAAAAAGGATATAATTAATCAAATTAAGAAAACCAAGTAAGTTCAATATGTCCTTTTACATAACAAACTTTCAATGAAATAGGGGATGATGAAACTCCTTGAATCTTTGGTTGAATCCAATAGAGCGCTAAGAAGTTGAATTGCTCTATGTCTCCCTCATTCACCCTTATGTCCTCTTCTTCTTTTACTTTATAAATAGGATAATTTCGTATCTTCTTCAAGCTTTATATATTTTGTCATTTGTTCTTTGTCCTCTTCTTCTTCCTTTAATGATTCGACTACATCAATTCTCAAGAACAAACTGCCCTCCTTTAGATTCTTTATTATCTTATTCATATTAAATTCCACTTTTTCCTCACCAATATGAAGGATAAGCTTGCCTTGATTGACATCTACCAAAGCTCGTCTGGTGTTCACAAATGGTATACCAAAAATTAGTGGATAGCTTCAATCCTTTTCAAAGTCTAGCACGATGAAATCCATAGGAAGTATAAACTCACCCACTTTTACAGGCATGCCCTCCACCATGCCAAACGGTTTGTTTAATGACTGATCCTTTAATTAAATAAGCATGAAAGTTGGCTTCACTTCTCATAGTCCTAATTTCCTAGTGATTAACAAAGGCATAAGATAAATACTTATACCTAAGTCATATAAACATTTAGAAAGCTTTAAATTACCATCCAGACAGGGTATATTAAAACTCTCTGAATCTTTCAACTGTAAGGGCATATGATTAGTAATTATGGAGCTGCAACTTTTCATCATGGAGACCATTTGATTGTCAACCCAAGTCCACTTGTTTAACAAGATGTCTTTGAGAAATTTCCAAACTGAGGTATGCTCTCCAAAGCTTCTACAAAGGGCAAGGTAATTTGTAATTTCTTCAGCTTTTTTATGAACTATGAAAATTGTGATCCAATTTTTTCATCTAAAGTCTTTGTAAGGTGGAAGAGGAACATAAGGAGGGTCCTTATTCTTTTCTTCATCTTTTTTTGCTTCTCTTGGTCTTTTATAAGGCGGGGTTCGAAACTTTTTTTTCTGTTGGTTCTTCTAGCTCTTTCCTACTCCTAAGTGTGATAGTCTCCCTTATATTTGCTTCAGTATTGCTTGGAAGGCTTCCACACTTTTCATAGATAATGCATTTACAAGCTGGCCCATTTAAACCTTTAGATTTATAGTAGAAGAGGTATGAGTCTTAGCTACTTGCTCGAATTGCCTTTCCATCCTTTTCTAGGCCTCTTCCATACTCATAAGCTTGTCTATGAACTTGTCCAATTTTGAATCATTTGCATTGGACTCATCTTATTGAAATCTTGGTGGACTTTGATTTCTAAACTAAGTCCCTACATTGTTATATCAAAAGAAATTTGGGTGGTTCTGCCACCTAAAATTGTAGGTATTCAAATAAATATTATTACTTCCCCAACCAATTTTTGCTCCCATGAAGTTAAAGTGCTTCACGTCGTTGTTTTCTACTAGGAAGTAATTAGTTGTGATATGGCTTTCTTGCCTATATAGCTAGCATTTGTGTTGAATCGATTTGAATGGAGAGAAAGAGGTGGTTGTTAGGCTATTTAATTGCTTGGTGAGATTGTCAATTTCAACCTACAATGTTGTTATTGAATTTGTAGCAATCATTCCTTTTAAATCCTGAAAGGTTATCTGTTATCTACTTCGTTTCGATGTCTAAAGACAATTATTGTTTATTATCTCTTCTAAAAAATAATGTGTCTCTTGCACTAGTGGTCATATAATTTCTTGATGATAGGTGTTAGAACCATGGTCACATGAAGTTCATAAGGGCTCTTTGCTCTTCATGATGTATTTCCTCTACTACTGTTCTTACTATCTTTTCTTAGTGTTTAACCCTCTGGATTCCTCATTCTTGCCTCATCATGTCTAGGATTGGGTGCCCTATGTTTTAGAGTAATCTTACATAATTTCATCATACATGAATCATTCTTTTTTACTTTTATCAAACTTTTTTTTTAGATTACCGCCTTTCACCTTCTATTGGAACTTCTTTACTTTAGGCTTTTAATATCTTTCGCAAGCTTCCTCTCAGGATCATTATAATCAAACCTATCAATTTCAATATCCAATTTCAACATCTACCCTCATATTCTAAATTTTCTCTTATCAATAAAATTGTTCACATAAAATATAGTTAATTTCTCATTCTAATCATACACTTTCAATTCGAAAACAAAATAGAAAAAGACATATTAATCACATATTGACTCATATTGAAATTAAAAAAAGAGGACTATGCATTCTCAATAAATTCTACATTGACCCACTTTTAAATAATTGAAACTTACAACTTACCTCAATATTTTCTACTTCCATAGATAGATTTTCAATAAATTTGATATTTAAAATTTTAAAAACTTTTCAAAGGAATTTCTTTCCATCATACTATCAAATCTTGTGTATTGTGTCAATTTTTTTTTCACTTCAAGCCACTGAAATGACCTTGAGGTCGCACCACGTATGGGTTGTCTGTATGAGTTTTATTTTAAAAAGTAAGAAACAACTCAGATGCATCTTTATTGAACGAACTTCTTTTATCTCTATGCATTTCCTTAGAGGAGGAAGTATTGGTCCCATGACATGTCAAGTTTGAACCTTGTTAACTGTAGAGAAGCAACTCTTAGATCAAAAAAAAAAAAAAATCCTAGTAATATGGTTCAGGTTCAAAGTATAATAAAATTAGCCTCGAATACAATCTAAGAACTGCATAAAAATTAACTGAGGTCAGTTACTGGTAATCTTCATTTATCATACGGTTTAACCCATAAATCCCTAAAAGATGTAAATGTAAATGATGATTCTGTAAAATATTCGCCAGGTTCCAATGTTAAATGAAGAAAACCGATAGCATAAACCAGCCAATTATTTACCCCTAGCCTAGTTGTGCAATAATTTAAAATTAAGAAAATAATGGAGGAAGAGATTAGATGGATGGATGGACAGATGCGAGAGAAAAGTGGGGTGTGATTGGACAAGGGACATGAAATAATGGGGAACAGAAAGCAGATATTTTCTAGTATGGACCAGGGAGAGGGCAAGAGTGTACAATCATTTGCTAGGCAGCGTTTTGGGTTGACAAGACAGCCATATTCAGCAAATGACAGAATCTGACACCATAAACTTTTGCCTCTAAGTGTTTCATTGTTAATTTCTTCCTTCTTGGACCTTTTCATTGACTATTTGCTCCCACTTATAATTGTTTTTAGACATTTTTTTTATTAGTGTTCTTGCTCAGTAAGATCTGCCTCAATTTTTTTTTTGGGTTAAAGAAATGAAAAAGCTGCAGTTGTTAATTGCTAAGTGTTATTTCTTTCTCTCTCTGTTTTCTTTTTTAATAAAGTCCGATTGTTTAGAAATGGATTTTGATTGTTCTTTATTATTCATTTACTTATTGAGGGAATCAAACTAGCTAACCTTCTTAAATTGTTTCACTTGAGCCTTTGTGCCAGCTGCTTTATACCTCTTTAAAAAATATTGAAGTGAAATAAAGGAAGTAAAGAATATATAAGGGCACGAGAATAATACATTTGTCAGTCACAGGCACCTCTTGTTTAAATCGTGTCCCTGTAACGACAAGAAGCTTATATATAAATATATATTTATGCAATGAATATACCCCTTTTGTAATAACTTAATTAATTAGCTTAAGCACAAACTAATTAAGTTATTTTAGATGCTTTGAGTGATACTCTATTCTCTTCCCATCTGAGGGAAACAAATTCTCATTCTATTAGCTCTTGAAGCATTGACTTTACAAGCAATGTTCTAAATTTATTTATTTGTTTGTTTTAGAAGCTTTAGCAAATACTCTATTCTGTTCCTATCCGAGAGGAACAAATTCGCATTCCATCAGCTCTTGAAGCATTGACCTTATCAGTACTACATCAACAAATCACCTGATAACCAGTACCATCAAGGCTCTGTGAACATGACAGATTAAGATGAGCAGAGCTAAGGTTTTCCGTAGAGGCTATAGGCGCTATAGGATCTGCTAGACCAGAAGACAAACAATGGAAGTGGACCTGCTAAATTACGGTTGTGGTTACACTGGAGTTACCGATTCGTCTTTACGGTTATGATGGCGTGACTTTTTCTCAGCGGTTCAAAGAATTTTGGGTTCTTTAGAGAATTATCACATATATATTTATATATGCACTCAGTTAATTAAAATTATGTAATTCACAAACACCTGCTAACTTGCTACCTTAAAACTATTTAATGTTAGAATATAAAGAGAAAATTAATTTTATAATAGAGAAAAATTGATCAGTCTATTTCACTATAATTATTATTTGAAATGATTAAAGAATAAATTCATTTGAATATTGATATATGCAACTTTAAAATGACTTTTAAATCAATTTTAAAATAATTTTCAAAATTTCCTAATTTATTAAAATTTGACCATTCAATTATTCTTTTAAAATTGCTATCAAATTAAGTTTATTTTTAACCTTCATTTAAACTTTAATTTTATATAACTCTAAGGATCATTAATAGTTTTTGAAAAACAACATACTTGAGGGATTCAATAAAAAATTCAGATAATTTGATTAGCAGACTTCATAAAATCCAAGTCACTTTCCTTTTTAGGATTGGATTATTGAATAAAATAAAACTTTAAGTCAAAATTTGTGATATGTACCTCAATGTTTCATAAAAGGTCTAAATAATCTCTTACTGTCATTTTTTATATTACTTTGTATCGCGAATGTTACTAAAATAATATTGCTATCCAGGGTGCAAAAGTGATAGTAGAGATAATAGTAGGAGTTTATTCATACTTTTTATAAAATGTCAAAGAGAAAATCACAATTTTAGCTAATATCAAAATAAATCATTTTAAAATCATATCAATATCTGATGCTTTCTTTTGCTATAATAGGTCAACTTAATAACTATCAAATAAACTTATAAGAGATCTATTACGGGTGAGGAAACTGGACGTGGGGTGGCACTGAATCACTCGGCACAAAATCAACCTTTCAAGAACCTCCTTTTTTTGTGGCTCACCATACAAAGTAGATTGAATACTACTAATCGGATCACATACTTAAACATCAATACCTTCTGTCCTATCTGTTTAACTAAAAAATAAACAAGATAACACTTATTTTTAATGTGTGAGGTGACTAATCGGGTATGGAAAGCTATTCAATTGAGTTGCTTTTGGCCTAATCAGTTTACTACTTTCTCTAGTGCTATCAAGTGGCTAGCTACTCAAAGAGCACATATGAAGTTGACTCATATTGTAGTTGTTACCATATGTATACACACAATATGGAAAGAATGGAATGCAAGGAGATTAACTTAATCGAAGCCTATAGACCTTCTCATCTTTGAAAATCTCAGCAGAATCAAAGAGTTTTTGTCTTTAAACGAAATCCCCAGCAACGTCAATGTTCTTTAGTTATTAATATTGTATACTCCTTGTGTTTTTTATTAGTTAAAAACGATGTACCTCTCTCGGGTCCAAGGGAATTCCCCTAGTTCCTTTTGTAAGCTTTTAATTACATTCTTTATTAGTGAATTTTTTCCATTAAAAAAAAGTTCTGATGTGTCCAAATTGCCTAGTTGTAACATCACATAGGTTAAATTGACAACCCATATATTAGAAGTTGTCATAAAAACTTAACTTTATTTAGATTTAGGATGTATTTGAAAATTTAAAGATATAATATGATACCATAAATAACAGTAGGAACTAACTTAGACCTTTTAGAAAATATCAAGGGATAATTCATACATTTTACCTAAAACTTTGCACCATTTAATTTGCTTTTATTATGAAATCCTTGACTCTTTTTTAAGGCTTGAGTAAATTTGTTATCAATAATGATATTTTTTTTTTGCTTAAATTCACTCTAAATAAACATCTTTTGGCAACCTTTTCGACTAAATAGCATGACAAGTAGAAGATGTAGTTACAATATACTCTGATTCACAAATAAAAATTGTGACTATGAAATGTTTCTCTGAACACTAAGGGATTACACTATTTTCTAAGGAAAAATTAGTAATACTTTTTTCTACGATCAAGATCTCTAGCAAAAAAAAAAACCTCATTAAACTAAAGCTTTTATAAATTAAGTAAAATATATCACAATCAATGGTATCTTTGAGATATTGAGGAATTTTCTTAGTTGTCTTCGAGTGAAAATTTAAAGGTGTCTATAAATTGAATAATAATTTCAACTATAAATAAGATATCTGGTCATGTGCAAGTTAATTATCTTAAGCTTCTCACAAGGCTTTAAGCAAAGTTGGATGGCATTGTTTCCACATTTTATTTAAGTCTCAATCGACTTATTATTTAATATCTTGAACTTCTTAAACAAGTGCTCTGTATAACTTTCTTAAGTGATGAAAATTTAACTCTTTATTTGGTGAACACAATCATATTCCATGACGCACTCTTTTCTTGAAATTATAGGTAAAGAAAGGAGGGTAGAGCACCAATACACTGGCATGATTTTGTCAAAAGAGGCACAATATGAGAAATGAGTGCGTGAGAGCCAGTTTTCATGCACCTAGAGAAGAAGGTCTATGATCTAGGATATATGTGTGTTAAATTTTATGTCCATTTGCTAAAATATAATAAGATCTATGGCATGAGATTCAAGCTTGTTAGAACTTTATAGAAAAAAAATGAGATAAATGATCATGCTCTATACAAATTTTGGTATATTTTAAACTCTATTAAGGATTTTAAGATTTATTATAATCATGCTTAAGTTATGTTGGGTTTAATAAAGGGAAAGTTACATAGAAATGTACCACTTAAAATTTATAATTAACTATACTTGTATAAACCTAGTTTATATATATAAAATATCTAATCTTCATTAATTGAATTATTAATCAATCAATAGAAAGTCAACCACTCTTGACTTTCGAGAACATAGGCATACCCAGTTGATCTAACCTTATTAAAAACTTATTTTCTTGTTTCTTTCTTTTATATGACCTATATTTTTATTACATATACTTTCTCAACAATAATAGAGATAAAAACTCTTAAGTGTGATGTAGAAGGCTTCATTCAACTCTATACTTCACGTGGAGTGACAACTTTTAAGTCTTTGTATGACTGTGATTTGAAAGATAACTTGTATATACAACTGATTTAGTCTAGAACTCTGTTGAAGTTTTAAATTTAAAACTTTATTTATTATAAGTATACATATTGTATCTTATAGTATAAAAAGTATCATCCCACGAGGATTACAGTAGTCACCCAAAAATTCTTGTAAACTTTGTTTAAGGTAAACAATAAGATAAATCACTAAATGTTATAACTAAAAACAAATAATTGATAATTAAATAATGAAACAAGCAACAGTAAACTGGTTGATTAATCAATGATGAAAACTAGGAATTACTTCTATCTTTGTTTGTTTTCGTTTTACCTTTTTGATTTAATACTACTTGACCATAGATATCTAATAATGCTGATTACTCTCTCTTGAGATCTAACCAAGTAATCCCAATTAAAATAGATAGGAATTGAATTGTGACCTCTCGATTTATCAAAACTCTTCCTAACTATTCATTTGGATTTGAAGCAATCTTATAAGTAACTAATAAATAATTAAAATCTCTCTTCAATTACCTACCAATTTGATGTTTATAATTCTATTAGGTACCAGCTATTGTTGTGCAATGCATCATAAATAATTAAACCTAATCTCTTGATTCAAAATTGAATATAAAGCAATAAACATCACAAGCATATTTCATTATATCAAGAATGTAAAGTTTAACAAATAAATCAAGATTAATTCCTAAAAGGAATTTATCAATAGATGTAAATGTATATGCCAATTGAGTCATCATTAACATTTAATAACAAGGAAATAAAATAAAAGAATAAAGGATCAAATCTAAATATCTTTTGTTATTTTCCTTAAGATGAATTTTTGCACTTTTGTTCTTTAGATTTTACTTTTTTATCTACTTGTTTTGTGTTTTCTAATTGCCTTTAGATACTTTTCTCTTTGTTTTTATACTCTTAAGCCTTCTAGAGTTTCTCTATGTGTTTTTATTCCAAAAATAGCCATAAATCATCAAAAGTATAAAAAAAATCATGGCTTAGAAAATCTCCTTGCACAATTATGCTAGAAAGCTCACCATTGTGTTGTTACTTCATGAGATGCATGAAAGTGCTAGATCTTATTTTCCAATTTTTAATCTTTTATTTATCTTTTCATGTTGTCATTCATTATTAAACATATCAAACAACCTTTGAAATGTACAATTAAGAATAAAATCTTGCCTTAAATAATAATCAATCAAACAAAGCACATACAACACTAATAAGAACATAAATCTATGTCCTAAACACATGATTATCATTTAAGAAAATGCTAAAAACACTATCTAATACCTAGAAAACAAAATATAATTCACACATGCCAACTTTTCTATACTTGAATAATTGCTTGTCCACAAGAAAAATTAAAATCACAAAATAAATAAACACACAATCATGCAATAATGGCATAATGACATCAAATTTCATGAAATTAACTTAGCCATAAACATCATTCAGTTTTCCTACACACTAACTTATTTTATTCATGTTCAAGTTCTTTGATTTTAATACACATATCAACCAAAATATTGACACATATTCATATATTATGGCACTTGTAATTATGCACTCATTTTTGTTTATCAATTAAAGTGGTAGGCCATTACTAAATACCCACTCAACAAATCATATTGTTATCATAACTTATGGTTCATCACACCTAGGCACTAAACAAATTTAGTTCCTATCCATAGAAAACAAAATACAAATATGCAGAAGAACAACTAGAAACAATAGAAATTATAATTCTAAATCCCCTTTTTCTTTTAATGAATTTTCTTACAAGTTAGATTGATTATTGTTATTTATCGGATCTTTTGACATATTCTTCATGTTTTCCTCGTACTTTGATCAAAATATTCACTTCTTTATGTTTCTTAGAATTAAGACTCGCCTTTTTTTTTTTCCTTTGATCACGTCCTTTTATAATAAAAACTAAGGTTTCTGGGATATAAACGATCAACAAACATGATCATATAGGTAATCATATATCGCCAAAAATACTTGAATTTGTGATTTTACGTGAATACAGAGACTTACATAGGTAACATACACAACCATTATATCAACATATATAGGCATGTAACTTCACATAACCATAAACAATATTCTTCAAATCTTCACATGTTTATAGAGACTTACACTATCACTATACATAGTCGTGTAGGTCTTAGTTGCTTCAAATATTCATTCCATGCTATGATTTCATCAAATTCTTCTCCTTTTAGTCTATGAAGACAATTTTCACCTACAAATACACTTGAAGGGAATTAAGTACCACAATAATATAAAAATCTTAAATAACTAGTAGAACACATTAAATATAAGTATATAATCATAATTAAATAAGCATTTATCAAACATACTCATGCTCAAGCTTTTACTTGTCCTCAAGCAAATCATAATCTAACTCATGAAACTTATAAACATTCATCCTTTATTAACCTCAATATGTCCATCCACACTCTAAATCATCATGTCATATCAATCGAATTAACGTATAATTAGATTCAAGTTATCCTATAACTAACCTTCATAGGTCAATTAACAGTCTCCTAATGGGTTAAGGCCAATATTAATTTATCCACAAGTGCATTGTAATTGTACCTAGCAAAGGTAAGTATAGATCAATCCCACGAATGCTATAAATACTAATAGTTACCTTTTTTCTATTATATAGCTTAAGAATAAGATTTTTTGGTTATTATTGAAAATAAAGATAAAAAATAAAATAAATTAAGATTAAACAATTATAAATGAAAGAGAAGTAAAATAGAGGTAAGATCAATATCAAATAGTAGTGTCTAGGTGATGAATCCTCCTAAGAATCTCTAGATACTATTATCCTTTTATCATGCAATCATATTATTGATTGTTAAATCGTGAAAATTCCTATCTTATGTTAGTAACTCTCTCGAGAGTATTAAAATTAATCCATCATTTGATTAACATAAATCTTTCTTTTTAAAACCCCTAATATTGCTTTATCGATTTATGAATTTCACTATTAGGTTTGACCCTAATCTAAAGGATTTATGCCGGCCTATCTGTAGGTTTGCATGCAACTCCTTTCAATTATGGTAGATCTATTCATACAAAAGGACTTATCAATCTGAATCATACGAAATCAAATTATGCACTAATATGATGAATATATTAGAACAGAACAAAGTTCATAATTAAATCATAATAATCAATCAATATTGCTTTAAACAAAAGATTAAAACATATTTTCATCCCAAACTAGGGTTCATCACATGTAGATTCTAATGATGTTTAGTTTGCTAATCATAGAGAATGAAATAAAAAATAAACAGGAAGAAAAACTAATAGAAAATAATGAAATCATAATTCTAGATCTCCCTTTTTCTTTTATTGAATCGTTTTACAAGTTTGAGGTTTGATACTGTAATCTATTGAATCTTTTGATGTATTCTTTATGTTTTACTCGTCCTTTGATCTAGATCGTTGCCTCTTTAGGTGTCTTATGTCTCAAAACTATTGCAAAACTTAGCTCTTTCTTCTTTGCCTCTGCTTATGTCCTTTTATAGTAAAATTTAGGGTTTCTAAAATATACACAGTCACTTATATGGGTGTGTGAGAGACTGTTTATAATAAAAAACACCTAAATTTGTGATTAATATGGGCATAAAGACTTACATGGGCAACATACATAATCATGTATCGCAATATACATGGGTATATAACTCTATAAGAACAAAACTCAATTTCTTCAATCTTCATATGTTTACAGAGACTTACATTGTCTCTATACATGGGAGTGTAGGTCATTAGTTGCTTTAAATCTTTATCTTATTCCAAATTTTCATCCAAATTCTTATCCTTTTGTTCTAAGAAGGCAATTATAACATATGAATGTAGTCAGAGCTAACTAAGTACCAAATATACAATAAAATGACAAAATATCAAGCAAAATACAACAAATATAGGGGTATAATTATAGTCAAATATGCATCTATCAAACATCCCTACACTTAATCTTTTGTTTATCCTCAAGCAAATCATAATCTAAATTATTAACTTTACAAAATCCATCCTTTATTAATTCAACCTATCCATTCATACTCTAAGTCATCATGTCATATTAATCAAATTAACATATAAGTAGAACCAAGTTATCTTAAAACTAACTTCATGAGTCGATATTAATAATAATCATGTTAATATTCTTATTAAAGTCAAAAGTATGAATCTTTACAACCTCACCAAGGTTTCACTCAATTTAGTAAAGTTTTAAGGGTGAAAAGTATCAAACCCTTAAATCAATCCATAATAGAATTCTCACCATAGGGTTGCAATATTATCACATCTCCACTACTTATATGTAAACTAGAAACAAAAATCAAAAGGTCTTAAAGGGCTTAGGTTTGGTATGATTGGGATAATAAAAGTATGACAAAATTTCAAGGAAATTTACAAAGAAAACATTACAAGAAACTTGTTCACAATTTATATGCCCTTTAATCATAACTCCATTGGTATTATAATTTTTGATCTTCGTTAATTTTTTTAGCATTCATCATATACCACAGTTAAAGAAATATTATAACTTTCAAAATTTTCGAGTTTCAAACATTAAAGTAATGTAAATAACCTTTAAGGCTCAAAATAAAAAGTATTCAAAGAAAATAGGATAAAGTTTCATAATATGGGTATAATCAATGGAAAAAACTAAAGTTCAACTTAGATATCCTTAATGGATAAAATAAGGTAAGGAAATTATCAAAGAAATAGGCTTAAACAAGTGTTAAATCTAAGTGTCTTTATCACTTCAGTGCTTCTAATTTCATAAAATATGATCTCAACATGTATAATAAAAACTAGTTTGAGAATTTTTCAGTTATGCATGATAACACACATGAATGAACTAAAAGAGCTTTAAAATTTATGTATTTTTCTCTTAGGCTTAAAAGCTCATAAAAATTTTGGTTATATGTGTGTAAATAATTGCAATTTTCATTTGACTTGACTATTTCAATGATTACTAATAGTATGACTTATAAAAGCAATTTTCTTCTAACTATCATCCTTTTATATATTAATTTAAATCAATAATTAATAATGATATAAAGTATTTATGGATAGATTTCAACTAATTTAAGATATCAGTTAATAAAATTTAATAGCCAAGATTATAATAAACTTAAGAAAATCATAATCCCCTTTCCCACACTTAAAGTTGTATTTAGTCCTCAATGTATATACTATAAGCACATATGAAAAGTGCGAAAGTGGAGTTTTTAGATACTTCCTTGAGTAATAAAAATTTTTACTTTTAATTTTGATGAAATTTGAGACAATTCATCCGATACTAGATAGTAACATCCTTGTAAAATATAAAGAAAAAGGGATAAAAACAATAAAATAAAATAAATATGAAATATGAAAATATAAATAGCATAAAATTTAAAATAAAACATATCATAATTTATGGGTTGCCTCCTATTTAAGTGTTGTTTAATGTTGTTAGCTCGACATATCCTACATGTTTATCATCATCCTGGGACTATAATGAGCGGCTTTGCTTCCACCAATTTATCCGCATTGAGGTTTAGTATCCTGTAAGTAAGCCATATGTTGCAAGATAACAATAAAACAAAAATTATCAAATCAATAAATCATATCGATTATATTATGCCCTTTTAATGACAAACTATTCATAAAATAATTGATAACAAATCTCCTTGAATCTTCAATCACCAGATGTAGTTTATCTTGGAGGAAGTGGAACCCTTTGTATTTAAGGTGACTATCAATGATTCATCAGTAGTTTCCTTATTTGATTCCTCCACCAAATTTTCCTCATTTGCCTTTGTCCACCCTCCTTCTTCCTCTTCCTAGAAAAAGGGCTTCCTTTTCTTCTTCGTACTCTACCTTTGGAAACTCATTTCCATTTCTTAGGGTGATTGACATTCCACATTCTTTAGGATATGTTTCAGTAGTGCTAGGTAACTCCCCTGTAGTCTGTCAGATAATATCTTCATCAGCTGACTAACCTTATTCACCATGTTATATATATGAGCCTGTATTCTTTGATGCCCGATGTTTGATTCTTGAAAAAATTTGGCAATCATATCTTCCAGAGTTGGCTTCTTAACTTGAGGTGCTTGTTGCTGTAAATATTCTACTGAAGCATAATCATTCCATCCATAAGTGTAAGAGTTACTCCACTCTGAATTATAAATATTCTCTTATAGTGCACCTCGAGGTTGGTATTGCATGATTGATTGCTCCCACATATAGGTTGGTGTCCGACATTTATGATTGTGATGGTTACTCCCACAAATGTCCTAACACAGATTGGAATTTGATTAAACTTCTGAAATCATATCAAGAAACATCTCTTTCCAATTTGTTAATGTTACATATTGCGATGACATATCATAGCTACCATAAAAGTACAGTTCGCTCCATCCTTCAATTATGAGTTGTAGCTATGAAAATGAATTTTAAATCCTAACAATCAACCACAAACTGAACATCAAAGTAAAGAAGTTCAAAAGATAATTAAATAATTCAAAATAAACTGAAAATAAGAAATATAAAATAAAATAAATACAAAAATATAATGGTTAGACTAATATAATCCAGGCTTTCCTAATATTACTGCCCCTGGTAACAGCACTAAAACCTTGACTGAATCTTAATGGGTTAAGGTCAATATTAATTTATTCGCAAGTGCAATATGTAGCTGTAGCTAGCAAAGGTAAGTACAAGTCGATCCCACAAAAATTGTAAATACCAGTAGTTACCTTTTTTCCTATTATATAGCCTAAGAATCCTATTTTTGGTTTTAATTAAAAATAAAGATCAACAAATAAACTAAATTAAGATTAAGCAATTATAAATGCAAGACAAGTAAAATATGAAGAAAGATCAATATCAAATTCTTATCTTGTGTTTAATAACTCCTTCGAGACTATTAACAACTAATCCATTAGTTTATTAACATAAATCTTTCTGGTTAAAAACCCTCGGATTGCTTTATCGATTTATAAATTATGCTATTAGGTATGACCCTAATCTAGAGGATTTATATCAGCCTATCCTTAGGTTTGCATACAACTCCTTTCAATTATTGTAGATCTATTAATACAAGGGACTTCTCAATCTCAATCATACAAAATCAAATCATGCACTAATAATTCATATATATTATAACAAGATCAAAATGCATAATTGAATCACAATAATCAATCAATATAATTGCTTTAAATAAAAGATTAAAACATATCTTTATCTCAAACTAATATAAAAAAGGAACTATAATTCTAAATTTCTCTTTTTCTTCTAGTGATTCTTCTTGCAAATTTAAGGTTTGATGTTGCTATCTAATGGATCTTTTGATGTATTCTTTATGCTTTCCTCGTCCCTTGATCAAAATTGTAGCTTCTCTAGGTGTTTTATGTTGATGGTAAAAACAATCTAGTCATTTTACATTCAAAAACTATAAGTGTATGAGTCGTAACTTGTAGGTTAAAAGCAAATATCGATCCCACAAGGGTTGATGCCCAGACACCACTTAATCTAGATCAAACTTTGATTAAGAAATGATTTTTTTAATGAAAATAGTTTATAAAATTAAATTAAAATTAAAGATTATTAACGAACAATGAACAATACCACTAATGTAGAAAAGTCAGAATTCAAGAATCTAAAGACTAGAGATTACTTTCTCCCTATTGTGTCTCCCTCCTATTTTATTAATCAAATTGTGTCTCACCCAAGATTTCTGAATGTATTAATCACCCTCTCCTAAGTTGTAACTAATTTTCCCAAATCAAATTTGATGGTATCAATTGAACGATCTCTCAACCTATCAAATTGCTCTACCAATTTCACTAGGTCTTAAGCTATCCTATAAGTGATCAATTAACCTAACCCAGATCTCTCATCTAACTAGTCAATTAACAAGATAATTGTAAGTCTATAGGTCACCAACTCTCTTTATACAATCTTACACAAATTTATCTTACTCACTCTCTCAATTTATTGCATGGTTGAAATAAAATCAACAATCATTAAAGACACTTTCATTCAATTCAACAAAATAGGAGTGTAACACAATAGTTCAAAAGCAATTCCTAAAACTAAATCAGTCTAAGATAGTCTCCATAACATCATCAACATTCCAATAAAGAATAGAAGTGATCAAAGTGATAGAACATAGAATAAAAAGACTCCTTTTCTTTGCCAAAATCTAGAATTCTTGATGTTGATGAGCTATTTTCCCCAATTTTGATGACAATCCTTGACTTCAACTGTTCCTCAAGACTCTAAACATGTGTTCTTCACTCAAGAAAAGCCTTTTCCATAGAGGGGTGTTGTCCTCCTCAACCTTGGATGCTTAATTATTCTTTTATGGTCCAAAAATCCTAAGTTTAATGAACCCCTGCATAAGGTCTCAGATTATAATTCCCACAATCGTGGGAATTGGAATGATTCCCACGATCATGGGAATTAGCAGTGGAAAGACTCTTCTCCTCTTTGCTCTTTAGCTTAATCTCCAAGTGACTCCATCTTTATTCCTACATAAAAATAGTCAATTCTTACCCTAGATTAACACCAAACATAAAAGAACAACAAAGGAAATCAAACTAAATGAAATCATACAAAATGAGTCCTAAACTACAACAATAATCAACAATTATGCAAGAAACACATGTCAATTACATAGAAAAACTATAACTAATGCACAAATATCAAGATCCCCACACTTAAATCTTTGCTTGTCCTCAAGCAAAATAAATATGACCAATCACTTCATTTTCACAAAGATCAAAGCATACAGTCCTTTAAATTTTAGCCAACTCAAATATCAAGCTAATACACATATCATGACAACTTTTTCATTAGTCTACATAAGCAAACTCAACAATTGACACCATCATTCAAAGATAAGTATAGATACAAAAATGAATCTTCCTCACGATTTTCACCCATTTCTCTCAAGTGTTTAATGGTTAATATTTTGCTCAAACTTCCAATAGGAAACTACACTACCATAGGCTTGCTAATGCACCAATTCTCCTCTACAATGATTGTGTGCATAAATAGATCCAAAGGACTTGTTTAGGGTTGCAATGTGGTAAGGGTTAAGGTGGGTAAAAAAGGTAAAAGTGTTAAACTAACAAGCATTCATAGAGTAACAAAGAAGATAAAATAGGATAACAAAACATAACTCTGAGATATACAAATATAACTAATACGTTGCACTTATTTATGCTACTCACTTGTTCTTCCTTTTCCCTCATTTCTTTTTAATTTTAAAAATTTTCAATTTTCTTTGTTTTTCTTCATAAATGGGGGAAGAACTATGAATACAAAAGCAGCTATGTATAGTGTACTCCATAAGCAGAAATATACTTAACTTATCTTGGTAAAATTTTCACAAGATCCCAACTAATGTATTACTTAATACTTTGCCAAGCTTGTGAAAGATTAGGGTTTAAGGTTTTAACAATTTAGGTGTTTTCAAGAAACAAAAGGTTAAGGCTCAAATAAGGGTAGCGAGGGATAATGCAAAGGTTGGTCATTTAACCCAAGGGTTAACACAAAAAAGGCCTTAATCATCTCCATTCAGCACACATCCAGTAGACTCAAACCGATTTATAGCAATTTTTGAAGGTAATATCCTAAGGAAGTATCACTCAACCAAGAAATGAGATGACTATAGATGGAGTCATATGGCTCAATCCTAACATTGGCTCAAATGAAAACTCATTATGCATCTCTACACTACCTCATTGCTCAAATGTCAATTTATGAATAAAAATATGTAACCAACTACTTTTCATCACTCTATATGGTTTACTTTCTACTTAAGTAGCCTAATTCGAGTTCAAGCATACATTCAATCTAATTCCAACTGGCATGATAGAATTTCATGGCAATATTCATCAGAATGATTCAAGAGTGGTTCCATTGCTGACACAAAACACCATTGCTGACACAAAGCACTCCTACTCAACACAATGCACGCAATGTAATTTAGAAAGTCGATGTCACCTTCCCACACTTAAAGATCACATTGTCCTCAATGTGACAAGTCAACCACCAAATTAGGGAAAATGACATCAAACTAAGCAAAAGAAAGGAAAACAAACAAATGACGTTAAACCAATCAAAAGAAATGAAATCAAACCAAATAAAAGAAATTAAAACTAGACAAATGACATAAAACTAAACAAAAGGCATCAAACCAATCAAAAGAAAAAAAACACACACACGAATGATGTTAAACCAAACAAAAGAAATAACAAAAATAAAAGTTTAAGTTAAGAATGGCTTATGGAGATGATGATGGCGACGGTGTGGATGAAGGAGCTTCAAAGTTGTTCCTCTGATAGAGGTTGAGGAACCTCTTCTTCAAGTTGCATTGCTCCCTGTGGACTTGTCACATTTGGGTGCCAAGCTCGTCGAGTTGGGATGTCATGTATTGTTGGTTGGAGGCCATCAGGTCGAGGATTTGTTGAAATCAGTCGACCCTCGTTGATGCATTTGTTTTTGTCTCTATTGTTTCTTCTTCAGGCTCCAGGACTGCTCAAGAGGTGGAAGGTCAGGAAGCAGTTGTATTTTGGCTCCTCCTATTCTTCATTGCATTATATGTATGAGGATTGCAGAGTCCTATAGAATAAGCCTCCACAATCGTAGAGCACCTCAAATATGATATATCAAACATATCGTGTGACGTTGTATGCCCCTGGTCCACATTAAGTTTATAAAAATAAGTTAAAGCAGTAGCAACATGCAACATTCCAAAATATAAACTCTTTTTATTGAAAAAACTTACTATTGAACGAAAAATTCTAAAATGTGTGTTGATTTAACTTTTCGATCCATGCATGATAAAAGGAATAGCTCTTTGGCCGAGCATTTGTCCTTTTTAGTTTTATTAAACACTGTCAAACACATAAATTTATGCAAAAGTAAATGCTTAGAACTGCGGATTAACGAATTTTGTGCATTGCGTTAGTCAAAATGTTCTTCACCAATTAAAGTTTTCTAATAAGAATCGACATCAAAATCCATATGATCATCTAGAATTTTTGTATTTGACAAATTGAAAATCTCACACATGATAGGATAATCAAGTTTAAAAATATTACGGGCTAACTTGAACAGAAAGCATCCAATTTAGGAATACCGAACTAAACTGAAAAACTATAGAGTGATAGTGGCGTAAATAGGTATGTCACACCAAACAAACCTATTCCAACCTATGTTTGCAGCTAGTTGCTCAATTGTTTGCCTCACTCCTATGTTTTCTAACAATTCAAAATCAAAATATCTAGGAGTGACTATTGCTCTAACTCTAAGGTCTCAGAAGTGCTTACCTTTTTCTTTCTAGTAAATCAGGAATGGGGCCTGATAAGCTACTACTAAGTTGGACTTATGTTTACCAAAGACTTGCAGTGAAGTTCATCGACTCGTTTCCTAGCCATCTTCTTCCTTGGTGGTGCCAATGTAAGAAGAAAATCTGTAAAAATGAGAGAAAAAGAGTGAAATTTATATATTAGAGAGAAAGAGAGCAAAATCTTGCCTAAATCCTTGTGTTTTGGAATGATTAATGCATGAAAAACATGAAGGAATGTAAGATTAATGAAAAGAGATGAAGAAAATACCAAGAATCTAAAGGGAAAATGAAGAGTTTTAGAGAGACGGAAGAGAATTTCGTGCGTTAGAGAGAGAGAGTGAAAATTTGAAGAGTTGGTGAAAGAAGAAAAAGGAAGGGAAATTTACGAAAATTTGAAGAGTTGGTGAAAGAAGAAAAGGGAAGGGAAATTTAAATTTCCCTTCGGATGGAATTCCCACAATTGTGGGAGGGGAGGGAAATTATTTTCCCTCCCAATGGAATTCACATAATCATGGGAATTCCGACAATCATGGGCTTTCTCTCCAGAAACTTCCTAGAGAGACTTCCTACGATCGTGTGAATCACCACAATTCCTATGTACGTGGTTTTTTTCTCCATAAACTTTCTAGAGAGATTTCCCATGAATGTGGGTTGTCTCTCTAGAAACTTTTTGGAGAGGTTTCCCATGATCATGGGAATCTCTTTAATTCCCACTAACATGGGAATTGGTGATTCTTCTACTTCTAAACCTTTTTCCAGCTTTACATGTACTCTCCATGATCCCAAAACCTACAAAGACATCAAAATAATATCATCAACAAGAAATTTGAAAAGAAAACAAGGTGAAATTTAAGCAACAAACAATTTGATATCAATCAAATTCAATTAAAAAATGATCATAATTGAAGAATTCAAGCAAACAAATAGATAAAAAAATCAATCAAAGGATAGTTGAATCCCATAGGTTGCCTTTTATGCAACACTTCTGTTAATGTTAGTAGCTCGACTCTTCTTTTTACTCATGGTGGCCCAAATGACCAGTACGGTAGCAGTGCATAAACTAATCTCATACTTTGTAAATGAGTTACTTATTTTGGACTCCACCTTTACTGTTGTTTTCCTTTCTTAGCCTCCTCCTGTGTGATCATTTCTTCCTGAACACATTCTTGGGGTCCTCAATATCATCCAATCCTCTTTGGGGTTCATGTCCTTTGATATTCATTGGGGGTAAAGAAGCACGATAATCTTTCTTTGATACCATGAATGTTAGGTGCTCCTTTCAGATTCTCAATGTTAATTCTCCCCCATTGACATCAATAATTGAATGAGAGTTAGCCAGAAATAGTCGAACAAGAACTATTGGAGTTTCTGTGTCTTCTCCAATATCCAATATGTAAAAGTCCGCGGGGAAGATAAATTTATCAATTTGTTTCTGCGCATTCTTGATGATCCCCTTAGGAAAATGCACTGTTCTATTAGCTGTTTTTACCAATATCTTAGTAGGCTCTGGCTCTTCTAGATCCAACTTCTTACTGAATGAGTAAGGCATCATGTTGATACTAGCTCCCAAATCCACAACTGCTCGATCTATCATAACTCTGCTTATACTGTATAGAATGAAGAAGTCCCCTAGGCCTTCTTTCTTTTGAGCTACGTGTGGAATTCCATATAATATTTACTCTTTAACCTCTTTCTTCACTAGTTCTTCTAGTGTGAGCTTTGTTTGGAGTTGATTTATTATTTTCGTCATCTTGCTTGACTCCTCTTTCTTAGAATTACTCGCTACTCCATTTGAAGATAACTTCGGCAGAGAAAAAATTTGGTGTGGGAGTCCACAGTGAAGTTTCCTTATCAACTCGCTTACTGGCTCCATTGGAAAGACTTCCAGAGCTGGTTATCCCTTTCTCTTATCTCCATCTTTATCCTTAGGTCCACTTTCCTTTTTCTCTGTCTGAATGATGGCCATGATTTTTTCCTTTAGGTGTACTCGATAGGTTACCTGTATTTCAAAAAGATAAAGCGTTAGCCAATTGACGTACGTGAAACTCTAGATTGTGGATGGATGATGCATGATTCTTCAAAATCTGGTCGAATTCTACTTCCATCCTCTTCTGATTGTCCTCCTGGCTTGCATGCATCCTTTTCTGATTCTCCTCTTAAGCTTCTGTTTGGATCCCAAGACCTTCATCATCTTATCCATTTTGTTTTCCAATGCTCCAATTCGATTTTGTTGAAATCTTAGTTATGCTTATGGTCTTAATTGGCCACCTGCAATGTTATTACTCGAAGAGAAATTTTGATGGTTTTTCCATACTAGATTATAAGTACTAGAATAAGGATTATTACCTCGCTACAGTTGGCCTAGGTAACTTACCTATTCGGTACCACCAGCTCCCAATAGAAAACACTATGCTGAGCTGTGGTTGTTCTCCCCACATAGGTCATATTGTGCTTGCATCACCTTAATTATTGAGGTAGATGCTCCTTGCATATTGTTAAGTTGTTTCATAAGAGTCGTGATCTGAGCCTGCAAGGCAGTAACTGAGTCAATAGGTATCATACTTTTTTATTCCTTATGTTTTTGTTTGCTCCTCTCGCTTGACCATATGCGGCTATTGCTTGCTAACTCCTCCAATAGATCATGAGCTACCTCCACAGTTTTCCTCATCAGTGAACCTTTGGCTGCTGCATTGATGGTTCCTCTCGTGCTCGCATTCACTCTACTGTGGAATGTCTGAAGCAGGAACTCCCTCGGAAGGTTGTGATGTGGACAACTTCTCTATAGTTTTTTAAATCCTCCTAAGCTTCATAAAGAGATTCTCCATCGTTCTGTTAGAAATTTGTGATCTCTTTGATTATCCTCATTGTTTTTTTCAACAAAAAATACTTGGTGAGGAAGGCTTGGGTAAGCTACTCCCAAGTTATAATTTGTCTTGGATTCAACGAGTTATACCATGCTTTAGCTCGATCTTTCAATGTGAAGGAAAATAACCTTAGCTTCACCGCATCCTCAGACATTCTGTTGAATTAGAAAGTGTCGTAGATCTCCATAAAATTTACGATGTAGGAGTTCGGATCCTCATTGGATAGCCAATCAAACTGCGCACTATTCTGCAAAATATTCATGAGTGTTGGCTTTATTTTAAAATTGTTCTCTTGAACCACCGATATCGTCACTCCTTGGGGAGTAAACCTTACCTCATGAAATCCATCAGAGTTCTTTCCACTCCTCCTTATTCTCATTCTTTAGCCATATCTTGATTTGAAAAATTTAGATGCTTCACCTTTCTTATTTCTCTTTTATGCTTCTTAATGTTAAGAAATTTGTCTTCTACAACTTCTTTCGATCTTCATGAACTCATTGTGTTCATGCACCTGCAAATATGCAAGGAGAAGTATCAAAAACTCTTAAATCAAAGTAATCTAAATCAAACATGATGCTAAACAATCAATCCTTGGAAACGGCACTAAAAAAATTGTTGATGGTAAAAACAATCTACTCGTTTTATGCTAAAAAATCGCAAGTGTATGAGTTGTGACTTGTAGCTTAAAAGTGGATATCGATCCTATGAGGATTGATGTCTATACACCACTTAATCTAGATCAAACTTTGTTTAAGAAATGAAATTGTTTTTAATGAAAATAGTTTAGAAAATTAAATTAAAATTAAAAGATTAATAACGAAGAATGAATAATACCACCAATGCAGAAAATTCAAAATTCGAGAATCTAAAGACTAGAGTTTATTTTCTCCCTATCGTGTCTCCCTATTATTTTATTAATCAAATTATGTCTTACCCAAGATTTCCAAATGTATTAATCACCCTCTCTCAAGGTGGAATCAATTTTCCCTTATCGAATTTGATGGTATCAATTGAGCTCTATCAATTTCACTAGGTATTAAGCTATCCTATAGGTGATCAATTAACCTAACCAAGATCTCTCTTCTATCTAGTGAATTAACACGATGATTGTAAGTCTATAGGTCACCAACTCTTATTGTACAATCCTACACAAATTTATCTTACTCACTCTATCGATTTATTATAAGATAGAAATAAAATCGACAATCATTAAAGACATTTTCATTCAATTCAACCAAATAATAGTTTAACACAATAGTTCAAAAGCAATCCCTAAAACTAAATCAGCCCAACATGGTCTCCATAACATCATCAACATTCAAATAAACCATTTTACAAAGAATAGAAGTGTTCAAAGTGACAAAAAAAATAGAATAAAAAGGCTCATTCACTTCTTTACCAAAATATGGAATCTTGATGTCGATGAACTATTTTCCCCAATCTTGATGATAATCCTTGACTTCAATCCTTCCTTAAGACTCCAACCATGTGTTCTTCAGTCAAGAAAAGCCTTTTCCACAAAGGGGTGCCATCCTTCTCAATACTAGAGGCTTAATTTTTCTTTTATAGTCTAAAAATCCTGAGTTTACTGAAGCCCCATATAAGGTCTTGGATTATAATTCCCACGATCGTGGGAATTGGCAGCAAAAGGCTCCTATTCTTTTCTCCTCTTTAATCCCTAGCTCAATCTCCATGTTGCTTCATCTTCATTCCTGCATAAAAATAGTCAATTCTTATCCTAGATTAACACCAAATATAAAAAGAACAACAAAGCAAATCAAATTAAATGAAATAATACAAAATGAGTCCTAAATTATAACAATAATCAACAATTATGCAAGAAACACATGCCAATTACATAGAAAAATATAAACTAATGCACACCTATCATTTTACATCTCAAACTGCTATAGAACTAAGCTCTTCTTTCTTTGCCTCCGCTTACGTCCTTTTATAGTAAAATTTAAGGTTTTTGAAATATACACATTTACTTATATAGGCAAGTGTGAGACTATGTACAATCAAAATTACTTGAATTTATGATTTTACACAGGTAACATACACGGTTGTGTATCTCAATATACATGACCATGTAACTCTACACAACCAGAATTCAATTTCTTTAATCTTCACATGTTTTTAGATACTTACATGGGAGTATAGGTCCTTAGTTTCTCCAAATCTTCATTTTATGCCATGTTTTCATCTAAATTCTTCTCCTTTTGTTTCAATAAGGCAATTATAACTTAGAATGCACTAAAATGAATTAAGTACCAAATATACAACAAAACTATAAAACATTAAGCAAAATAAATCAAATATAGCTTTATAATTATAGTCAAATATACATTTATCATCAATATTAATAATAATCATATCAATAATCATTTTGAAATCAAAAGCACAAATTTTTACACCATTTCCAAGGTTTCACTTAATGTACTTAAATTTTTGGGTGAAAGTTGTTAGAACTCTCAAATCAATGCATAATAGAATTCTTAACCAAAAACTTGCAATATTATCATATCTCCACCACTTATAAGTAAACTAGAAACAATAATCAAAAGTTCTTAATAAAAGGTTTTAATGAGTCTTAGGTTTGCATGTGATAGGGTAATAAAAAGGTGATAACATTGAAGGAAATTTAAAAGAACAAGATTTTAAGAAACTTGGTTCTTCACAATATAGGTCCCTCACATTTAAAAAAAATTCATTGGTACCATAGCTTTAGCACACATTTTTTATATCAATTAATAAAACATTCATAATTTACCAATAATTAAAGAAATATTGAACCTTTTCAAATCATAAGTTTTAAATAATCAAGTAATGTAAATAACCTTGAGAGTTTAAATTAATAAAAAAGGCTTCAAGAAAGATAAGGTAAAGGCTAATGATGTAGATATAATCAATGAAAAAAGTTATGTCCCAAAATTTGTTACTCCTAAGGGATAAAATATGGTGGGATATTTCAAGAAAATAGGATAAACAAAGGTTCTAATTTAACAAATGTTGTCTCAATATGAATAATAAAAACAAGTTCTAGAATTATTTAATTATACATGATAACACATATGAAAGAATAGAAAATTTTAACTATTGATATATTTGCTCTAAGGCTCAAAAGCTCACATAAATGGTCTCATGTTTATAATAATATGAAATTTTCATTCAAATTAATTATTTTAGTGATTACTAAAAATATAACTTATATAAAAGCAAGTCTATTCTAAATTTTATTCTTTTGCATACTAATTCAATTCAATAATCAATAATGATTTAAAGTATTTTTAGACAAATTTTAACTAATTTGGGATATTAGTTAATAAAATGTAATAACAAAGATTATAATAAGTTTAAGAAATACCTTCCTCACACTTAAAATTGTACATTGTCCCCAATGTATACAATATAAGCATAGATAAATAAAAAGTAAGAAAGGGGTTAAAATTTGGTACTTTATTGAATAATGAGAATTTTAGAGTTTTGATTTTGATGAGGGATCCATCCGATATTAGATACAATAATCCTTGCAAATAGAAACAAAAAATGATAAAAGAAAATAGAAAATGAAAATAACAATAAAGGAGATAAATAAGATATTTGAAAATAGAAATAACATAAAATACATTGCACTAATGTTTAGACAAAAGAAAATAACAAAGGGAAGAAAATAAGAAAAACACATAAATAATGGAAAAATAAAAGAAAAACTAAAATTTAAGCATCCTTTAATTATATTATGACTCTAGAGGGTCCTCAGCTCGTGAGGAGGAGTTAATGACAATGTAGCTACTCCAAATGGTAGAGGTTGAAAAGTTATCCCTTAATGGCTCACCATTTGCATCAATAGATTTCCCATCCATCTAGTATAGGTTTTAAGTTGTCCTATCCTCCCCACAATCTTTAGTTGGTATACTCAAATAGTATATTGAGTACCCATAAGTTAACCCTATATGTCTCTCTATTTTAGCTATCTTCAGCTGGTCCGATTGTCATGTCCACATCTTTTGTACTTCTTCTCTATCCTCCTCTTATGCCAACCATCCCATCTAAGATGGTAATGAATGCGGATGTGGTGCTTGCTCAGTCATATGTGGCTCCTCCTGATGCTTTGGGCTCATCAAGAAAGCCAATCAGGTGGTAGATGTCACCCGTAGGTCCCTACCATTTGCTCACCATATGCATGTGCTTCATCACTTTGAGATTCAATGCTGCCATGGTACCCACTATTCGTATCATTAGTGATATGTTAAAGACCCATATCCACTATGCAAACCTTATCATGTAAGGTTCAACTCAAATTACGCTGACCTTCCTTTCCTTGCTCTAATGCTGGATAAATTCGGCTAATGCGTGCCCTAAGTGTATTTTCATCCTCACGCTCATGCTCTATAGGTAGAACACATCCAAAATTTTGATGATGTCATCATTGTAACCCCATCTACTCAATGTGTGACTTAGAACTCCATTTATATCTGAGCATCAGGTGTTGTAGAGAAGAGGCCTTAGATCTACGTAAGCCATGGTTGCCTTCCTCGCCAATCATAATTTAAAATTGTCAATAGGACATCCTATATGGTAAGTCTATTTATAAGACTACGTAAGCTTGCATCCCCACAAACTCTTGGTCGTATAACCCCATCATGATAGAAAACTTTGAATAGCTCATTCGGATCATCTTCCCTAGCAGTAGGAATTAGATTGTGTTCAGTCGGCCCTAGTGGTGTCACCCTTTTTGAAAAAAGAACGTAGAGAGCACCGTAAGTGTCAGCTCCCAGTATAAGGACTCAACGATCTCAAAAAATGGGACCATTCTCCGATGTTAATAAGGTCCTGAACCTACAAGACCAGACCAACCTGTCCCAACACCTCTAAGTCAATAATATGATATGTTACAAAAGTCTTCTCCTAGAGTCGTTGATATTGCTCCTTATGTGTCACAACATTAAAAGGTAGCATCAAAGGTTGCTTTAGTGGCTGGACTATACAAGCTCCCATCGAGTCTCTAGAGGAACTTTACCTCACTGTCCTTCCTTGGTACTTCTTTTGTGCTTCGTGGTCCCATCATTGTACCTTAAACTTTTAATAAATGTGAGACAATCATAGATAAATTATGAAAATACCCTTTCCCCACACTTATTTCTTATGCTCACTAATTTGCTAAATCTAAAAATGAAATTGAAAAATGAAAATTAAACACATTGCAAAATCACAAAAAAAAATCTAATGCAAATAAATAAGTAAAAAAATAAAATAATCAGAAAATTAACTAATAATCTAATTAATCACAAAACTGAAATAAAAATATTGTAATTAACAAATAAAACTAATATAATTATCAAATTACAAAATTGGCCCTAAAATTGAAATTAACAAAACTAATATAACTATTATGCAAAATTAACAAAATTAAACATTGAATTCATCTAAAAATCAACATGCAGATTAAATTAAAAATAAAAATTTCAATTAACTATTAAAAATTAATTAATGATAATTTCACGCAAAAATATCACAAATTAACAATTAGTGAGTAAAATCACACAAATTCGCAATTCCAAGTGAAATTTTATCCAATACATATGCAATTCATCAAATTGAATCAATAAATCATATTGGTAAGGATAAAATTCAACTAACCATAATTGACCACAAAATCAAGCAAAATTTCATAAAATCTCAAAAGTCTAACCCTAGCTTGTTTGGGGTGAAAAATCCATAAAAATTAAGAATACTTGGGTGTCACAAATCGGCAAAAAAATGCTGAAAAAAGGTTGGAGAGGGAGAATGGCAATGGTAGGAGAATAAAGAGAGAAGAGAGAATAAGAAAAATGAAGGAGGAAGAGCATATTTAAAACTATTTAAGACTTAACGACCTTGTAACTGACCATATAATTGACAGGCTCTTGAAAATCCAAAAAAAAAACTTGTAAACTTTCGCAGACTTACGTTGTCTATTACATGGGCATATATCTAACCGTGCAAGTCCACAAGAACGTGTAGCTCTTTGTAAACGTGTGCAACATGAAAAATAGTTAGAGAAATTTAAACAGTTACTAGACTTCAACACACATACCGTAGCACGATAAATATGTACAATCCATATTTCCTAACTTAAAATACGACAAAATGAAAATAAATCCACGTTGACATCAAAATAGAAATAAATTAGAATGAAATAAAGTAATTAAATGCACTTGGCATACCCGTTCATATCTACTATCATCCTCAGTCTACAATTAGTAACTTGCTTCCATCTGTTACTCTACATAGCAGTTTTGTAACCTGTGAATAAGCCATATGTTTTAAGATAATAATGACATAATGTATTAAATTAATAACTCTAATAGACGCTATTAATTCCCTTTTCAATAACACACTATTAATAAAACAAGGAATAATAAAAATCCTTAAATCGTCAATTCACTTAAACATTTTGTCTTGTGGAAATTGGGAACCATTTGTATTTAAGGTGACTACCAATAATTTAATAGTAGTTTCCTTATTTTTCTTTGCCTCTTGTTCTTCCTCATTGACATTTTTCCATTCTTCAACTTTCTTTTCATGGACAAAAACTTCTTCCTCCTCTTCTTCTTCAATCTTCTTTTTCAACTCTTTTACTTCCTTTTCTCAGATAAGATTTTCCTCCTCTTTTTCTTCCTCAATCATCCTTGTCATATGTTCTTCTTCCTCTTCTAAAACAACAATTACCACCTTTTCTTCTTAAAACGCAACTTCATTCATAAAGCTAACCTTTGTCTTTTCTTCACTTTAAGGTGTTAATAAGCTTAAATAATATTATGTATTCAGCTCAATGTATTCAGGTGAAGAAAATCTCTTTTTGAATTTATACTAGATTGCTTCACTGTTGGCAAGGTATTTCGTTATTATATTATATTTATAATTCATTCTTCTTACTACTATTATTGTAAATATTTAGTTGAATTATAATCATTCCATCCATTAGTGAAAGTGTTACTTCACTCTGAATTATAAGTATTCTCATATGGTGCACTTTGAAGCTAGTTTTATATACAGTATGGTTGCTCTGACATGTAGTTTTGTGCCCGACATTCATAATTGTAATAGGTACCTACACAATTTTCATAACACAGCATGGATATTGTTTGAGCTTTTAAATACACGTCATTATACCTCTCTTTCCAAACTTGTGATGTTGTCATATACAATGGCATATTATAACCCCCATATGAATAATGTCCTCTCCATCTTCCATTATAGGTTGTAGTTGTAGCGATGAAACTTAAATCCTAACAATAAGCTACAAACACAAATTCAAAATAAAGAAGATAAAAAGTTAAATTAAAATATAAAATAGGAAATAGAAACAATGGTTAGATTAATAAAATTTGCGCTTTCCTAATATTACTAATCCCCAACAATGGTGCCAAAAACTTTATTGACTTATTCTTATACTTACAAGAATTTATAAATTTTAAAATTGCAAGTGCATGGTGTATCTGTAACTAGCATGGGCAAGTGCAAATCAATCCCATAAGGATTGTAAGTACTAGAGCTAACCTTTTTCGTATTATCTAACTATCGAAACATATTATGGATTTAATTAAAAATTAAACTAAAAAAACTAAACTAAGATTGAAAAATATTGAACTCAGACAAAGGAAAATACTTGGAAAATTTGACATCAAATAAATAGTACCTAAATGATGAATCCTGCTAAGGATTCTTAAATATTAAGTCTTTATCATGCAATTGAATTATTGATTGTTGGATCATGGAAATTCCTATCTTATGATACTATCTTTCTTAAGACTATTATGAACTAATCCATTTATTGATAAAGGTATAAGATTAATATTTCCACCTAAGTCACATAAACATTTAGTGAATTCTAAATTACCAATAATATAAGGTATGGTAAAATTCCTTGGGTCCTTTGATTTTAAAGGCATGTGACTAGTAATTATGGAGCTACAACTTTCAATTAAAGAGACCTTTTAATTATCCTTCCAAATTTACTTGCTTGATAGTATATCTTTTGAGGAACTTTGAGTACTTGGGCATGTTTTCCAAAATTTCTCCAAAATATAAATTGATTTGTAATTTTTTTAAACTTCTCTACAAACTTTAGAAATTGCACATCCATTTGATTCTTCTGTAGCCTCTGCGGAAATGGAATCTTTAGTGCATATAGAGGGGGAGGAACATATGGAGTTTCCTCTTTCTTCTCTTTTTTCTTGTCCTTTTTCTCTTGGTTTTCCATTTGGTATGATTCAACATTCTTCTCTGTTGGTTCTTCTAACTCTTTCCCATTTCTAAGTGTGATGGCCTTTAGTTACTACCTTAGATTAGAATTTATGTTGCTTGAGAGACTCCTCACATTTCTTATAGACAATATATTAGCTAATTATCCCATTTGAACCTCCAAATTATGGATGGAAGATGCATAGTTCATTGCAATTTGATAGAACTTACTTTCCATCCTCTTTTGGCTCTCATCTTGGCTTATAAGTTTGGAATTTGACACATCCATCAACTTTCCATCTTTGATTTTAATAAACCAAGCCTATCTTGCTAAAATCTTAGTAGGCCTTGAGCTCTCATTGGATTCCCTGCATCAGTATAAGACAAATAAAATTTTGAGTGGCTTTTCCCCTAGGATTATAAGTATTTAAATAAGGTTTATTACTACCTCGAATATGCTGCTATGTAGTTTAGCTACTCAATGCTTAATCAGTTTAGAAATAACTTTCTAGTTCACATAATTCATATTTGTGCTAAACTGCCTTGAGTGGGTTTGAAGAAGTGGCTTTCAGGCTGTTAAGTTGTTTAGCTAAGTTTGCTACTTCAGCCAATAATGTTGTCACTAAATCCACCAAAAGCACTCCTTTATGATCTTTAACGGTTATTTGCTATTTATTCCTCTCCGATGTCTGTAGAAAATTGATATTTTCCATCTCATCCATAAAAAACATCTGCAACATTAATTGTTTTCCTCATTAGAGAACCATCAGCTACTACATCTACAGTACCTTATACAGACAGATTCACATCATTGTAGATTGTTTCCAAAAAGAACTCTTTGGTCAATTTATGAAATAGATTGCTCTTTTGTAACTCTTTGAATCTCTCTTATGATTTACACAAGGACTTCCCTTCTCTTTATTGGAAATTTGTTATCTTTTTTATGATTTTAATGGTCTTCGTCAATAGGAAATATTTAGCCAAAAGGGCTTGCACAAGTTGCTCACATATTGTAACGTCCTTTAGGTTGAGAGAATTAAACCATACCTTGACTCAATCTTTAAGTGTGAATAGAAAGAGCCTCATCTTGGCTGCATCTTTTGACAACCTAACGTGTTAGACTGTGTCACAAATGTCCAACAATTTGGATAAATGAGCATTAGGATCCTCATTGAGCGTCTATAGAACCTGACATTATTTTTATCATATTTAGCAGTGTTAGTTTAATTTCAAAAGTGTCAGCTTGCACTGATGGTCTCGTTATTCCTTGTTGATTAGCATTGAAACCTAGCATCATAAAGTACATAAGGGCTCTTTGTTGTTCTCCTTTCTTCCTTTACTCCACCATTGATCTCTCTATTATTTCTTGGTGTGTTTCTTTTTGAATCTCTCCCTTTTGTTTAGTGATATCAAATAGTTATGTGTCTATGAGTTTGCTTAAACTCTTGGTAGATCTTATGTTCATACACTTGCAATCATACAAGAAATGTGTTAAAATCCTTAAATCGAGGTAACTTAAAAAGAAATGCTACAAAATAATCCTAAAAAATGGTGCCAAAAACTTATTTAAGTTTTAAGTTAACAACTTTCTTTACTACAAGTATACAGATCGTATCTTATAGTGTAAAGAATATCGTTCCATAAGGATTGTAATCATCACCCAACAATTCTTTATATTTTGTTTGAGGTAAAAAAAAGATAAATTACTAAAAATTAAACTAAAAAAGAGAATTGATATATAAACATTGTAATAAGAAATAGTGAATTGGTTGATTGATGAATAATGAAAACTAGGAATTACTATTCTTACTTCCTTTCACTTCACCATTTTGATTTAATACTACTTGACATCCTATATATCCAATAATTATGATTACCCTCTCTCGAGATCTAACCAAGTAATCTTAATTAAAATAGATAGAGATTGAATTGTTAACTATTGATCTGTCGAAACTCTTCCTGACTATGGAACTGGATTTGAAGCAATCTTATATGTAACTAATAAACAATTAAAATATCTCTTCAATTGCCTATTAATTTAATGTTTATAAGTTAATGCAAAATAAATAATTCAATATAATCTCTTGATTTAAATTGACTATAAAGCAATAAACATCACAAGCATATTTCATTAAGTCAATAATGTAAAATTTAATAAATAAATCAAGAGTATTTCTGGAAAGGAATTTAGCAATACATAGATGTAACTATATTTGCCAATTGACTCAATATTATCATTCACTAATAACAAGTAAATAAAAAAAGTAGAGAATTGAATCTGGAGGTCTTCTTTTCTTTCCCTTGAGTTGGAATTTGACAATTATTTCTTCAAAATTTTCTCTTTTTGATCTCCTTTTTTTACATTTTTAGCTGCCTTTTGGTGTTTTCTCTTATTTTTATACTTTAAAACCTTATATGATTTTTTTTCTCTCCATATGTTTTTGCCTAAAAATAGCCCCCAAATCATTAAAAGCATAAAAAATTATGACCTGAAAAAGGTCTTTACACGATCATACATCCTAAGCATAATTGTGCATGACCTTTCTGGTTCTCTGTCTCAATCATTCATTCTATGCTACTACTTCATGCACAATCGTGCATCTCATCGTGATCATGCTAAATCTTATTTTCCAGCTATTATTCATTTTTTCTTCAATTTTTCCCATCACCACTCATCATCAAACACATTAAACAACCCATGAAACATATAATTAAGATCAAATTCTTATTAGAGTAGTTCTCTAAAGGCAATCACCTTTAGCACAAACTTTATTTTTATTAATAAAGCAAAAGGCAATTTTCATTAATTTTTTGTTCATTTATTTATGAATTGATGTCAATCTTAAATTGAATTAATGAAGTATGTGATACAAGACATAGCATGAAGAAAATCATGATGAGATCATGATAATGAGATACCTATCATGTGCAATTATGTTATTATCTAAATTATCCTTCGTAATAGAATTAAAGATAGGACATTGTTAATTCGAATAGACTAGCATATATTATACTCTTATATTTGATCAAGCGGATGATCTCCTAAACTATAAAGCATGAGATGTTTAGAGTTAACATATGGATGCTTAAAAAGAGATGTAAGTACATCAGATGAACCGTTACATGATTATCATATAGATGATCTATTAAATGTTAGTGATTAATATCATCACAGCAATGGTGTAACAATCCTTAAACTTGAGGTACTCAATGATATTTTGGATACTGATCCTGTTCTTTGACATCATTCCTTGTTGTCTCAAGATGAGGTCACTCATAAGGTGATGATTGAGTACAACTATTAGTATTTAAAGGTAATTAGGTAGCCAATAAAGGATTCTCCATTGCTGATAAAAGGAGATGATACCTATGGCCTCTTATCGGGGTCATTACTTGGGAGTCTTTGGCTAGAGTAGTTATATGTCATAAAGAGGGTCTTCAGTGACATATAGAGTAATGAGATCCCCAGGATAAGAACTAAAATCACTTGGACTAGATGTGATGTAGTTAGCCTAGTGACAGTTGACAGATAGCCCATACTTCGAACCAATTGAGGTATAGAATGGTGTAGGGATGAATGTTTATGGAAATGTTCGTGAGTTAGATAATTAACTATCAAAGAGTTCATGTGTTAATTCACTTATGTCCTAGTAAATTGGAATCATGAAACCCTTTATTATTTGCTTTAATTAAGAGCTAATTCAAGTGGCATGAAACCATTTATGATATGGTCAGATCAAGAGTTAATTAAAGCGCCTAAAATAACAGAGAACCTAAGGGTCACACGCATAAAAGATCGGATGAAATATAAAGTGTGCATGGCAGTCATTTTAGGTGAGTCATGATTGTAACCCAATTTATGATAGGTCAAACATAAGTGAGTTCTTCACTTATATACACATAAAATTAAGATAAAACACACTCAATTAATGGGCTAAACCAGAAGAGTTCTATAAGTTGAGAGGAGTGATATTGAGGTTTGTTCATACAATTATTGTATGAGTTTAATTGCATGCAACTTATTTATGATCTAACTCTCAATTGACCATCTACTTGAATTCATCTTGTTTGATGCTCTAACCAACCGTACACATTAATTTTTCTTCATCTTTGCATGTTCTTCATTGGTTGTTGAAGGTGCATGGTGTTTGCTACAAACCAAACAAGTATAAGATTCAAGAAAGGAGGAGCATTTTTAAGGCAAATATGTTGTAATTTCATGTTCTTACATTCTAGAAAGCACCTAAACATTTATTGTTTCAAACCTCACATAAAAGCAGAACAATTCACGTAAAAACCATTCCCATGATTGTTGATGACTTTCCATGATCGTTGGTTTTGTTAATAGAAAGTTTCAACTCTTTCTTGCATTCACTCGATTGTGGATGTATTCCCACGATCGTGGGAATATTGTTTATAGAATATTGAATATATTTGAAAATCCCAATATATCTTCTTCCTATTTTCCAGCTTTTCCAACTCCTACAAGTACATCTAACATGTCTCATTCTTAGTTTATCACTTATACATCATTTCTTCATCAAGATTACCTCTATTACAATTAAAAACATCCATAAAACAAGTCTTATAAGATTATTGATCATAACAACAAAATAGGACATCAAACATGTATATACATTTTTCAATGTTTTAGCACACATTCAACTCCATTATCACTTCTGTTTTATTTCTAACTTTCATTATAGATCTTCTCTTTTCAAGTCATTACTCTAGCCTTTTCTTTAACTTAAAACTCATTCTAGTTCTTCTTTATAAAAACCATTAAACCCACATTATTATACATCAAAAACAAAGCATGAAGATATCCATTCATATATTATAATTTATGCATTCTTTCTACGCTATCTCAAAATCATCTCTACAATAACTTATGAATTATTACTTATCATATACTTAAATACATGACATCAATATTCTCATCTCTTCATCCACATTTCCGCATACATTCATCACCATATTACAATCATTCAATAACTAATTATCATCATAAAAGTTATTGTTTAACAAACCATGAAGAACAATACTTTGCACTTACTTGTTTAACCTCAAACTCTTCAAATCATATAAAAAACCTAGCTTCCAAGAATCATATGATCATCATCATGAAGGATGGAGTAGGATAGGTGTTCTTGTGGTAAGATGATAAAGACAACAAAATAGAAGTAGCTAGTGAAGGATCAGAGCAAGATTCAACGTTGATGAAGATCAGTGAATGTCATGGAAATGAAGAAAAAAAGAAGAAGAAAACAATGAAGGAGATGAAGATATTTAGCTAAATGAAAGACAAATTAAAGTTATCTTGCAAATTGAGTTAAAGAATTATGGGTGAGATGTGGCAAGGACTTCCCCATGGTTCCATTTGGTCCCTTTTTGATAACTAGTCCATTTGTCTCCAATTTATAATCCAATTGTCTTTTAATTTTCAACAACACTTGTCATTAAATTATATAGTCACTTGTCAATAATTTCTACTGCGAGTTGACACTTATTTTTATTATTATAATTCAATTGTCTTCCCACTTGACATTTTTCATAATCCAAAAATACCTAAGTTCTCAGAAATTTCTCAAACTTCACCATAAATTCTAAATTAGCATTTACACACTCTAAATTAATTTTCAAGACATATCATTCACTATTTACATCATAATCACATTGAATTAATTTAGACCCCAAAATATGTCAAAAAAGTGCATAAACAATCATTGAAATGTGTGCAAAATCAAATTCATGTGTGTGTGTATGTTTTTGTTATACATGAGCATGAAATGCATTTCTTAATCTATCATCGCTATTTCTTATTTGCAATAAACTGGTGTTCTAACCTTGAACATGGGATAATGGGATGTTAGAAAAAAAATTACCAAAATTGCAACGTTATCTTTTAGGTTCAGGAGATATCCAATTAAACAAATTAGAGTACAGACACTAAAATCAGGCATGAGCTAGGGGTCAAGATTAGTTTGCATCTACATAAGTCTTCAGTGAGTTCTATATATGAATTGTTTTACGTAAATATTGTACAGTGTTTATGTAAATTGTAAAGTGTAATAACAATTGTGACTGGTGATGTTATCAATAAAATGGGCCAAAAATAATTATTGATTTTTTTTTCTGAAAATGTGTGTGATGCATGAAAAATTTCCATTGATTTAGATTGAATATCTTAACATGCCACTCTTGTAGAGTCTTTTCTTAAATATAGTCGGTACGTTCAAGAATTTGCCTTATGAGAGTGGGGCATTACATAGCCAATCTACTGAAATCCTTTTGGGGTTATGCACTCGAGATTGTTATTTATGTGATAAACAGAGTCCCTTCAAAAGTAGTTAATGTTACTCTATATGAGATATGGACTAACATAACTAACGAACTCTGATATGAAAGTTTGGGGCTATCTAACTTAAGTGAAGTGAATTCAATTAGACAAGCTTGAAGTAAAATTTGATAAATGTTTGTTTGTAGGATATCCTAAGGAAACAATTAGATATCAATTCTACAATGTTTTAGAGTAAAAATTGTTTGTTTTAAAGCATGATGTATTTTTAGAGAAAAAGTTTCTTCTAAGAGAAAATGGTGGGAGTAAAGTTCAACTTGTTGAAGTTCATAATTTCAAACAAAAGTAGATCAACTGCCTGAACGTGAAACTACTGTTAATGGAGATGAGATAATAGTTGAACATTCTATCATACAAAATATTCGTAGGTCAAGTAGGATATATAATGTTCTAGAGAGATATGAATTTCTCGTAAGTGAACATAATGAAGTATTGCTCATAAAGGACGTTAAGCCTACAACCTATGAAGAGGCTCTGAAAAGTCCAAAATATGAAAAATGGATTCAAGCTATAAAGTCCAAAATGGATTCTATGTTTGAAAATCAAGTATGGAGTTTAGTTAACCCATCCGAAGGGTTAAAACCCATAAGTTGCAAGTGGATTTTCAAGAAGAAAATTGACATGGTTGGTAATATGATTGCCTATAAAGTGAGGCTAGTCACCAAAGGTTATCGTCAAAGATAAGGAGTTAACTATGACGAGACATTTAGCCCTATAGCCATGCTTAAATCCATTAGGATACTCCTAGCCATTGCTACTCATTATGATTACGAGATATGAAAAATGGATGTGATGATGGATTTCTTGAATGGAAACCTAGATAAGGATGTGTATATGATACAACCTAATGGCTTCATATCCAAAGATGGAAAAAAGGTATGCAAGCTTTAGAAATCCATTTATGGATTGAAGCAAGCATGTAGGGGTTGGAACATCCAATTTGATGCGACAACCAAAAAGTTTTGTTTCTAACAAAATCTAGATGAACCTTGTGTGTACAAGAAGGTTAGTAGGGATCCTAGATTTACCTCCAGATTTTGGGAAAGTTTGCAGGAGGCTCTGGGGACTAGATTGCATTTTAGTACGGCTTTCCATCCGCAGACCGATGGACAATCGGAGAGGACGATATGGACTTTGGAGGCTATGTTGAGAGCTTGCGCGTTGGATTTCAAAGGTTCGTGGGATGATCACCTACCTTTGATTGAGTTTGCTTACAATAATTCCTATCACTCGGGAATTCAGATGGCACCTTATGAGGCTTTGTATGGTAGGAGATGTAAGACTCCGTTATGTTGGGATGAGGAAGGTGAGAGGAAGCTTGTAGGACCTGAGTTGGTACAGATTACAGTTGATAAAATCAAAGTGGTGAAGCAGAGGCTTAAAGCAGCTCAAGATAGGATGAAGAGCTACAC
>JAOSBN010000179.1:32679751-32718913 GCA_027563595.1 Erythroxylum suave
TAACTTCAACTAAGTAACCGTCCAATGTTTTGACGTAACTTCTTCTGAGTATTGTCTTTGTCTTGTACTTTACGCTTCGTCTTAGTTTTGTACTTCGTCTGGTTTGCATTTCATCTGTGCACTTCGTCTGGTTTACATTTCGTCTGTGCACTTCGTCTGGTTTGCATTTCGTCTGTGCACTTCGTCTGGTTTGCATTTCGTCTGGTTTGTATTCCGTCTGGCTTTTGCATTTCTTCTGTGTTGTATTTTGTCTGTGCACTTCGTCTGGTTTGCATTTCGTCTGTGCACTTCGTCTGGTTTGCATTTCGTCTGGTTTGCATTCCGTCTGGCTTTTTCATTTCTTCTGTATTGCATTTTGTTTGTGCACTTCGTCTGGTTTGCATTTCGTCTGTGCACTTCGTCTGGTTTGCATTTCGTCTGTGCACTTAGTCTGGTTTTCATTTCATCTGTGCACTTTGTCTGTGTTGCATTTCTTCTGTCTTTTGTTCTTTCACTTCTGTACACTTAACAAACTTATTAAAATGTTCATTTGTTTCTAAAATTATTATTATTAGTTTATCATCAAAATTAAGACATCGTAAAGTCTTACTGACTTAACAGAACTTTTGATGCATAGTCAATTCTCAACCTAAATTAAACCTCCTTTATATGTTAGATGCATTAGATGCACTTTATGGGTTGGTTAAATTGGCACGATAGTGTGGTTATGGATATAGGCTTAATTTAATTGAAGCGTCCATAATCATGCCATATAGTTATAGTAACTATCTGAATATCTATGTGAGATATGTCTAAGTCCATCTAAGTATTGATGGGACCTATGAATAGATCCCTCAACCAAAATATTAGGACTTACACCTTCTATTGATATGGCAAGAAACAAAGTTCTTTTAGTCTTAGGTTACTGGGTAAACCTAAGCCCGATCTACATAAATATGTTCAAACTATGAAAATTAGATTTTTGGATTAATGGGATGGTCCTAATTAGAAGCGTTGATTTGTTTAACAAACTCAAGGTCAACGTGGATAGAGGTGAAGTTGGGTAGTATACATGGCATGTATATGTATCAAAAGTTGATAACCAAGTAAGTGTGCTAAATCAATAATTGATGGCATAAGTCGATAGTTGCAGAACTGAATGAAATTGATATGAATGATACCTACCAATTAACCTAAGGTGGCTTGTTGCGCAAACTCAAGGTCATTCTTAGTGATGTTAGATATTGATCTAATAGGAAAACTATAAGTTTTCTCATATTTGTAATAAGAGCAATTGATTCAGATAAAATATTGGGACCTATAATGCATGTAATTAAAATACTTATTCATATGCATTTATGTACATTCTAACACACTGTCCCATTCTTCTAGGTTATTGAATCACTACGATGTCTTCTTAGATTGGCTATGGAATTTAAGAATTGTTCTCAAATATAAAAAACTAGGATATGTCCTAAATAGGCCACTTCCCAATCCCCCTGCCTTTCATGCCTCTTATGAAGATCAAAAGGCTTACAAAAAGCTACTGGATGATAGTGAGCTAGCTAGTAGTATTATGCTGGCCTCTATTTCACCAAAATCACAAAAGCAACATATGGCTATGGATGCTCATTCCATGGTCTACCATCTAAGGAAATTATTTGATGAGTAAATTTGGTCTAAAAGGTTTGAGACCTTGAGGTTGCTCTTTTACTTTAAGATGATTGAGGGATCATCTCTAGTACAATATGCGCTAAAGATGAAAGGATACTTTGAAAGGTTAGCTAGTTTGGGTTTCATAATGGATCATGAATTAAGTATAGACTTAAATCTAACTAGTTTGACTGATAGTTATTCACAATTTTTGTTTTAACTATCGGATGAACCAAACGTCCACCTCGATACCTGAGTTGATTAATCTACTTAAAACAACTGAGTAAACTGTCAGGAAGGACAATGAGGCTATAATACTGGTGGACTTTGCTTCTAGTTCTTGGAAGAGGAACTAAAAGAAGAAGAAGAAGTCCAAAACGCCAGTAAAAGGTGTAGCCAAGTAAAGGAGAATACACCAAAGGGAATATGCTTCCATTGCAATAAGAAAGAACATTGGAAGAGGAACTGTAAAGCCTATCTGGAGTCACTGAAGTAGAAGAAGGCATTAGACACTCTACTGTCTACTTCAGGTATATTATTTGTCATTAAGGTTAATATTATTTCTAACCATAATATTTAGGTATTAGATGCCAGATGTGGCTCACATATATGTGTTGACATGCAGGGCCTTAGGGATAGTAGACTGCTTAAGAAGGGAGAGATGGACTTACATGTAGGAAAGGGAGCAAGAGTCTTCATTAGCTATAGGAAACTATGCTTTGTATCTTCCTAATGGGCTAGATTTAATTTTGGATAATCACTATTATGTACTAGTTGTGGAAAAGAACATTGTATCTATTTCATGTCTTAATAAAACTGGATTTCACTTAACTTTTTCAAGCAATGGTTGTTTAACTATGTTGAATGAAATGTTGTATGGTATTACTACATTGTGCTATGGTATTTACATATTAGATACATGCAATCCAATTTTAAATATCAATGACAATAAAAGACAAAAAGGGGATAATTTAAAATCATCTTACTTACAGCATAGTCGACTTAGTCATATGTCTAAGCTATACGAGAGTGGTAGCTTAAGGTTATTTGATTAGGAATCATATGACATATATGAATCTTGCTTGTTAGGAAAGATGACTAAATTACCTTTTAAAGGAAAGGATGAACATGCAAATGGGTTATTAGACCTAATACATTTTGATGTATGTGGGTCAATATCTACTCATGCCAGAGGTGGTTTTATATACTTCATTACCTTTATTGATGATTATTCATAATATGGGTATATATATCTAATGAGATACAAGTATGAAGCATTTGAAATGTTTAAACAATTCAAACATGAAGTAGAGAAATAACTCAGTAAAAGGTTCAAGACACTTCGATCAGATAAAGGTGATGAATACTTGAAAGAGGAGTTTCTAAGTTATGTTAGGGATAACAGGATTGTATCCTAGTAGACACCACCTTACACGCCGAACATAATGGTGTGGCTGAAAGAAGAAACCAAACCTTGTTGGACATGGTAAGGTCAATGACGGGCTTAGCATGTAGAATCCCATCTCTCAAGTTGTTGAGAGATTTAAAGAGCTAGACTAATAAGTTATATGAGCGGTACCACTTAGGACAAAGTTGGCACAACTATTACTTGATTTTCATAAATATGTTCAAATGCATCATATTAGCATACACACATAATTGTTAATTAGACAAATTGCACTCAATTAGCATATTCCAACGTATGAAGTTAAGATGAATGTGATAAATGACTGTGCTTAAGAAATGTGATATGAATGAGTATTTCCAATGTCTTATATGTTTGTTTACCAATGACAAGAATTGAAGGACCATAATTAGAAATTTTAGAATTATTGGTACGATTGAGAGATTTATATATTAATGTTCATTTTTGGATTAGGAAAAATGTCAAGTGATAAGACAATTCATAAATGGTAGTAATTAAATAAACATAATAAATTTTGATTTCTCCCAACTTTTATCACGATAATTAAATAACCAGTTTAGTTCCAAATTCTTCTTCTCAAAGTTATAGTAAATTTTGATTCCTCCAACTCATTTATATCTATATCTTTATTTCTTTCTCAATCAATCCATAAAAATGCATTCATATCCATATCAATTTAAAGGTATACAACCACAATACAATATTGATATCATATTTAATGATACATCTATAACTACAAATGCACTGAATCTTTGTTTGATATATCGAACCATGTAGTATTTCTTATTTCTAGATATCCACAAACTTTTATTTTTTTACAGTCGAACAGTTCATCATTCTTCTCATTATTTCTGACAGCTTAGGCTCTTAATGAGTGTTTATGCATGTGACTCACGTAAATGTGACTCAGACTGGGGATCAACTGCTAGTGTATGCTATGACATGTTTAAAATGCATGCATCTTGACAGATACTTTGAAAAATACCCATGTAAGATACTAAGCCTGGGCTTTGATACCAAATTTGTAGGATTCCACTCTCATAGGGCATATTCCCGAACATACCGACAGTATTCAAGAACACAATCAACAAGGGTGACATACTAGGACAGTCAGTCAACTCATTGCAAATTTTTCACACATCACACTTATCAAAAACTTTTTAAGTATATCAAAAAGTCATTTACGACCCATATCATTTATAAACATTACCAATCACAATTGTTATTACACTTATTGATCCATCTCATTTACAAACATTTCCAATTAGTTACATTTCATAATTCATTTATACATATAAAATAGTTATGGAATACAGATATTAAAAAAAATTACTGAAAAACCAATGCAAATGCAAATTGGTCCCGAACTTTATCTCTTACTCGATTTAAGTGGCTATACTTCAATTTTATCTAACTGGATATCTCCTCTAAACGTGAAAGACAAAGTTGCAATTTTGGTGAGTTTTAGAAATTCAGTGAGCGAACTATTCTTGATGGGCTCACTCATATTAACACAGAACAATTGACATATTCATATTCATAAATATTTCATATATTCACATATTGCACATCATTTCACAATTCAGTTTCATAATTCATATAACTCATTTTAATCATCACTTGATACAAATCAATTTATATATGCAATGCACATATGACTCACTTTTAGTTGTTACTTTATTGTGACCGAGTGCCTTTAACTATCCTATATACATTGTGAATACCAAGCTCATTAATAACTGTCCCATATCCGTTGGGGATACCGGGCTCATTATACATAGTGAGCCTTTGGCTCTTAAGAATATTTTGAGCTTTAAGCTCATTTTTTGTGGCTACTCCGGTCACAACTACCTTTATCTGATCATATATATCATGTAATGAAACGCTTGAATTCACATCCATGCAGTCAATCACATTTATTCAAAACACATTCAGTTTTTTCATCAGATCTATGCTCAGAATTTAACGAAACATTGAGAACACTTATTTCTTTCTCATTCACATTCAATAAAGCAATACATTCACATTTATCATACTCCTCGGACTATTAATGTCCGGAATTATTTTAATCACATCATAATCAATTCAATACAAAAATTTAAACAGAAATAATCAATTAATGTGAGACCATCTAGGTCGACTCACAATACGCTCCAGATTAGCATTTGCCTTTATGATCCAGAAACGTCTGGATGGTGGTGTTCAATCTCATGTATCTCTCTTCATGCAATAGACACACTTTACACACATTACTAATATGATCAATCACATAAACATTCATTCATACATATATGTATATATATCATGTATAATGCATGCTCAAATTGACCATTTCAGTTATATTTCCATAATTCATATCTCGTGATCATTTAACATCATATTTGTATATGTCTAGCTTACTCTTAGGTTTACATCTCAAATATACTTGATTAATACAAATTTCCTCAATCAATTATTCACCAGGGTTGCTCTAGCATTATATCATCACATAACATCTAATTCTCATTCATCTTTGCTTAACACAAATCATTCATCTCCTTGAATCCCTTTAGTCTTTCCAAGATCACTTTCATTTCTATAATTTCTTTAAATTTTTGGAACTTGATACATTTATATCATCAATATGTTCCTTATTTATAACCTCCATTATCACCCTAAACGTATCAAACATGTAATCACCTATTCAAGCATCATACTAGGTTCATTTCAAGCTTCATTCAAGCCTAAATGCATTATAGTAAAACACCTAAACATTTTTTGTTTCAAACCTCACATAAAAGGAGAACAATTTATGTAAAAGCCACTCCCATGATCGTGGATGACTTACCATGATCGTGGATTTTGTTAACAGAAAGTTTCAGCCCTTTGTTGCATTCTCGCGATTGTGGATGTATTCCTATGCTCGTGGGTTGTTCATATTCAAAAATCCCAGCATATATTCTTCCTATTTTCCAGTTTTTCCAACTCCTATAAGTTACATCTAACATGTCTCATGTTTAGTTTATCGCTTTTACATCATTTCTTCATCAAGATCACCTCTATTACAATTCCAAACATCCACAAAACAAGTCTTACAAGATTATTGATCATAACCACAAAATAGGACATCAAACATGTCCATACATTTTTCAATGTTTCAGCACACATTTAACTCCATTATCACTTCCATTTTATTTCTAACTATCATCCTAGATCTTCTCTTTTCAAGACATTACACTAGCCTTTTCTTTAACTTAAAACTTATTTTAGTTCTTCTTTATAAAAACCAATAAAACCCACGTTATTATACATCAAAAATAGAGCATGAAGATATCCATTCATATATCATAATTTCTGCATTCTTTCTACACCATTATAATGATTATACTATCTCAAAATCATCTATACAATAACTTAAGAATTATTACGTATCATATGCTCAAAAAAATGACATTAATATTCTCATCTTTTCATCACGTTTCCATATACATTCATCTCCATATTATGATCATTCAACCACTAACTATCATCATAAAAGTTGTTTAACAAACCATGAAGAACAATACTTTACACTTACTTGTTTAACCTCAAGTTCTTCAAATCATATAAAAACCCTAGCTTCCAAGCATCATATGATCATCATCACGGAGGATGGAGCAGGTTAGGTTTTCTTATGGTAATATGATGAAGACAACAAAATGCAAGTAGCAAGTGAAGGACGAGAGCAAGATTTAACATTGATGAAGACTACTGAGTGTTGTGGAAATGATGAAAAGAAGAAAAAAACAATCAAGTAGATGAAGATATTTATCCAAATGAAAGACAAATTAAAGTTGCCTTGCAAATTAAGTTAAAGAATCGTGGGAGAGAAGTGGCAAGGCAAGTGACATTTGTCACTTCCCCATGGTTCCATTTGGTACCTTTTTGATAACTAGTTCATTTGTATCCAATTATCTCATCCTATAGTCCCTTATTAATAATTTCTACTGTCAGTTGACACTTATTTCTATTATTATAATTCAAATGTCTTGCCATTTGGCTTTTTCCTAGTCCAAAAATATCCAAAGTCTAAAAAATTTCTCAAACTTCACCATAAATTCTAAATTAATATTTATACACACCAAATCAATTTTCAAGACATATCATTCACTGTTTACATCATAATCACATTGAAATAATTTATACCCTAAAATACATCAAATGAGTGCATAAATAATCATTGAAATGTTTACTAAATCAAATTCACGCATGTGTGTATGATTGCATGAGCATGAAATGCATTTCCTAATTTCTCATCGCTATTTCTCATTTATAGTAATCTAAGGTTCTAACCCTAAATATGGGATAATGGGATGTTATTAAAAAAATTACAAAAATTGCAACATTTTTTTTCAAGTTCAGGGTATATCCAATTAAACAAACTAGAGTATAGCTACTAAAATCAGACATAAGCTAGGGGTCAATATTAGTTTGCATCTGTATAAGTCTTCAGTGATTTTTATATTTGAATTGTATTATGAAAATATTATACAGTGTTAATGTAAATTGTAAAGTGTAATAACAATTGTGATTGGTGATGTTATTAATAAAATGTGCCAAAAATAATTATTGATTTTTTAAAAAATGCTTGTGATGCATGAAAATTTTGCAATGAATTAGATTGATTGTGTTAAAGTGCCACTCCCATAGAGTTTGTTCTTGAATACCGTTAGTACATTCAGGAATATGCCTATGAGAGTGGAGCATTACATAGCTGATCTACTAAAATCCTTTTGGGATTATGCACTCGAGACTGTTATTTATGTGATAAATAGAGACACTTCAAAAGTAGTCAATGTTACTCCATACGAGATATAGACTAACAAAAATAACAAACTTTGATATGAAAGTTTGAGGTTGTCCAGCTTAAGTGAAGCAGATTCAATTAGCTAAACTTGAAGTGAAATTCAATAAATGTCTGTTTGTAGGATATCCTAAGGAAACAATTAGATATTAGTTCTACAATGTTTTAAAGCAAAAAAATTTGTCTCAAAGCATGTTGTCTTTTTAGAGAAAAAGTTTCTTTTAAGAGAAGATAGTCAGAGCAAAGTTGAATTGGTTGAAGTTTATGATGTTCAAACAAAAGCAAATCAACTGCTTGAACTTGAAATTATTATTAATGGAGATGAGACAATAGTTAAACCTTCTATCACACAAAATTTTCGTAGGTCAAGTAGGATACATAATGTTCCAAAGAGATATGGATTTCTCATACGTGAATAGAATGAAGTATTGCTTATAGAGGATGTTGACCCTACAACCTATGAAGAGGCTTTAAAGAGTTCAAAATTTTAAAAATGGCTTCAAGCTATGAAGTCTATAATGGATTCCACGTTTGAAAACCAAATATGGAGCCTAGTTGACCCACTCGAATGGATAAAACCCATAAGGTGCAAGTGGATTTTCAAGAAGAAAATCGTCATGGATGGTAATATGATTACATATAAAGTGAGACTAGTCACTAAAGGTTATCGTCAAAGACACAGAGTTGACTACGACAAGACATTTAGCCCCGTAGCCATGTTTAAATCCATTATAATACTCATAGCCATTGTTACTCATTATAATTATGAGATATGAGAAATGGATGTGAAGACGTCTTTCTTGAATGGAAACCTAGCCGAGGATGTGTATATGGAAACCTAGCCGAGGATGTGTATATGATACAACCTAAGGGCTTCATATCCAAAAATGGAAAAAAATGTATACAAGCCTCAGAAATCTATTTATGGATTGAAGTAAGCATCTAGGAGTTGGAACATCCAATTTGATGCAACAATCAAAGAGATTGGTTTTTCACAAAATCTAGATGAACCTTATGTGTACAAGAAGGTTAGTGGGGGTGCTATCATATTCCTTGTATTATATGTGGATGACATATTATTAATAGGAAATGATGTCTCAAGTTTGCAATATGTGAAAATTTTGTTGTCCCAGAATTTTTCCGTGAATGACCTTGGAGAAGCAACTTATCTATTGGGAATAAAGATCTATATAGATAGATCAAGAAGGTTGCTAGGTCTTTCACATTCTACATACATAGATAAAGTGCTAAACATGTTTAGCATAGAGCATTCCAAAAAAGGGTTTATTCCCATGACTCATAGGATAAAACCATCCAAATCTATGTGTCCCAAGACACAAGATGAAAGGACTTGTATGAGTTTGATCATGTATGCTTCGACAATAGGATCAATCATGTATGCTATGTTATGGAAAAGACCTGATATATAGTATGCTCTAAGTGTTACGAGCAGATATCAATCAGATACTAGTGAGTGTTACTAGGTGATCGTCAAGAATATCCTGAAGTACTTGAGAAGGACTAAGGATGTATTCTTGGTCTATGGAGATGGAGATCTTATAATGAGCGGTCATACAGGTGCTAGTTTTCAATATGACCAAAATGATTCCAAATCTTATTCAGGTTACATTTTCACATTGAATGGTGGATCAGTTAGTTAGAAGAGTTTCAAATAAGAGATGAGTGCAGATTCAAAGACCAAGTCAGAGTACATTGCAGTTGCAGAAGCATTAAAAGAAGCTATTTGGATCAAGAAGTTTGTTATGAAACTTGGAGGGGTTCCAATCATTGTAGACCCAATATTGTTGTATTGGGACAATAACAGGGTTATTGATCTACCCAAGGAACCAAGGTCTCATTAGAAGTCTAAGCATACATTCAAAAGATATCAAGTTATTAGGGAGATCATTGATAGAGATCATGTAAAGATAGAAAGAGCGCACACAGATCAGAACTTCACCAATCCTTTTACTAAGCCACTTCCTCAAATAAGATTTGATTGTAGTGTACTTGCCTTTGGTATTAGATATGAAGGAGATTGAAGTTAATGCAACTGGGAGATTTTTAGAGTAGTGCTCTTTAGGCAATCACCTTTAGCACTTACAAACTTTATTTTGATTAATGAAGTGAAAGGCAATTTTCATTAATTTGATGTTCATTTATTTATGAATTAATGTCAATCTTAAATATAATTAATGAATTCTATGATATAAAACATAGCATGAAGGAAATTATGATGAGATCATGATAATGAGATTCCTATCACATGCAATTATGTTAGTATATAAATTATACCTAGACATAGGATTAATGAGATAGGACATTATTAGTCCAAATAGACTAGCACGTGTTATATTCCTTGATTTGATCAAGAAGTGGATTTCATAAACTATAAACTGAGATGTTTAGAGTTAACGTGTGGATGTTTACTAAAAATAGTAAGTACATCGGATAACCCACTATGAGATTATCATATGGATGATATATCAAATGTCAGTTATTAATCTAATCATAGCAATAGTGCAACTATCCTTAGATTTGAGGTACTCAAGGATATCCTGGATACTAATTCTGTGCTTTGACATCATTCTTTGTTACTTAAAGATTAGGTCTCTCATAAGGAGACTATTTGTATTCAAAGGTAATTAGGTAGCCAATAAAGGATTCACCACTCCTGATAGAAGGAGACGATGTTCACAGCCACTTGTAAGGGGTCATTAATTGGGAGTCTTTGACCAGAGCAGCTATGTGTCATAAAGAGAGTCTTCAATGACACATAAAGTAATGATATCCCCAGTACAAGAACCAACATCATTTGGACTAGATATGGCATAGTCAGTCTAGTAGGAGTTGACATATAGCCCATACTTTGAACTAAGTGGGGTATAGGAAGGAGAAGGGACGAATTGCATAGTACTTATCTATGGAAAGGTTTGAAAGTTGGATAATTAACTATTGAAGAGTTCATGTGTTAATTCACTTACGTTCCAGTAAATTGGCATCATGATTTGCTTGGATTAAGAGTTAATTCAAGTGGCATGAAACCATTCATGATATGCTCAACTTGAGAGTTAATTCAAGTACCCAAAATAATTGGGAACTTAAGGGTCACACACTTAAAAGATCAGATGAAATACAAAATATGCATGGCTGTTATTTTAAGCAAGTCATGATCATAACTTATAGGTCATAATTGTGACCCACTTTATGACAGGTGGTACATAAGTGAGGTCTTCACTTATTTACACACAAAATTAAGCTAAAACATACTCAATTGAGAGGCTAAGGGTCCAGAAGAATTCAAAAGGTTGAGAGGAGTGATCTTGAGGTTTGTTTATGCAATTGTTACATATGTGTAATTGCATCTACTTGAATTCATCTTGTTTAGTGCTCTAACCACCCTTACATATTGATTTTTCTTCATCTTTGCATATTCGTCACTAGCTATTGAAGGTGTTTGGCGTTTGCTACAAACCGTTTAATTAGAAGATTCAAGAAAGGAGGAGAATTTACAAGTTACATATGTTGTAATTTAATGTTTTTACATTTTGTTTATACATGCACATGGATTTTAGATTTTCTGGGGATGTCATGGCATTGGAATTTTGATTCCAATGCTTCTGTTGCACAGCCATGCATGAGATTCATAAACCCATGGCTCCTTAGTAATTCTTGGCTTTAAAAAATCAATTAAATAAAACACATAAAAACACTAACAAAAACATAAATTTAGGTCCTGAAAATATGATTATTTTTTTAGAAAACATTGAAACACACTATAATACGTAGAAAACACACTATTATCTTCTAAGAAAACACTGAAACACACTATAATATCTAGAAATCACACTATAATTCACCCCTATAAAAATCCTTAGGCATCATCTTGTTTTTCAGCATAATTCTTGTTATATTCATAATTGTTCAATTCTTTCTCTCTAATACCTACTTTGTTAGAGAGATCCAGGCATTGTAAAAAGATGAAAAATCCTATGTAGCTTATAAAAACTCTTAAATTTATCATAAGTAAAATTTTCAACTCTTCAAATCTTCAAGTTTTAGTCTCAAAATCACTTTCTTTTTTAACCAAAATTTTACATTATCTAAGCAAATCAAAAGCTTCAAAATTGTACTTCAAAATTTTCACTAATATCTTTCTACTATAATCATTAATTAAGAGAATAAAGTAAGATAGTTTATTAAATGATTGAAGATTTATTAGATCATAAAAAATTTGCATAAACAAGTGAGAGTCGCTTGGTAGCTCTTAAAATTGATTGTTTTAGCAAGCTTTTCCTTAAATACTTTTTAAGCGAGTATGACTTATATAGTTGTTTAAGATAATATATAGTTGAAATTTATCTTACCATCTTATTTTCTACCAAAGCTTTAAGCCCTTTAAAATTCATATATATGTACCTCATATATCAAATCCATAAAGAATCGTTGATGGCACTTTTCAAATACATGGTCTATATAGTATGCAAGTTCAATAAAAACATCTTACTACTAGTTCTAATCACCTTGTTAATAAGTCTATTCCAGTAAATTTGCATTTATCACTTATCATATGATTGCTAAATGCATTATCAAGCTATCAGGTGTTCTTTTCATCTTTTAGATCATCCTTTACCATAAGTAGTAAAAAGTTCATTTGTTACATCTTCATTGGCTTCTACAAAATTTTGTCTTATCTTGGTTCTTAAAAAAATTCTAAAAAATAATGGCTATTCTTACCAGATGAATAACATTTAGCCTATTTTTCCATTTTTCTGTATTATTTATGGCAAAATTTCATCTTCCTTTTCCTCTTCTTGACCATATTGAAAATTTTAACGTCAATTATTAGTAGAAGAGTCTTGTTCACCTATTTGTCTCCTTAGGTCTTATTCATGCCTCCTCTTCTCTTCTCTTTCCCTTCAACGTTTTTTGAACAATTCTTTTAATCTTCTCTTCTCTTCATCTGTTCATCATGTTCTCTTCATTTTCTCTTCCATTTCCCTACAATTGTAATTGAGGCAAATATTTGATGCATTTGTTTTGGGTCTTTTTGGTTTCATTATTATTGTTAAATGCTATGTTTATGGTTGATTTTAGGGTGAAGCTTTGAGTTGTTTACATTTATTTAGATTGTTAATGGTTGAATGTTTGCTTAGATATGTTAATGTTAGTAAAGAAAGGGAAAACAAAAAATTTTATTGTTAGTTAAGGTTGAATTTTTTAAACCTATATAAAGTGCTCGATGGAAGTTCTCTTAGGGTTTTAGTGTTTTGTTTTGATAGGGAACGAATGTCCTTTCAAATTTATTTGCTTCTTAATTAGATTACAATAAAGCATATTAGCTCGGTTGCTTATTGCTGTAATTTAGAGCTTCAGTTTTTATTTAATTAAATTTAGTATTAGTATTAGTATTAAAATTTAGTATTAGATTCTAAATCATATTCAAAGTTATTGAAAAAAGCTTGTTTATTATAATATAGTATTAGAGTTCTTTCTTCAAATTAAACATACATGTAATTTTGTTTTTTCATATTAAACATAGATGTAATTAAAGAAGGTTGGAAGGTGTAATGCTCTTTTTTGTAAAGTTTACATGTCTAATGGAATTTTAATCCTTAATTGAAAAAGATGTTTAGATGAACATGTAAATAAAGTTAACATGTGTAATGGAATTTTAATACTTAATTGAAAAAGATGCAAAAAGTCTTAGGAGTTTTAACTTTAAAGTGATTCATTCTTGAGGTTGAAAAACAAAAGAGCTTAATTGGAATTTTGAACTTTATTTCCAAGTTTTAATAATGCCAAAAAAATGCTTGATTTGTATTTTATGTATATACTTTCTCAACTTTCCTACCTAGGAGGTCCATGTATGTTAGTTTGAGTGGCTTATAGGCTGAGTTTTGTGTATATACTTTCTTAACATTGTTATGTATATTATTGTTTATGTATATGTTAGTTTAGGTGTTTTTTAGGCTAAGTTTTATGTATATTATTGTTTTTATGTATGTGTTATGAATATTGACACACTAATAAGCTCACAAAGAGAACAAAAAATGCATTAGTTTACTATCTCATTGTAAAAGCACCTATATGATTGGTGAAATTAGGAACAACGTTGCATGTAAAAGATATAAATACAAAAATTTTAAACAAGTGTGTTATATTAGATATGAAATTATCATTTTCGCAGGCCCTGATTTGTGTTAAAGAGCATCGATAATTGTCCAACCTCTTCCTTCTTCTTTGTAGTTTGTGGTTATCCGTATGTCCAAGTAAGTCATCCAATTATTGTCTATCATATCTTACGCCTTGAAAATACGAGAATTTATGATTGGGTTTTGTGTGAATGCAAAGGAGATCATCTTTAGCACTTTTTGTATAAATCATTTTATAATTAATAAAGGTATTTTTCATTATTTCAATGTTCGTATGTTTAAGGATTTGATGTTGATCTTAAATTGATTTAATGAAGTCCTTGATATAAAACATAGCATGGAAGAAATCATGATGAGATCATGATAATGACATTCCTATCATGTGTAACTATTTTAGTATCTAAACTTTCCCTAGTCATAGGATAATGAGATGGGATATCATTAATCCAGATAGACTAACGCATGTTATACTCCTTGATTAGATCAAGCTGTAGATCTTATAAGTTGTAGACATGAATTGTTTAGAGTTAACTTGTGGATGCTTACTAAGGGTAGTAAGTACATTGGATTGACCTACTATGAGACAATCATATGGATATTTTATTCCAGTGTCAATGATAGTCTCATCATAGCAATGGTGTAATCTTTGACTTGAGGTGTTTTAGGATATCTCGGATGCTGATCCTGTGCTTTGACTCCATTCACCGGTGTCTTTCAAGGGTTACTCATAAGTTGGTGATTGGGTACAACTTGATGTCGTCAGAGGTAATTAAATAGCCAATAAAGGATTCACCACTCATGACAGAAGGAGATGATACCCATGGCCTCTTTTATGGTCATTAATTGGGTGTCTAACCAAAGCACATATGCGTCATGAAGAGAGTCTTCAATGATACATAGAGTACTGAGATCCTCAGGTTAAGATCTAATAACATTTGGACTAAATGTAATGTGGTTAGTCTACTGAGAGTTAACACTTTGACCATACTCTGAACCAAGTGAGGTGTAGATGGTGAAAGGACAAGTTGCATATTAACATTGCGTAAAGAAGAGTTCATAGTCAAACATTGACTTTTCGATCGATTGGGGGCCATGATATATTACTAGATACTGCTCTTGACTTAATTAAGTGTTAATTTAAGTGGCCAAAATAACCATTAACCTAATGGGTCACACACATAGGAGATTCGAAGGATGAGTAAAATGGTCTTGAATGGTGATTCAAGACATGAGAGAGTGTTTCAGGATTATATTGCGATGTGATTGAGGTAGAAAACATTGTATGGAATGGATTAGAAACAAGTGTTGTTGACTTACATTAATGCGTGTTATTCATGGTCATTAACTTCCCATAACTTTCATTAATGCATGATATTCATGACCATTAACTTCCTATAACTTCGAATTAGTGATGGGGGTTATGGAAGGCCAAATGGTGTAAAAAAATAAAATGATTTTCAGGTGTCTTGTGCAAGACAAAAAGGAAAAGGAAAGGTTCCTTTTCTAACACACTCACTTTTTCTCTCTAACTCTCTTAAGAGTTCTTGTCTTTGCTACCACAAAGAAAGAATTCTAACCATCTTCTAGTGAGGTTTCATCCTTCTATCTTCATGGGCTTTCATTAGAGACAGTTTGAGTTGATTGTTGTGGTTTATGACAACCAACATGGGGAAGATTAAAGAACAAAGGAGATCATCAGAAAAGGTATGTAAACATCTTACATTTCATGTTTCTGTTTTTCTATATATATATATGCATAAGTAGATCTGGTTTTTAAGGTTCCATTTTATTTACGCTGTGTATCTTTGATATATATCATGTATGAGATGCATGATTGGAACCTAATAAGATGATTCTTTGCATAATAAACTCCTAGGAAGGTATATAGGCTGGAAACCTATAACGTAGCTCTCATGAAGCTTATCAGTGAAATATTCTATAAACCTAGGAATCACAGCGAGAAGACCCTTTCTTGATTCATCCTCATCAAGATCTTGTTTAGAACTAAGCTAACTACTTCATCCTTATCAACACCTACATATGTTAAGCATCTTCAAGAGAAGAACCAATCACTTAAGGCTAAATTAGAACATAATGAACAAAAATTACAATGTAATGAAAAAAAGTTGCCCTGGTCAAAAAAATTATTTGACTTGAATGATGTAAGTATTGAGGATGAAAACAATTGTTAGTCATTAAACTAAATTCTTATTTTTATTTTGTACATAAGCTTTTTTGTTAACATTTGTAATTAACGTTTAATGATATTTAATTGTTTATATACAATGCTTTTAATTTCCAATTATTTCTTATTATATTTTTGTATAATAAATTATAAAATATAAAAAAATAACATACAATAACATAGATTAAAAAAGTCACTAGTAATTATAATTAACATTATAAAATATTTAATAGCAATTTATATAAAAAATTTCGAAATGCAGCTAAAAAGAATTCTCTACATTTTAAAAAAATGTAGCTAAAAACATTTGGTAATGTTTCCAAAATTGTCACTAATAAAATTTCACTACATTTTAGAAAACTTAACAAAATAAATTTGGCTGCATTTTCAAAATTGTCGCCATAAAATTTTGGCTACACTTCCCTTTCATGCCAAAAATTATTAGGTACACTATCAAAAATGTTGCTAAAATTTTTTACCTATTTTTACAGAGACGTAGCTAATATTTTTTGGCTACGAAAATATAATGTAGCAAAAAGTTATTGGTGACAATTTAGATAATAGTCGCTAGTATTATTTAGCTACGTAAAAAGCTCAACGTCAAAAATTATTTGCCTATATTTTTTACGATGGGGATTTGGTGACGAATATAAATTACCGTTAGTGGTCTATATGAACGATTTAGGAACTTTTAGCGATGAAATTTTTCGTCACTAAAAGTACATTCTGTTGTAGTGTAAATTCGCTTGTAAACTTTGTCCTGCTACTACATCCTTCATATTGTCATTCATCCTTTCTTAATAAGATAGTCCACTTAGCTCATCTATGGTCATAATACTGACGTCTTTGGATTATTCAATAACTGCTATTATATAATTGAATTTCGAGTTAAGATATCATAGGACCTTTCTAACAAGTTGAACATCTTGAATGGTTTTAATAAGCATCTTCATTTGATTCAGCACTCATAGGAATCTTGTTAAGTAATCTAAAATGGATTCTCGAGAGTGTCTTAAACTCACCCTTTATAGTTGAAAATCGCACCTTCTTCAACTTATCGAATCCCATCACCAAATTTTAAAGCGTTTTCCAAGCCTTATTTGATACAGTTTCATTGGCTATTTTCTTGAATAAATCTTCATCCAAACCTTAATGGATGACGGTAAATTGACTATAACCTTTCTTCATTTCCTTCTCCAAAGCTTTTTTTTTTTTAATTGAAGCTTGCCTCATCTTAAGGCTTTACATAGCCTTTGTTGACTACATCTCACACACCTTATGAATCGAGAATGATTTTCATCTTAAGTACTCAATTCTCATAATTGAGTTTGATGAATTGTGGACAGTGGAAAGACATAAAGGCTCAATATTGATGTCATATTTGGCTTTGATACCACATTTCAAAAAACAAAAAAAAAAAGAGGTCAAAACAATTGCACGTTTGCATAATCAACAAAGAAAGAATATTCTCGTAATAGAACTTTCACTCTTGCCTCTCTTGCACAAAATCAAACATCAAATGGTTATTTAATATTTATAAAGTCAATAGAGAATTCTTGATTCACTAATTTAAATTCATTTAATGGTAAAATATAAAGGAATAAATAATTTCAATAATTCAATAAAATCTTTATAATAGGAAAAACTTACCGATATTTTTTTCATCACGACTCCCTCTAAGTAATAATAAATGACTCAATGTTAAGTTCATTTAAATCTAGATGTATACAATTTTAAGACATTCTTAAATAACCTAAATTTATTAAAATTTAACCATTTAACTACTCATTTAACCATACTATAAAATTTCAAAAAGTCAAGTTTATTTATAATAAAAGCTACCATATTTTTAGTTTTGGGATAACACATTCTAGAGTGCTCAACTTATTAAGATTTTTTATTTCAGTTCCCAAATTGTTAAAATTTTTAATTAAATGATCAACCTCTTATAATCTTAACAAATCCGTTTCAAAATGTTAGTTTTGTTGATATTTTGCTAAGTTGGCTATCAAAATCTTTTTTGTCCATGATATGTAGGCGTCTATGGAAAAAAATTAATTGTTAACTAATGATTTATGTAGACAAAAACATCCAACTCATAACCTTTTTTGCATATTGAAAGGTGTTTTAGTTCACCACAATGATTAGTTGGCAATTGAATTTTTGCGTAGATGTCTACATGTCATAAACAACTAAATATTAACAAAACTAATGTTTTTAACTATAGTTGTTAAGGTTATAGAAATTAGTGACTTCATTAAAAATTAAAAAAGTTTAGGACTGAATTAAAAAAGTTTTAGAAAATTTGACACTTTATAATTTATTATTCTTTTAGTTTTAGACACTACTGATTTGTTGTTGCTGGCCTTTGGGAGGATAACGAAATAGATAATTTAGTAACACTTTACACATTGTACCCCCCAATATGTCAACGAAAGAGAAAGAAAAGGCTAGGCAGTGATATTTGAAAGAAAAAGAGGAAGGCTTTGCAGGGACACGTCACTCTTGATTGCTAAGATGTACGTGGAACAGTATGTACTTCGCTATATAAACAGATGACCTAGGATGAAAGAGATTTTCTCCCAGAATCTCTCGAGTTCATCTTCTTTATCACTTACGATCTTTTTTCAGTATGTCAAGATTTAGTGAAATGGAGCAAAAGACATTACAGATAGATTCCTGTTGATTTTTTATATTCTTTGCTCGTTCATAGCATTGATATTCTTCTTGGAGATAATCCCAAATGACTTTTGCTGAAGGCAGGTTCATGATTTTTGTGAAAATATTGGGAGAAACTGCAGCATACAAGTAGGCCATGGCTTTAGCCTTCTTTGTCTTCCACTCCTTATGAATCTGATAGTTGTCGCCATCAAATATCGGTGCTGCCGGCATTCCGTGACTTGATTCTGCTTCCATCTTTGCAGATTGTTGGTTTCTCTCAACTCACAGGTCCCTCAAGAAAAATGCTCTGATACTATGTTGATTTTTTATAGAGCTGGAGCATAAGAAGAGAGAAGAAAAGAAAGACTTTTGTCGTAGAACACCATATATTTTATTGACAGCAACATAGCTCATTATATAGAGCTTGAATGTAATATAAAATCTTAGATATATGCTAAAGATCACAATAATATCTCTAAACTTATTCCTAAAATCAAGCATAAATATCATAATCAAATTTGCCTAAAATCTTATTAATTTGACCATTTATTTCGTAAGAATCTGCAACCTAAGGAATTTTCCAACAATTCCGACAAATGCCAATTCTCATCGAAAGCATCAATTGCCGGTGAGGGAAATTTGTTAATCACTATATAGAGATTTGAAAAAACACAATGGCTTTCGGTGTTACAATTTTTTAAAAGATGAAATGGTTCTTCAAGAAAATAGTAAATCTGACTTTCAAGTTGAATATGTCATTTATCTCATGTAAATTATTTACATTAAATCGGACAATTTTACAAGGTTTAAGATCAATATATCATTGAAGCTATTTTCTGTTAATGTCTTATGCTAATGAAAACAATTACGGAGAGCAATTTATATTTTACCTAAAACGGGCGATTTTATCCTTCCAATTGAAATTGTCGATATACATAATTTTATTTAAATTTTTTTCTCATGTGAAGGTTAAAAATATGAGTTTATCTGATGTCAACATTTTAAAAAATATTTCTTTTATGATTCCGTTTGTTAACATTTTTTAAATTGATTCGTACGTTGGGAGTATAAATTACCTTAACCTAATTTTATCGGGAAGATAAGAGTATCATTTTAATTTAAATATTAAGACGTGATGAGAAGTTAATGAATTTATCCTTTCATATGACAAAAAATATTTAACTGGAGATCATTAAAAAAAATAAAACCTAAAGTTCAAATATTCTTTTTTGAAAAAATAAACTAAAATTGAAATATTAGCATACTACTAACACGGCCTATAATATCAATCACCGACTTCAATACTCATTTAGTTGAAAACAACTACATGATATGGATTATATATATTTAAACCTATATATAAATTGCCAAATAAATATTTCAATACATCCCTGATATATATAATTTAATTACCTTTTTTCCGGATCAACGGGTAATTAATTTCATTGCGTTTAGAAACTAAAAGAAAAAAAATTTAGAAAAGAAAATAGCAACTAGGTAGTAAAATGGTTGACGTCTACTACAACAACGTAAAATAGTTTTTCCCTTTTGGGCGCTGGCTCACATGAATGCACAAAAGCACAGATGCTTGAAATTAGAAAGTGTATGGTATGGATGTATTTCGTGCCAGGAAACCGAACAGCTGACACGTCTAAGGATTTGTCAATCTCATGGGATTAGGAGTAATTTGTTTTCTCTGTTTTTTTTTAATAACTAATTTTAAATTGCTTATTAGCTTTTACTAATAGATTTTTTAAAGTGCTCAAGTTGGACGGCATATGTGAATGTAGTGATTGATTGCCCATGAATTAAACGATTGGCAGGACGGTTCTACGTGATCGTAGAAGGCTAAAAATAAAGCAAGAATATGAATATGGCTTTCTTTATTTAGTTTATTCATTTAAATTATTATACTGTATTCTCTACGAGCAAATTGGTTTTTGAACTCTACCTTCGCTTCACCTATATAAGCCCACGACTCCCCCCAAAAATAACCGTAAGAAGTAATTGCTTGGATAGAGCAGCCAAGGACCCTTGATGCTTCCTTCTAATCCAGTTCATTAACATATTGACGTCGCTGAGATATGTTCCTTCGCTCTCTTTTTCTCTCTGTTTCTCCTGTTGTCTCCCTCTATATGTGCATGTATTCCAGTTTCCAACTTCCTGACGTCTCCGTAGTCACTTAGTTTCAAAGTACTAATGATTGCTAAAATTGGTTTGCAATTTCGTTAAAAGGGAAGTAATCCTTTTTTGTTACTTATGAAAGGACATGGGATATCTTTCAGGGTTGTCACTAGAGGGTGTTTCAATTATTCTGAGAGCTAACCATCTCTTTGATCTCAACTTATGCAGGCATTGCTTGTACATTTTAAGGCTGGTTCTACATCTAACAAGTTAAGTGTTGTTACTGTTCTTGTCTCGACGATTATTAACAGCTAAGAGAGTTTCCTTCGGTCCACTCATGGGTTGCAGTAGGATTTAATTACCTGCCGACTCATTCATCCAAATACTGAGTTTAAGGGGCGACCAGAGCACCCAGTAAATGTGTGAATGATGCGGGAGACAAATTGAATCTTAAGCTTCCTGTACTTGGACTGAAGGGAGCTCCCTTTACTCTTTGTCTCATCCTGTCGTGTATATTATTTATCTAGTTTAGTCTCTCGCGCGAAAGATTCACATATAATATGGCTTGTGGATACCAGTATCTTTATTCTATTCCTCAACTTGAAAAGCCATTTGACTTATGATGAGGTAAGGATCTGCTCACCAAGGGTTGGATAGTGTTTAACTGTGATGATTAATTTTCACAGCATTATTGCTAGTACTTACTTGTTCTTCTAGTGACATAGCTAGAAGCTTTCTGTATATTCATGACTTTTCTCTGGAGCCTTGTCAATTATTTCTGTAGACGTTTTCTTTACATCTTATATGTGAAGAAACAAATAATATATAGTATTTTAAATAATATTATAATGATAAGCATCAAAATGATGATTATCTCGAAGGACGAAAGGGTAACAGCTTGTGTGAAATGTGCCATTCGATTCGCTTCAACAGAAGGATTTTGTGGCCTGCAGGAAATTGGTAGAAACTAAATTATCAAGGTTTTGGACATCTCGCAACTTTCGTCTTCGTGCACTTTATTTCAGCTTGACTAAGGTGGCCAATCATTCCTTTTAGGAAGACTCCTTAGTAATAATCAGCCTCACACAGGTGGAAACTGAATAAGGGTTTTAGACTCTTATGGCTTCTGTCTGATTCTTGAGCGTCGTCAGGGCTTTAGAGGCAGCGGACATGGGAAAGAAGTTACAAGCAAAGGCTTCACGACATTAGCTTCCTGGGTCTTGTAACTCTTGGTCTCTTGCTGTAACAAGTTCCTACATAGCTAGCCATGTTTCTGCAGATAGGCAATTCCCAAATATCTCCAAAGTCCTGTTCCGTAGCTGTGGTTCAGTGAAGTATTTATTATGTCTACACATACTCTCTGATTAAAGAACAGAATTTCCGTTTTGTATTTGTTTGCGTTGATTACGACTGTTGGAATAACATCCAAGGTCCAAAACTAAATAAATTTGGCTTAGTTTTTGTTTTTAAACATCAATTTAAATTTATGCTTAATTCATATGGAGTTGGGTGCTGGAGGTGGTGATCATCATCGATGTCATTCCACCTTTGCCTGCCTGACCGTATGGTGTGTCATCAATTAAAAACGTGGAAGAAGTTATTGTTACGTTATGTTAAAGACAAGTGTAGGAAATGATCTGCGAAACCATACTCGAGAGAGTTATGTAATACTATTGAATGGCTTTAATTTTAAGGTTAATGATTAAATAATCCTCTAATTGCGGTTTTTGTGGCTTTGATACGGGAGCAGGAGGCCACAGCATTGATTTTATGTGATTATTTATGCACTTACATGACCAGAGATCTGCGGGAAAGTGGGTCTACATGAGCGATAGCGATATTTGAAATTTAAAGCAAGACGAAATTACAATTTTAACTTTGTTGTTCCAATTTTATTTGAACATATTATGACTTTACAAAGAATAGTGCCCATTCTAACGAGGAATTTAAACTCAAAAAATCTGGACTGCAACGTTATTTTAATTCTAATGCTGTCAACTGCAATCTTAATGTATTTACCATGGATTAAAGACAGATTTTCTACTTGAGGACATTGAACATGGATTAAAGACAGGATTGTCGGTTTCATTCTTTTTTTTTTTTTTTTTGGGTAAACAGAGATTTTTTACAATATTAGATGATTACTACACAATATAGTGAATAAAAATCCACCGTTGACGCCCCTTTAATTTCCCGACTTCTTTCCTCTCCTCTGTTCATTTATTATTTTTTTGATAAAGATAAATTCACATTAAAATAATAATGTCATCCTGAATCAAGCAGAACCGGTCTATATCAAGCAATTGTGAAAGCCCCACAGGAGGGACATCATAAGCAGAAAAACCAGTATGGTTCAGCCCATGCTTGGCCAGAAAGTCCGTACATCGATTAGCTTCCCTAATCTGTTCATTTAATTCATTTGGTTGTTCTTGAATCACCATGATTTATCTTTCTGACTTCTGATTACATTAAAAGTTAAAATATATAAAAAAAATCAATCTGATGATTTCTTTTGTATATTTGCACAGATAAAAGAGAGATGTTATAATACTGCCTAATATTATTTTTTCCTTGATAAAAGTTCATCGTACAAGTAAAATACTAAAGACAGCTGACGAGTTCTCTCTCAAAACTCAAATGACGTTAATTGCTAATTTCCAACATGTTTTCCCGGGTTGCCTCTTTATAATGTCAACAACCAAGCACAAAATCCCGTTGAAAAAGCAATGATGCTGGCAATTACGGTGCTTAATTATCCTTTTCTTGAGATCAGGTTATGCCTAATCCAGCATAGGTTAGAATTAACGTCACTAATCACTGTCCCCTACCACAAGTAATTGACTGGATAAAACCCTTTTAACTATGGTTGAGTGACTTACTCATAATCATTGAAGGAAAGGAGAATATTGTATAGTAGAGTGGAATCAGTCCTCATCAATGTTGCCACATACATATAAACAACAAAAGTAGGGTTCTTTGCACCGTGAGTTCTCTGTGCTTCTTTCCCAAACGAATCTCTGAAAGAGAATATTATTCCCAGGACAGGAGTTTCATTACAGCTCGTATTACTACTACTAGTCTGCGACTATTTATTCCTTATACTCCAACACTATGCTAAATATGGACACCATCTTTTTCTCTCGAAGTCTCTTTCCGCTTTTCTCAAAGTCAGACGACTTCTTTCTCGGTCCTTTACGATCGATCGTATCCCATCGAAAGTTTTAATTGCCTTTGTTTCTTGTCCTTATTCTTCATTAACTATCTCCAGGTGCTTTGATTACATTCACCGGGTAGTACATTTAGAGATGATTCAGTTTGTTTTGTACAAGTTTAACTATATTACAAGAAAACGGCCTGACCAATAAACTACTAGTGAACGATGCAAAACTGAAGGTTTAGGAAAGAAATTTCAAGTTTAATTAGTTAATAAGATATGTGGAGTCCTTTGAAACTTGAGAGAACGGTAAAAGGCTCGCTCCTTGTTATCCTTTATTCTCTGGGACCTGCATGTTCCAGCCCATTTGGAAAAGTTGGAACCATTAATCAACCGACATCAATATCTTAATCAGGCTGTCTTATCTAAAGATATGGTATAAAATCTTCTGGGACATGTGAAATTGGCCGAGCTTCCATCGGCGTATGGATAGACACGAAATAAACTTAAATTTGTGGCCTAGTACTCCCTGTGAAGGGCATAACTTCTCGTCCTAGCTAGTTATACCTTCAAATTGATGCGACTATAATAATGATAGATACTTTGGACTTTGTCTGTACCTTGGTTGCTGGGATGTCGTCAGATTTCTACATGTATATCAATTGCCATTCTTTAGATTAAACGACCAATAGAAACCGGTATGGTAACCATAAGAATTTATTCTCTAAATAACCAATTTCTATATTAATTTTAATATTAATTATCATCTTAGGGAGAGTTTTTGAGAAATTGTTAAGATTATTCTTTTGTGATTATAAGGTCATAAATGTGACTCACGGAAATAACCTATTTATAAAAATACAAAAGGAAGATTGCGTATAATTAATATACTTCTCCCAACTCTAGCAAAGCCGAGAGTCTTATATACAGGGGTTTGTTGATTTTTTATTAATATTGTTCGCCAGACAATTTTTATTCAAATAAAAATTGAAGAACTTTTCAATAACCTTGAAACATGTGAAATTACATTGTTCAATAATGTGGGTACTTTTACTTTCTTAAATTTGAGGATTGAGCGTATCGTTCGAGCTTTAAAATTTATAAGTCATCAAATACCGTAAGCGCACAGGTCGCAACTGTAGTATAAGAGGTCAATTTCACGAGGAGGGGGACTAATTTAATTCTATGTTATCTAAGGCTAAGGAAATTGAAGTAACGAAATTAAAGTTCACATGAAAAGTAAATTCGAGAAATTGATCGGCAAGAGTTGTAATTCATAAAATAACATAAAAGAAATGAAATTTTAGCAATGCAAAAACACAGTGGAAACACTACAAAAAATTTATATAATCCGTGACATTTTATTGATAAAAAACGTCATGAAAAGTCTGTACAATTCGTGACGTTTTATAAAAACGTCGCGAATTTGTGATCCGTGACGTTTTATTGAAGAAAACGTCACAGAATGTTGCTTTTATTAATAAAAAGTCAAAACACCCATGATTTTCATGTTCAATATAGTAAACGACAAGGTGTTGGATTTGACCAGGTGCGATAGCAAATGTAGAGAGATCTTGAGTTTTGATTTATTTATGCAGCCTTTTCTTTAGATCCTTGCTTGAGGAGTTTATTTTCTGCTGTTTATTGTAATGATTTAGTTTATTGTAGAGTTTGATTTAAGTTTGGGCTTTATAACGAATGTGGAATTAAGGAAAATGGTTATTTGGTTAGTGATTTTCTAGTTTTGAATCAAAGCCATCCAATTTGTTCCTTTTCTTAAACAATGGAATGCTGCTACAAAAGAGTTCCTCTGATGGATTTTGTTTTCGTTTCAGACCTAATTTGTAATAGTGATGTCGGATAATGCCCTGAGAGACCTGAACACAAAACCTGAATCAGAGAGGAAGAACGAGAGCTCGGTTAAGGAGAGCCTTGCAAAGCTATGTAGTGGCAATAGTGTTGAAATAGTTGTAGAGCGATGGAGAGAAAACTCTGCTTCAATAGTCTCAGCTCCTGCTAATGGAAATGCATGTGGGAATCCTGGAGTAGAGATGATCATTTCAGAAGTAGGGTATATCCAATTTGAGAACTTGAGCGATGTAGAAGATGTTGATAGCAATGTAAAGGTTGGCATATTGAGTTGTCATCAGTCTTGTTATATGTCTTGAATTTGGCGATATTTGATCATGCACCGTTTATATCAGCATGAATGAATGGTATAATTTTTGACCCCTTTTGTTTAACCTTTTGCATTAGTGTAGTTAATACATGAGAGGGAATAGAACATAGGCAGATATATTCTATTTTTTTAATTCATTTTATTGATTGCTTGACATTTCTTATTTGTAGTTAATACATTGTATGAAGGATGCAAAGTAACTTTGGCCCAGTACTAATTATAGTACCTTAATGTGCACTTTTTAGATTTTCCTAGCTATTAATCTATTACTCATAGATCAAGGAGCAAATCTATCTTTTTTCTTTCTGTGCTCTGCCTTTTTTCTTGGAAGTGAACATCTAGTTCTACGTTTTTATCATCTTTTAGTTTTAGCTTTGTCCCAGGAAGCATACTATTATATATGAAAGTTTAAAAAGTGGAAAATATGGATATCATATGTAGCCAACCCATAGGAAGATGTTCCTAATAATGGAAGTAAGAGGATTCTGACACTTGCTAGAGACTAATTGGTTGAAGAATCAAGTAGATTATACTTCTAAGCATTCTTATCCAAGTGAATGATATTGTGAGTTTTGAAGGGGTTGCAACATTTATGAAGACCAAAGAATTATTGTTGTTATCTTGTAAATCATGTGATAAAACTTTCAGGATCTTTGTAATTTCAATTCTCTTCATTATCAAATTTTAGACTTCAACTTGACAGGCTTGTCCTTTCGATTGTGGTATATGGTGACTCAATGACATAACAACATCATCTTAAATTGTTTGAACCTCCTTTAACATTTCTCTAGTTGTTTACAACTTTGGAATACAAAAGTTTTATCTTATGCATTAGTCTAAACAGTTATATAAACGTTTAAATCTTATAGCTCATTTTTGCTTTATTTGGTAATGAAGATTGCAGACAAGTACAATTTCTTAATCTTTGAAGATCGTAAGTTTGCTGGCACTGGAAACTCAATGACTATGTAGTGTGAAGGGTAAGAAGTAGTGTCCAGGTTCCTTTTCTTTCTTGTTTATTTTTCTATTTTTACCTCCCAGTGGCCTGATGTGTCCTAGTTATGTTGTTTGTAGGGGTATCTTCCGAACATTGGAATGGGCTGATATTGTCAACGCCCACTTTATTTCTGGTCCTGGTATTGTAGAAGGCATAAAATTGAAGGTTTCCTTCTTAACTGGCTCAATTTTTTTCTGGCCACACTTTGATATCGTATGGAACGACATTAACTTGCATTCTTTGGCATTTGTTTAGGGTTTGCCTCGAGGTAGGGTCCTGTTACTGCTAGCTAATACATTTGAAGTTGCAAAGGTATGCATCCTATTTAAATGTTTATTGTTATATTTATTAATTCGAAAGCAATTCCTGAGTTCATATTTCACTATCTGAAAATGAAGGCATATGGTGGAGGTGGCTCATCTAGTGAAGGTAGCTGATAAAAAGGAAAGTAGTAGTGAGGATATCTAAAGATGAAGGCATATGGTAGAGGTGGCTCATCTAGTGAAGGTAGCTGATAAAAAGGAAAGTAGTAGTGAGGAGAGCACTAATGATACTTCTAGTGAGGAGGAAGATAGCAATGATGAAAAATCTGCTAAGATTACAAAGAGAGTAAATGGGGCTCAAGAAAAAGTTAGGAGTATTTTGGTTGCAAAATAATACTGTAAAAGTTAGGAGTACTAAAAAAAATTGAACAACAAAAAAAGCTTTTGAAACTTTTATGTACTCATATTGATATATTATACACTTATGATGTACTTTTTTATATTAATTGGTGTATTATAACATGTTTCTGAATTGCAATTAAATAATAAATTGTTTGCATGTATGAAATTCTTCTGATATATGAATAATTATTAAAATTAATGATATACTAAAAAATTGAAGAATTAAATAAATACAATTTATAAATAATATTGAATAGTTATTAAACAAATAAGATTTATAAAAAATTATTTAAAAAATTATTAAATTAAAAATATTTTCAAAAAAATACAATAATAAAAAAACGTCGTGGAATGCCTTTCGCAACATTTCTAAAAACGTTACAAAATGCTTTTCGCGATGTTTCGAAAAACATCATGGAATGCTTTCTGCGACATTTTCAAAAACATTACAGAATGTGACTTTTCGCGATATTTCCATAAACGTCGTGGAAAGTCCTATCTTTTTGTGACATTTTTAAAAATGTTGTGGAATGTTAGTGTTTTCTATGATGTTTTTCTAAAAACGTCGCATAAACCTTTTGCCTACCCCACATTCCATGACGTTTTTTGTGACGTTTTTTAAAACGTCGCAAATGGTATTCTGTGATGTTTTTTGAGATTCTGTGACGTTTTTTAAACGTCACCAATTGTGCTATTTTCTTGTAGTGAAATCAAACAAGAGAAATTAATCAAGTTATGAGAGAGGAGATTTTACCTATCATTAATGCTAACCTGGTCGATTATGTGTTAATGGAGCGTCAAATCTAGACGAATGATTACTCTCTCTCGAGTTATAATTGTTAACTCTAATTTATAAACCTTAATTGGACTATAAAATTTGTAATCTCTCAATTAACAAAAGACTAACAATCTTAAATTGATCTAAAATACTCTAATAAACTATCGGGTCTTACATGGGATCTCTCTACGCACACTGACCGATTTGATTCGTTACTCGTTCTATTGAATCCCCTAACTCTCATTAATTAGATCCAATTGTTTTTAATTTGGTTCACTTTCTCAGTTTATTACCGAATTATGCAAGAAATGTAACAAACCACAATACCCAATTCAAATAACACAAAATTAACACGAATAATATTAAATCAAAATTAAATCCTAAAGGAGAGTTTAGAAGAACACCGATATTCCAAATCTATCATTATACTATCCATCTCAATTCTATACAATAATAAAATCGAAACGAAAAGGAAATACAACATGGAATAGATAATAGAAGGTAGTGACATCGAAAAATCTCTTGATCTGGGAAGCACGTCGAGTCAGTTTCGTCTTCCTCTTCTTCCTCTTCCTTCTTCTTCTTTCTCTCACTCGATATTCTCTCTTAGGGTTTCAAGTGTGGTTGAATGAAAAAGTTCCCTCTTTTCTTCACTTATTATTCTTTAAATAGTCTTTTATATTTTGGTAACCTTAAGGTTTTTTGGAGTCTGAAAGGTCTAAAAAGTCCCTTGAAACATGAAATTTGTAAGCGTTTGGGCATCTGCCTGACGCAAGCCACAATCATGGCTTACATTTGAGCCTTCTGTCACAATTGCAGGCATGTGTTATGGCCCGAGTTCCCCCTGAAACTTCTCCTTCTTCGATATTGACCCTAAAATACTAGCAAACACATCAAGGTACCTCAAAAATATAATATTTAAGCTCAAAAACTTGTATTAACCCATAAAACACTTCAAAGACAAATAATAAACAAACTAACATAATTCTAACCTAAATACATATTAAATGATCAAATTAACAGCTAAACACATATCAAACTATGCCCTAAAACATGATGCAACTGACACTTATCACATCCCCACACTTAAATATTTGCTTGTCCTCAAACAAACAAAACAACAAACAACATAAAATCACAAAGCATATAATGCAATAATGAGACAATGACTTCAACTTCATGAAACAAATTTAACTCTAAACACAATCATTTAAGTCGTTCCAAATTATTAACATGCAAAATTCACAACAAGGAGCTCTAAACTAAGTATACATATAAATCAAAACTTAAATGCCAAGTTTATTCACCCCTTTCAATTGTAAATATACATTAATAATTATTTGGTCAATCAACTTTATAACTAGTCCTAATTATGTTTTCATGAAAAGTTAAGCTATTTACAAGTTTAGTAGGTTTTATTAGAAACATTTTTTAATTACTTTTTGTGGACATGGACTTAGGCTTTTTATATGGAGGTAAATTTTGGTGATAAATGTCAATCCGGTTACTTGACTAAGTCATGTTTTTAGTAAGTTACTTGGTCAAAACGTCGTTTATAGTTTTTTTTACATGAAGGCACACATTTGTGATGTGTGTTGATACGGTTACTTAGCTACATCACTTTCTCAACTGGCTACTAGTTCTATTCATAACTCAAAGGTCAGAGAAATAGTTATTTATTTAAAATTTACAAACTCTTTTCCTTCTTTTTTTATATTTATTTATTAATGCTTACCCTGTTGCTTTAGCTACTAGTTTTCATGAACAAATACTAGCAAAGCTACTTAGTCAAAAGACCTGAAATTATGAATGAATATGACAAATTATAGGGTGATAAACTAACACCGAATCCTAATTAACTTGCATATTTTAGCAAAAGAATCCAGATCACTAATTTCGAGAGCTAATGAGACTTCACAACCTAATAAATTATGTTTAAAATTAAATTGATTTTGTTTCATCTAAGCTATCGTTACATTCACACAATTCATAATATGCAACACAAACACTTTAACATAACAATATGCAAAATTCACATTCAAAGAAAAACACACAACCCTCCCCACACTTGAATAACACATTGCCCTCAATGTGAGAAGGAAACAAACAAGCACATGAGGGGGGGGGGGGGTGAATCAAACACAATATATGAAAAGAAAAAACAATAGCAGGAACTAAATGGGTTAGAAGACGAACTCATAGTGATGGAGGTGATGATGGTAAGGTGTTGAGACCAAATCTGTTGGACTTTCGAGATTGTTATCTTATCTTGAAATTGCTTAAAGAGAGTAAGAGAATCAGTAATCCTAGAACAAATCAAATTATTAAAATTTTATTTAAAATTCAAAACAATTATAACTAAACACAACAATTTCAATCTAACTACTGAACGTGCTAATTTATGGTCATTAGCTTGACCTTACATCCTTGGAAGTGTCTTTAATTGTTCGAATATAACGAAATCACTTCCTTTTCCTTAGGAATCACTCCTCCGAGATATAGTGTGCAACAATGGCCGTTGACAAAGTTTCCTTGTTAGCAGTTTCCAGTGTGAGTGCTCCAAGCTTGAAAACATGAATGACCATAAAAGGTCCACACCATCGAGATTTTAGCTTCCCTAGAAACAACCTCAAGCTTGAATTATATAGTAGCACTACATCTCCTACCTTAAATTCCTTTTGCTTAAGATGATAATTGTGTCATTTCTTACCTTTTCGTTGCAGAGTTTGGTGTTTTCGTATGCACTATAATGAAACTCTTTAAGTTCGTCTAAGTGTAAAAGTCATTTTTCTTTTGCTTGCTTCCAATCAAAATTTAATGCTCTTATTGCCCAACACGCCTGATTTTCTAGTTTGACCAGTAAATGAGAAGTTTTTCCATATACAAGCCTATAATAAGTAGTTTCGATAGGTGTCTTGAAAGCAGTCCTATAAGCCTATAAGGTATCATCTAGCTTCATTTCCTAATCCTTCCTGGAGCTACTCACCGTCTTTTCTAAAATTTGTTTAAGCTCTCGGTTAATAACTTCCACTTGGCCACTAGTTTACGGATGATAAGGTGTAGCAATGAAATGGTGAACTTCATATCTTTTTAGGAGGGCATCAAAAGACCCGTCGCAGAAATGTGAACCTCCATTACTTATTATCGTTCGTGACACTCCAAATCGACTGAATAACTATTTAATGAACTTTTGCACAACCTTTCCATCATTGGTTGCAGATGTCACTGCTTTAGTCTAATGTGAGACATAGTCCACACCCACTAAAATGTACATGTTCCCCATTGAGGACAAGAAAGGACCCATAAAGTCAATGCCTTATACATTAAAGACTTCTACTTCTAAAATGTTAGATAAAGGTATCTCATCTCTTATGGAGATGTTACCTATTCTCTGACATCGACTGCATTGTTCCACGAAAGATTGAGCATCCTTAAATAGGTGTGGACAACAAAATCCACTCTTGAGTGTCCGAGTTGTAGTTTTGTTACCTTTCTAATGACCAACATATTGAACTTCATGACATTGCTTTAAGATATTCAACATTTTTTCCTTCGGAACACATTGTCTCATTAACCCATCAGGGCATGTTTTATATAAAATTGGCTCATCCCATAGATATCGGGCACACTCATATAGAAATCTATTTCTTTGTTGGTAAGATAAATCAGAAGGAAGCTTACCACTGGTAGCATAATTTGCAATATTGGCAAACCATCATGTAGCCAAACTTTCAAGCAACACCAAGGTTTCATCAGGGAAATTCTCATTATTATCTTTGCTTGGTTTACATTCCCCTCTTTCCAGTCTTGATAAGTGGTCTGCAGCCACATTTTTTGCCCCCTTTTTATCTCTCACTTGTATATCAAATTCCTGTAAGAGTAGCACCCATTGAATAAGCCTCAGTTTCGCATGCTTTTTGTTAAAAAGATATTTTAACGCTGCGTGATCAGTGAATACAATTACCGTTGATCCCTGGAGTTATGATCAAAATTTATCACATGAGTACACTATTGTGAGTAATTCCTTCTCAATGGTGGTATAATTAAGATGAGGTCCTGCAAGGCTCTTGTTGGCATAGTAGTTCGCACACAACGTTTTATCTTTCCTTTGGCCTAATACACAACCTATAGCTTGGTGGTGATAAAATTGATGCTGATATTAGTACATCCTCTGGTTTGTTAAAGGCAGACATACACTTTTCATCAAACAGAAAGTGCACACCCTTGACTAACAGGTTTGTCAAAGGTCTTGCAATTTGCGAGAAGTCTTTAATAAATCAAGGGTAAAATCTTGCATGACCGAAGAATCCTCACACACCATTTACATTTCTTGGTGGTGGAAGTTTCTCTATAACATCTATTTTCACTCTGACCATTTTAAACCATTGGCATGAGATTTTATTCACGAGCACTATCCCCTCTTACACTATAAATTGGCATTTCTCCCAATTTAGCATTAAATGTGACTCTTCACATCTTTGAAGCACTCTATCCAAATTAGTTAAACACGTTTCAAAAGAGTCTCAAAAAACTGAAAAATCATCCATGAACACCTCCATTATGTCTTCGATCATATCGGTAAAGATAGATATCATACATCTTTGAAATGTAGTTAAGGCATTACATAATCTGAAAGGCAACCGTCTGTATATAAAGGTACCATAAGTGTTAAACCCCATTTCTGGACTCTAACTCGTGAGTCAAACATAAGCACATCACTCTGTAGGGTTGTTTGGATCAAGTTAGAAAAGGGCTATAAAGTGTCCAACATGCACCCTATGCAACATCACTAACTTGTAAAATCCTATCTTTCAAATCTGATGTCCAAAAATTACAAAATTTATATCGTTGGAAAGCTAAGAGGATAAGCTACAACTTCTAAGAAGACAACTTTGTCCAAATCAGTCTAGATTAATACAGTTTTTTCCATGAAGTTAGAAAATAGATTTTACCTCTATGAATGCTTGAAAATGCAATGCAGAAGCTTAGAAAGTCATGAGCAAAACATAAATATATTTCGTTAACTTCAAAAGAGTGAAGTTTTATAAAGCTTTAATGGAAATTTCAAGTCACAAATATATCCTTGGACTCATAATACAAAATACAAAATACAAAATATACATGAGTAATATTTGAAATACGACTAAAACCTTGAGATTTCATATACTAACTTAAATACAAAAATATGTAGACTTAGAGTGGTGCCTTGACTATTAATCACTTGATCTCTTGCTTGTCACCTGTACATGGGGGAGGGGGTGGGGTGAGCTAAAAGCTCATGGAATACAAGTTTATAGCAAAGAAACAAAAAAAATCATTGAAAATATTCATTGCTGTAGTAAAATGCATCGAAACTATAAATCATGTATTTCTCAAACTTGTCAAACAAATCATAAACAACATAAGACATGTATTTCTCAAACTTATTAAACAAATCATAAACAACATAAGATATGTATTTCTCAACTTGTCAAGCAAATCATAAACAACCTAAACAAGCATAATGGTTTGGGTAGTCCATATAAACAATATGGAGAAGCCTTTCAACTAAACCATATACATGAGGGGGTTCTTGCGAAGCTCCAATCAACATATGGGAGTCCATAATGGAGCTCCATACCACTAGCGGGTAGGCGAGAAAAGCCTTTATCATGGTCAACGTGCACGTGACATAACATGATGGACACCACAAACTCAAACTCAAACACAAACATGAAATTCATGACTTCTAAACATATTTCACAAAGGTATATTTCAGAAACATGATTTCCATACGCATGATATATTTCAAATGTAATTTCCATCATCATTTCATGAATCATTATCAAGATTCAAGTACCAAATGTGTAGCAATTACTTAAATCATTTAAGAAGCAATAAGTGCAACATTTGTAAAGCAATTGAAATGATTTAAATCTATTAATTAGGAAAATACTCATGGCTCATTGAATCAAACCATAAACATGCAACCCACTTGGATACCTTGCTTAAAAATGCCCCTCCTTTTGCTCCTCTTGCCTTTCTTGATTTCCTTTAACATTGGCAAAAAAATCCTACTTAATGGGAATACAAAATTGGAATCCAAATATCATATTTACTAAAAATTGATTCTAGAATACTTAAACCCATGTATTTCCTAAGCTTCATGAATCAAAATTCCTTCCAACTTGCAAAGGATTAAAAATAGGCTTACCTTGAATCTTCACCAAACAAAGAGATTTTTGGCTCAATTGGAAGCTCAATTGGAAGCTCTTCTCTTCCTCTTTCTTTTTCTCTTCTTCCATAATCTTAAATTCACTCTTGAAAATTAAGAAAATATGAAACCTAAGATTTGTCTTCTTCCTTTTTCTCTCATAGCCGAAACCCCCTCACTTTTCGTTCCCTTTTACGTTTTTCATTTCTTCTCTCCCTTCATTTCATGTTTTCTTCATCTAATGAAGAAGACAACATTTTCTTTTTCCACTTATACCCTTAATGAGTAAGAAATGTCAACCCTACCCTTCATTTAAGGTTTCATGGTTTTTAAACTACAGTGACATGCCACAATTGCCCTATATACATTCTTATTACTTTAATTTAACTAACCGGAAAAATAAAATCCTACTAACACCGTAATAAATAATTAAACTCCGATAATTATTCTATCATGACCTCCCAGTTTATTTAAATCATGCTTAACAATTCAATTTATTTTAAGGCAAAAATTCTAATTCCATGATTATTCCATAAAATATTATGCTCAATAAAAGAGTTTAGGAGGCCAATATTTCTCTCCCTCTTAAAATAATTTCGTCCTCAAAATTCTTACTTGAGTCATTGAAGAGGTGTGGATACTTCTCCTTTATGGCATCCAAGGGCTTCCACATGGCCTCTTGCTTATAATGGTTTTTACATAGGACTTTAACTAGTTGAACTGTCTTGCTCCTGAGGATGTTTTCCTTGATTTCCAAAATCAACACTAGAGTCTCCTCATAAGTCAGATCACTCTTAATTAGACCTCAGTGGTCTGAATGATGTGGAAGGGATCTTATCTATACCTCCTTAATAGGGAAACTGAAAGACACCATGTATCTGTGACAATTATGGTTGCAACGTCAATCTGTAGGCCAGTGGTCCAATCCTCTCAATAATGTCATAGGGACCAATGTATCTTGGGCTCAATTTTCCCTTTTTGTTAAACCTCATGACTCATTTCCAAGGAGATGTCTTAAGAAAGACTTTCTCACCAACTTCATACTCCATTTCATTTCGGTGTGCATCAATATAGCTCTTCATTCTATCTTGAGCTGCTTTAAGCCTTTTCTTAACTAGATTGACCTTATCAACTGTCATCTAGGGTAACTATGGTCCTATTAATTTCCTTTATCCTTCTTCATCCCAGCATATAGGAGTTCTACATCTTCTTCCATATAATGCTTCATAAGGAGCCAATTGAATGCTCGAGTGGTATGAAATATTGTAAGCAAATTTGACCAATGGCAAGTGCTCGTCCCAGACACCTTTGAAATCCATCACACATGTGTTCACTCAAGGTTACACGCTCTAAGTTTTATTATTTATAACTATAGTAATTACTGCAAGCGCATGGGTCGTTCACGTAGTACCTAAGGTTTCGATCCCATAAGGAAGGGAACTAATCCTAAAATATAAGGCAAGTAAGTTCGGAATACCTAATTAATTAACTAAGTAGTGTTTAAATTAATCAAGAATCAAATACAAGAAATTAAAGCACCCAAATAGTAAACAAATAGCAACTCACAAACATCTCGAAATTAACCTAGAAATTACTAAGAGAGAGAAAGGGGATTTAATTCGAAAGTTAACAAAACCTAACCAATTATGCAACTACAAAATTGATGGGCCTAGACGGTCCTAGGGTGAATTACTCTCTCTCGAGCTATAATTCTTACGCTAATCAATAATCCCTAATTCAAATTATAGAATTTACAATCTCTCGATCTGTAATTGGCCTAAGAACTAAATTGGTTCTAAATTGTCTATTAACCTATCGGGAATCTATGCTCGATCTGTCATTACACGACTTTACCAAGTTGACCCAATTCTCTACCTATCGATTTACCTATCTCTCGTTCGCCCAAATTGATGATTCTTACCCGGCTCACCCTCTTAGTTTATTTCTAGATTATTACGTGCATAATTGAAATCACAGTCAAGCGGTAGAAAACATAATCAATTAAATTTCATTAATCTAAAAAATTAACATTCAAAGTTGAGTATAAACACAACTCAACATTCACATAATCAATCTCAACAACCATTTCAATTCTATAGAATAATAAAATTGAAATACATGGAGATACTCTCGGGAACGGAATCTCGAAAATGGCGATAGCAGGGAACCACCTATTCTTGGAAGTACTTCGCGTCCAACTCGTCTTCGTGCCTCTCTTCCTTTGTCTCCTTCCTCGATCCCTTGATCTCTCTCTAGGTTCTCGCTCAGGATGACAAAACTCACTCTTTCCAAAACATTTTTAGCTTTATCATGATTGCCGATGACTGCTAAGGATTGTTTTATTTATTCTCTGGCAGCCTTAGGTCAAACTCTGCTTCGAAACTGTTCAAAAATAGCCCAAAAATTGAGTTTCGCATTAGCCCGATGTAAAGCATGATCATAGCCCTTCATGGCTGGCGCTTAACCCTTTCTATCATGAGTGTGGCTTGGAGTGCACGATCATAGCCTGACTTGACACTCTCTGTCACGACCGTGGCCAAATGTGCACGATCGTGGCCTGGTTGGCTTGCTCTCTTCCTTCTATGTAACAGTCATAGCCCTTGTGCATGATCGTGGCTTATGTCCTTTAGCCCAAAACTCTTTAAATCTTCACCGTTCTTCTCTACTTGCCCTACAATACTAGCACACATATCAAGGTACCTCAAAAATATACAATTTAAGCTCAAAAACTCAAATTAACCCATAAAAACACTTAATTACACAAAATAACCTAATTAAACCCTAAATGCATACTCAACACTCACTTTAACACTAAATGCATAACAAATTAAACCCTAAAACATCATGCAAAACATAACTATCAACATCCACACACTTAAACATTTGATTGTCCTTGAGTAAACCAAACTACAACACATAACATAATAGCCACACAGTGCAATAATGCAATAATGGCTTTAATCTTCATGAAATAAATTTAACCTTAGATACAACTATTTGAATTATAGAAAATCATTAACAAGCAAAATAGGTTGTTTAGGGCTTAGGCTTAATGTACAACTAAATCAAGATCTAGATGTTAACTTAATTACCCTTTTCAATTGATAATGTTTTAGTCCCTTAGGCTTTTGTTACTATTCCTCTGTATAAATCCATGAAAATTCAAGCTTATTACAAGTCCGGTAGGTTTTTAATTAAAGTAACACACACAAATTTTTTTTTCAGGACTTAGCTTTTTACTCGGAGGCAAACATTTGTGATGAATGTCAATCCGGCTACTCGACTAAGTCATTTATTAATAACTTGGTTGAAACGTAATTATAGCTTTTTTACACAAAGGCACACATTTGTGATGCGTGTTGATCCAGTTACTCAGCTATATCACATTTTCGACTGGCTAGTAGCTCTATTCATAACCCGAGAGTCAGTGGAATAGTGATTATTATAGTGAGTTTTTTCATGTATTATCTACCTTGTTGTTTTTTTCTTTTCGTTTCCATGGAAAATACTATTCAAGCTACCTAGGCTACAAGGCCTCAAATTATAAATGAATGCGACAATCTAAAAGGTGATAAATTTATACCAACTCCTAATTAGGCTGTATATTTATCCAAGACCCTAATGTACTAATTTCGCAGGCTAATGATCATTCACAGCCTAATAAACTATGTCTAAAGTTAAAATTTTTTCACTCAATCTAAGCCATTGACACATTCACACAACCACAATGCTCCCTAATGCTATCATGCAAAATCACATCCAAAAGAGAACATAGAATGCCTCCACACACTTGAACAACACATTGAGCTCAATGTGAGATGCGAACCCACAGAAAATAACATGTAACCAATTGTAAAGACATGAATTGAAGTAACAATGAAAAATTAAAGGTGACAAAATAAGAAAAATTAAAAATAACAATAACAATAAAATTAATAAATAATAAATAAAAATTTAAATAGAAAAATATAAATACGAAACAAAAACAAAAACCAAATAAAACTAAAATAGATTGGGTCAAATTTGGATCCTATGGGGACAAAGGTGGTGATGGTGTAAGAGATGGTAATGGAATCCCTTCAGCCTCAAAATACCGATGTAGTCGTCAGATCTAAAGTAAATCACACGTTAATAAAGAACTCGTATATGATAAACTAGATACACAAGAAGGGGGGGTTGAATGGTGTATCC
>JAOSBN010000179.1:32722807-32757590 GCA_027563595.1 Erythroxylum suave
TTTAATTGGAGGTTAATTACGATGAATCCTACGAATTTTGTGCGGAGGACTTTCTTTGACCTTATACGTGTACATAGTTATGAGGGTTTCAGATTAAGTAGTTAGGTTCCGGATTTGGGATCCAACAATTTGTATATAGGAATGAAGATGAAGCAACTTGGAGATCGAACTAGAGATCAACGAGAAGAATAGAAGAGGAGTCATTCTGTGGTAAATTACCACAATGGTGGGAATTATAATCCAAGACACTATGTAGGGCTTCATTAAACCTAGGATTTTTTGGATATAAAAACATAATTAAACCTCCAAGGTTAAGGAGGATGACAACCCTCTATGGAAAAGATCTTTCTTGAGTGAAGAACATGAGTTTAGAGTCTTAAGGAAGGATTGAGGTCAAGGATTATCATCAAGGTTAGGAAAATATCTCATCAACATCAAGAATTCCAGATTTTGGCAAAGAAGAGAAGGAGTTCCTTTATTCAACTTTCTGTCAATTTCACTTCTTCTATTCTTTATAAAATGGTTTATTTGAATGTTGACGATGTTATGGAGACCATGTTAGGCTGATTTAGTTTTAGGGATTGCTTTTGAACTATTGTGTTAAACTTCTTATTTTATTGAATTGAATGAAAGTGTCTTTGATGATTGTTTATTGTATTTCTATCTTGTGAAAAATCAATAGAGTGAGTAAGATAAATTTGTATAGAATTGTACAACGAGAGTTAGCAACCTATAGACTTACAATCATCATGTTAATTGACTAGCTAAAAGAGAGATCTCGGCTAGGTTAGTTGATCACCTATATGATAGATTAATACCTAGCGAAATTGGTAGAGAATTTAAATAGCTTGAGAGCACATTCAATTGATCCCATTAAATTCGATTAGGAAAAATTAATTACACCTTGAGAGAGGATAATTAATACATTCGGAAATCTTGGATTAGACATAATTCGATTAGTAAAATAGGAAGGAGACAAAATAAGGAGAAAATAATCTCTAGGCTTTAGATTCTTGAATTCTGACTTTTCTGCATTTGTGGTATTGTTCATTGTTCGTTATTAATCTTTTAATTTTAATTTAATTTTTCAAATTATTTCCATTAAAAAATTCCACTTATTCAAAATTGTTTGATCTAAATTAAATGGTGTCTGAGCATCAATCCCTGTGGGATTGATATCTGCTTTTAAGCTACAAGTCACAACCCGTACACTTATAGTTTTTAAGCATAAAATAAGTAGATTGGTTACGCACTTAACAAGCTTTTGGCATCGTTGCCGAGGATTGATTATTTAGCATCTCTTTTAATTTAGCTTACTTTGATTTAAGAGTGTTTGATTCTTTTCCTTCTATATTTGTAGGTGAACAAACATAAGGAGTACACAAAGTTTGAAAGAAGTTGTAGAAGATAAATTTCACGACAGTAAGAGGCACGAAAGAGAATTAAGAAGGGCAAAGTGTCTGAATTTTTCACAACAAGATATGGTTGAAGAAGGAGAACAAGGAGGACCAGAAGAACATTGATGGATTTTATGAGACTAGGAATTAGTCCTCAAGGAGTGGCGAGACCAATGATTCAGGAAAATAATTTCAAAACAAAGTTGGCACTCCTCAACATTTTGTAAAACAATGTGCAGTTGAATAGACTTTCCAATGAGGATCTAAATGCCCACATTGCAAATTTTCTAGAGATCTGCAACACTTTTCTATTCAACAGAATGTCTGATGATGCAATGAAGCTAAGTTTATTTTCTTTCACACTAAAAGATCAAGCGAAGGCATGGTGTAACTCACTTAATGCGGGAGAGATTACCACGTAGGAGTAGCTTTCCCAAGCCTTTCTTGCCAAGTATTTCTCGTAGATAAAGATGACAATCATAATCAATGAGATCATGAATTTCCAATAGAACGATGGGAAATCTCTCTATAAGGTTTGAGAGAGATTTAAAGAACTATAGAGAAGTTGTCCCCATCATAACCTTTTGGGGGAGTTCCTACTTTAGACATTCTATAATGGAGTAAATTCGAGCACAAGGGGAACCATCGATGCAGCAGCTAGAGGTTTACTAAAAAAGAAGACTGTGGAAGTAGCTCATGATCTGTTAGCAAGAAATAATTTCATGTGGTGGAGTGGGAGGAGCAGAAAAGGACAGAAGGAACACAAAGGTATGATACCTATTGACTCTATTACTGCCTTGCAGGCTCAGATCAAGACTTTTACAAAGCAACAAAACAACATGTAAGGAGCATCTACCATAGCAGTTAAGGCAACGCAAGCACAATGAGAGTTATATGGGTAGAACAACAACAGCTCAGTGGAGTGGACAACAACAGCTCAGTGGAGTGTTTTCTATTGGGGGCTAGTGGTACCAAATAGGTAAGCTACCTAGGCCAGCCCCAGTGAGATAATAATCCTTATTCTAGTACTTATAATTCGAGATGTAAAACGCCCGAATTTCTCTTGGAGCAATAACAATGTAGGTGGCCAAGAGAGATCATAAGGACTACCAAGATTTCAATAAGATCGAACTGGAGCTTTGGAAAGCAAAATGGACAAGATGAAGGAGGTCTTGAGGTCCAAACTTGCAGCTCAAAAGGAAAATTAGAAAAGGATGCATGCAAGCCAATATGAAAGTCAAAAAAGGATGGAAGCAAAATTCGACCAGCTTGTGAAGAATAATGCATCATCCATCCACAATCTAGAGGTTTAGGTAGGTCAACTAGCTAACGCTTTATCTTCTCAAAATGTAGGTAGTCTATCAAGCAACACCGAGGTCAACCCAAAGGAAAGAATCATCACCATCACTTGGATAGAGAAAAAGGAAAGTGGACATGAGGAGAAAGATGGAGATAAGGGAAAGGGACAACCAGTTTTGGAAGTATGCCAATGGGGCCAGTAGGCGAGCTGATCAAGAAACCTCATTGTAGACTTCCACATCAGATTTTTTCTCAGTGGAAGTCATCTTCAAGTGAAGCAGCAAGGAATTATAAGGAAGAGTAGTTAAGCAAGAATAACAAATCAACTCCAAATAAAGCTCACGCTAAAAGAATCGGTAAAGAAAGAGGTTAAATAGCTCATATCAGAAGGAAGTCCACATATAGCACAAAAGAAAGAAGACCCAGGGGACTTCTTCATTCTGTACAATATAAATAGAGTTAAGATAGATCGAGCATTTGCAGATTTAGGAGCTAGTATCATCATGATGTATTATTCAGTCAGAAGTTGGGTCTAAAAGAGCCAAAGCCTACTAAGATATTGGTGAAAACTGCTGATAGAACGGCAATTACCAAAGGGGATCATCAAGAATATATAGATAGAAATTGATAAATTTATCTTCCCTACGGACTTTTACATATTGGATATTAGAGAAGACACAGAAACTCTAATGGTTCTTTGTCGACCATTTCTGGCTACTTCTCGTTCGATTATTGATGTCGATGGGGGGGGGGTGGGGAAATTAACATTGAGAGTCGAAAAGAAGCACCTAACATTCAAGGTATTGAAGAAAGATTATCATACTCTTTTACCTTCAACGGATATCAAGGAACCTGAACCCCAAGGAGGATGGGAAGATATTGAAGACCTTGAGAATGTGATTAGGAAGAAATGATCGCATAGGAGAAGGTGAAGAAAGGAAAACCACAGAACGTGGAGTCCATACTAGGGTAGCTCATCTATAGAGTTTGAGATCAATTTCTGCACTGTTATCGTACCAGTCATTTGATTCGTCATAAGCAAAAAGGATAGTCAAGCTACCGACATTAAATTGTTTGATTTCTTTAGTTATGATCATGTTGATTTGAGTTGGATTGGTGTTTCTTTGGATATTATGTGAATTTCAATTTGTTTCCTTCTTAAATTTTTTGTTGATGATATTATTTTGATGTGTTTGTAGGTTTTGGGATTATGGAGAATACATGCAAGGTTGGAAGAAGGTTTAGAAGTGGAAGAATCACCAATTCCCATGATCGGGGGAATTAAAGTGATTCCCACAATCATGAAAAATCTCTCTAGAAAGGTTCTGGGGAGAAAACCCATGATCGTAGGAATTGTCGTGATTCCCAAGATCATGGGAAACCTTTCCAAAAACTTTATGGAGAGTAATCCCATGATCGTGGGAATTGTAGGAATTTCCTCAATCGTGGGAATTTAACGGAGGGAAATTTAATTCTTCTTTCACCCACTCTTCAAATTTTCACTCCTCTCTCTAACCCATAAAATTTTCCTCCTACTCTCAAAAACTCTTCGTTTTTCCTCTAGATTCTTGGTATTTTCTTTATCTCTTTTCATTAATCTTACAATCCTTGATACTTTTCATGCATTAATCATTCAAAAACATAAGGATTTAAGTAAGATTTTGCTCTCTCTCTCTTTTTAAAATACGAATTTCACTTTTTTTCTCTCATTTCCACAGATTTTCTTCTTACAATGGCACCAAGGAAGATGATGACTCGGAAACTAGTTAACGAAGTCTGCCTTCAAGTCTACAGTGAAGATAAGCCCGCACTTAGTGGGAGCTTATCATGCACCATTTTTTATTTATTTGAAAGGAAAAAGTACGCGTTTTTGAGACCTTAGGGTTAGAACAATAGTCACTCCTCGATATTTTGATTTTAAATTTTTAGAAAACATAGGAGTAAGGCAAAAAATTGAACAACTAGCTACAAACATAGGTTGGAATAGGTTTGTTGGGTATGACATGCCTATTCACTCCATTATATAACTCTAGAGTTTTTCACTTTAGTTCGGTATAACCCTAACATTGATGCTTTCTAGTTTAAGTTAGCCGGCAATGTTTTTAAACTTGATTATCTAGTCATGTGTGAAATTTTCAATTTTCGTATACAAAATTCTAGATGATCACGCTGATTTTGATATCAATTCTTATTGGAAAACTCTAACGGGTGAACATTTTGACTCACGTAATGCACCAAATTCTTTAATCCATAGTGCTGAACATTTACTTTTGCACAAATTTATATGTTTGATTGTATTTAATAAAATTGAAAGCAACAATTGCCCAGCCAAAGAACTTTTCTTTTTATGGTGCATAGATCAGAAAATAAAAATTGATACATCGTATAGGATTTGTTGATCAGTAGTGAGTGTTGCAAACAAGAAGAGTTCTTGTTTTAGGATGACTCATATTGCTTCTGCTTTAGGTATGTTTAATAATGTTAATATGGAAAAATTGTGTACAACTCCACACGATATGTTTGACATATCGTAATGAAACTTTGCAATCCTCATATGCGTACTATAGTAAGGAACCAGAGGGGCCGAAATACAACTGCTTCCTGACCTTCTACCTGCCGAACAGTCTCGGAGCCAAAGGAAGAAGCAGTAGAGGCGGAACCAAGTGCACTAACGGAGGTTGATCGATTTCAACAAATCCTCGACCAGATGACCTCCAACTAACAACACATGGCATCCTAACTTGATGAGCTCGACACCCAAATGTGGCAAGTCTACAATGAGTAACGCAACTTAAAAAAGAGGTTCCTTAAGTTCTATCAGAGAAACAACTTTGAACCTCCTTCACCCACAACGTCACCAACATCATCTCCATAAGCCATTTCTTACTTTAAACTTTTCTTTCTATTATTTCTTTTATTTGGTTTAATGTCTTTTGATTGTATTATGTCTTTTGTTTGGTTTGATGTCATTTGCCTAGTTTTATTTCTTTTGTTTAATTTGATGTCATATTCTTTTGTTTAGTTTGATGTCATTTGTTTATTTTAATTTCTTATGTTTGGTTTGATGTCATTTTCCCTTATTTGGTGGTTGCCTTTTCACATTGAGGACAATGTGATCTATAAGTGTAGGGAGCTGACATTGACTTTCTCAATTGCATTGTGTACATTTTATTGAATAGGATGCATGTTTAGGCATATCATGTGCTTTGCGTTAGTAACAAAACTGCACTTAAATCATTATCATAGATATAGCCATGAGATTCTACCATGCTAGTTGGAATTAGATTGAATGCATGCTTGAACTCGGATTAGGCTACTTAAGTAGAAAGTGAGCCATGTCGAGTGATGAAAAGTAGTTGGTTACATAAGCCTAGTCATAATTGACATTTGATAAATGAGGTAGTGTAGAGATGCATAATGAGTTTTCATCTGAGCCAATGTTCGGATTTAGCCATATGACTCTATCTATAGTCATTTTATTTCTTTGTTGACTGACACTTCCTTAGGTCATTACCTTCAGAACTTGCTTTGAATTGGTTTGAGTCTACTGGATGCATGCTTAATAGAGATTATTAAGGCCTTTTTTGTGTTAACCATTGGCTTAAATGACTTACCTTTGATTTTCCCTTGTTACCCCGTTGACCCTTAACCTTTTGTATCTTGAAAACACCCAAAATTTTTAAACTTGAAACCCCATTAACCTACTGTTGGGTTTCCATGGTTGTGTGCACATTGTTGTGTGCACTTTGATTCATACAACAATTGCATGAATTGCAAAAAATAAAAAACTCAAGGCACTTTACTCTCACTCTAGAACTCTTCTAGAACCCTTTCTCTATCACTTGAGTGTGTACGAACTGAAGGAAGCTCGTGTACATAAATGAAGAACTCATTTATATATTATTTCTTACCTTCTGTCATGATCGTGACATGTCTTGCCTTCGGCCACAATCGTGGCCCCATGAGGCACGATTGTGGCCTAATTAAAATAGGCCATACACACTTTTTTTCATCCAACCTTTTATGCGCATAACCCTTAGGTTCCTGGTTATTTTAGGCACTTGAGTTAACTCTTAATTCAATCAAATCATGAAGGATTTTATGATGCCATTTTTTTGGAATATAAATGGATTAACGCATGAACTCTTCGATGGTTAATTATCCAACTTATGAACCTTTCCATAAAAAATTACCGTGCAATTTGTCCTTTCACCACACTATGCCCCACTTGGTTCAGAGTATGGGCTATATATCAACTCCCATTATAACCTAAAAGGATTTTAGTAGATCGGCTAAGCCTATCATTGACCTTACCATGTCTAATAAGGTTCGATTTCTCCTTTCAGCCACACCATTATGATGCAATGTGTAAGGTGGAGCCCATTGGGATACTATCTCATTATCTCTAAGATGAGTTGGAAATTCCTTATTTAAGTATTCACTACCTCGATCTGATCAAAGTGCCTTAATACTTCTATCGAGTTGTTTCTCTCCTTCATATCTAAATTGTTTGAACATTTCAAGTGCTTTAGACTTGTGTCTCATTAGATACATATACCCATATCGTGAATAGTCATCAATAAAAGTAATGAAGTTCACAAAACCACCTCTGGAATGAATGGACATCGAACCACATACATCAAAATGTATTAGGTGTAATAACCCATTCATTCATTCACCTTTACCTTTAAAATGTAATTGAGTCATCTTACTTAACAAGCAAGATTCACATGTGTCATATGATTCATAATTAAATGACCCTAGGCTACTTTTCTTGTGTAGCTTAATCATGTGTCTCTCACTCGTATGGCCAAGTTGACAATGCCATAAGTAAAATTATTTTAGGTTATCTCATTTTTTTCTTTTATTGTCATTGATATTTAAGATTGGATTGGACATATGTAATATGTAAATTCCATTGCATAATGTAGCAGTACCATACAACATTTCATTCAACTTAATTGAACAACCATTGCTTGAAAAAGTTAGATGAAATCCCACTTTATTAAGACATGAAACAGTTTTTTTAGTCACAACAGGTACATAATAGCAATTTTCCAAAATTAAATCAGTCAAACCAATCAGAATTAAGTCTATACCTAATTCATGATCCATAATGAAACCTAAATTGGTTAATCTCTTAATTTATCCATTCATCTTCAACGTATACTGCACTGGAGATGATCCCTCAACCATCTTAAAATGGAAAAGTAGCCTTGAGGTCTCGAACCTTTCAAACTGAGCTTGCTCATTGAACAATTCCCTCAAATCGTAGGCTATGGTGTGAGCATTTATAGCCTCATGTTGCTTTTGCAGTGTGACTTAGAGACTAGCATTATACAACTAGACAACTCACCATCATCCAGTAGCTTCTTGTAAGCTCTCTGATCTCCATCAGATGCATCAGTAGCAGGGGATCGAGAAGTGGTTCATCTAAAACAAATCCTAGTTTTTCATATTTGTGAACAATTCACAGATTTTGTATCCAATTCAAGAAGTTTGGTCTCGTGAATTTGTTGGAATCTAATAGGGAGCGTAGGTTCACATTAGATGACATTGTGGCGATTCAATAACCTAGAAGAATGAGAGAAAGTGCTCGAATTTACACTTAATGCATATCTATAAGGACTTTAATAACATGCATTATGGCCCATTATTCTTATTTAAATCCATAGCCCTCACTACAAATTCAAGAAAACTTACAGTTTTCTTAATGGGTTAATATCTGATATCACCAAGAATGACCTTAGGTTTGCCTAACAAGTCATTAAGTCAATCGGTAGGTATCATTCATACCAATTGCTTTCAATTATGCAACTATGCCATCAATTATTGATTTAACACACTCATTAGGTTATCAACTCTTAATTTATATACATCCTATGTATGTAACCCAACTTTGCCTATATCCACGTTGACCTTGGGTTTGCCCAACAAATCAACGCTTCCAGTTAAGACTAACTCATTAATCTGGAAATCTAATTTCCATGGTTTGAACATATTTATGTAGAGTGGGCTTAGGGTTTGCCCAACCCAACTCTAAAAGAACTCAGGTTCTTGCCATATAAATGGAAGGCGTAAGTTCTAATATTCAGTTGAGGGATTTGTTCTTTAGTCTCATCTATACTTTGAGCCTATGTCCATAATTACCCTTAATATGCATCTAATGCATGTATCACAAAAAGGAGGTTTAATTTAGGTTGTGACTTGATTATGCATCCAAAGGTTATGATTCAATTCAACTCTTAAACATAATTAGCTAGTGTTAGTCTTCTCTAATCCAAATTACGAATATGATTTGATTAGAAACCCTAAAATTTAATTATTTTGATGTCTAAATTAAACACTTTAACCCTTTTATTTATGCCTTTATCTAGTCACACTAGAAATGCTATACTCTAGTTGGATTAATTCTAAATTAATCCTTAGGGTTTCCAAAATTTTTGTACACTAATTAGTCCTATATAATATCCCTAGGTCATCTCAAATTTACCTAAACAATTTCGGCATATGACAATTATCTTGATGGCCAAAATCGTCAAAAAAAGTTAACCTATTAGATACTATAGAGACTGATTCGATGTTCAAAAAATTTCGGAACCCTAATTTCAAGCACATGCATTAAGCATGTTATTTTCATCAAAATAATACATTTCTTATGACATAAGAACCTTATTTAGGTCTCATAACCGAAATACATACATTATAATTCATTAAGTAAGCTAACTCCAACAACTTTCAAAAAGTTGACCAATGTTGACTCTGACTTTATTTACTAATTGAATCAAATTCAATTAATTCGGGAAAAATTCCAGAGCTTTATACACATTCTAAATGTGTCTAATAAAAAACTCTAGAACCTAATTCTTAGTAATTATTTATCAATAAATAGGAAAAAGGCAGCTCATTAAATGTGTGTGACACTTATCACATTACTTCTATCACTAGTCAACCATTACATCACGCATGCAAAAGATAATCACTTTAACAACAAGTGTCATGAATCTCATACATGTGGAAACTTCTCATCTTGCATGTGAATGCATAAAATTTATAAAAGTACTTTTATAAAAATTAGTATGGAAATTTTCATGCATACATGTTCATCTCACTTCCAAAATTTCCAGAACTTCATACATGTATCAAGCTGAAACTAAATTCATAATAAAATAGCAAATGACATTACATTTTATTTTCCTTTTACATGAACATAATATAACATCTTATAAACATTTTAGTGAAATAAAAACAGAAAAAATATTCTATAATTAATACGAATTTTTTAAAGTTGGCACATGCAATCAGTTTTCCAAAAAATTCCAGAAATCAACATATGAATAGTCTGATTGTAAATTCGAAATAAAATAGAAAAATGAAATTCAATTGCAATTTCCTTTTACAAAAACAAAACACAACATCTTATAAATATTTCTGTCAAAGAAAAATAGAAAAAAATTATACAATTTACATGAATATTTCCAAAACAACATGCAAGTCAATCATAACCCAGCAAACACTTTGCACATGTTCAATACATCATCTATTACATGCATAAACAAGCTCTGATACCACTGTCAGGTTCCTATAGTTGCATGCATCACATACATGTGGATGTAGCAGAAGTTTCGGAATTAAGATTCTGACACCATGACAACCCAAAATTCCCAAGATCATAACTTGCAAGCATAGATATATATAAGAGAACATGAAATAACAAAACTTTTACCTTTTATACCTCCTCCTTTCTTGTTTGGGTTTGGTTGATCTCTAAGAACACGCAAAGATGGAATATGAAACAATGTATAAGGGTTATTTGAGCATCAAACCAGATGAGTTCTAGTAGATGCTCAAAATGATGGAAATTAGGTCAAGAACCTTGTTGCACGCACTTTGATTCATGAAAAAATTGAATGAATTGCAAGAACAAGACTCGAGACACTTTACTCTCACTCTAGAACTCTTCTAGAACTTTTCTCCATTACTTGAGTGTGTAATAAGTGAAGGAAGTTTGTGTACATAAGTAAAGAACTCACTTATATATCATTTCATGCCTTCTATCATTGTGGCATGTCTCGCCTTCAACCACGACTGTGGCCTCATACATACTTATTTTTCATCCGACCTTTTATGCGTGTGACCCTTAGGTTCCTGGTTATTTTAGACACTTGAATTAACTCTTAATTTAATCAAATCATGAAGGATTTTATGATGCCATTTTGTGAAAATATAAGTGGATTAACACATGAACTCTTCAATGGTTAATTATCCAACTTATGAACCTTTCTGTAGATAATTATCGTGCAATTCTTCCTTTCACCACACTATAACCCACTTGGTTCAAAGTATAGGTTATATGTCAACTCCCACTAGACTGACTACGTCACATTTAGTCCAAGTGATATTAGTTCTTGTCCTAGGATTTCATTACTCTTGTGTGTCATTGAAGACTCTCTTTATGGCACATAACTACTCTAGCCAGAGACTCCCAAGTAATGATCCTGACAAGAGGCCTTAGGTATCATCTTCTTCTATCAAAAGTGGTTAATCCTATATTGGCTACCCAATTACCTTTGAATAGTAATAGTTGTACCCAATCACCACCCTAAAAGCGACCTCATCTTGAGGTAACAAGGAATGATGTCAAAGCATAAGATTAGTGTTTAAGATATCCTTGAGTACCTCAAGTCTAAGGATATTTGACCCATTGCTATGATGAGATTAATCATTGACATTCGATAGATCATCCATATGATAATCTCATAGTAGGACATCCGATGCACATACTACCCTTAGCAAGAATCCACATATTAACTCTAAACATCTCATTCTTACAGTTTATGAGATCCAATGCTTGATCAAATCAAGGAGGATAATATGTGCTAGTTTGACAGGATTAATAATGTCCTGTCTTATTAATCTTATGACTATGAATTATTTAGATACTAACATAATTGCAAATGATAGGAATCTCATTATAATGATCTCATCAAGATTTCTTTCATGCTATGTTTTGTATCATGGACTTCATTAATTTGATTTAAGATCAACATCAATTCATACAAAAGAATGTCAAATTAATGAAAAATGCCTTTCTCTTCATTAATCAAAATAAAGTCAATACAAAAGTGTTAAAGGTGATTGCCTTTAGAGTAATACTCTAACACCTACCTATTCAAAAGCTTAGTAAAATATTAATTAATTCATTAGTTGGGATCGTTATGAAATTTTTTTTATCGAGATGAGTTGAGGATACTTGTTCTTATGAGTTACAGTGTATATAGTGCTATTTTGATTCATAGTTCTTCCATGTATAAAGAAAAAAAGAGAAAAAGAGAAAAATAAAAAGGAAGAACAAGTAAGTAGCATAAATAAGTGCGAGTATTAGTTACATTTGTGTATCTCAGAGTATGTTTTGTTATCCCTTATTACCACTTTTTATTTTATGAATGCTTTTGTTAAACATTTTTTCCCTCTTTACCCACCTTAACCCTAACCACATTACAACCCTAAACAAGCCCTTTTGATCTATCATTGTAGAAGATAATTGGTATATTAGCAAGCCTATGGTAATGTAGCTTCTTATAGGAAGTTTGGGCAAAACACTAACCATTAAACACTTGAGAGAAATGAGTGAAAATCGTTAGGAAGATTCATTTTTGCATCTATACTTATATTTGAGTGATGGTGTCAATTGTTGAGTTTTCTTATTTACACTAATGAAAAAGTAGTCATGATATGTGTATTAACTTGATATTTGAGTTGGCTGAAATTTGAGAGTGTATGATTTGATCTTTGTGAAGATGAAGTGATAGAATTGATTGGTTGTATTTATTTTGCTTGAGGACAAGCAAAGATTTAAGTGAGGGGATGTTGATAGGTGTGCATTAGTCTATATTTTTCTATCTAACTGGCACGTGTTTCTTGCATAATTGTTGATTATTATTGTATTTTAGGATTCATTTTGCATGATTTCATTCAGTTTGATTTTCATTGTTGTTCTTTTATGTTTGATGTTAACTTAAGGTAAGAATCGACTATTTGTATTTAGGAATGAAGATAAAGCAACTTGGAGATCGAACTAGAGATCAAAGAGAAGAAAAGAAGATGAGTCATTCTGTGGCAAATTGCCACAATTATAGGAATCATGAATCTGAGACACTATGCGGGGCCTCATTAAACCTAGGATTTTTGGGATATAAAAACATAATCAAGCCTCCAAGGTTGAGGAGGATGACATCCCTCTATGGAAAAGATCTTTCTTAAGTGAAGAACACAAGTTTGAAGTCTTGAGGAAGGATTGAAGTCAAGGATTATCATCAAGATTAGGAAAATAGCTCATCAACATCAAGAATTCCAGATTTTGGCAAAGAAGAGAAGGAGTTCCTTTGTTCAATTTTCTGTCAATTTTACTTTTTCTATTCTTTGTAAAATGGTTTATTTGAACTTTTATGAGGTTATGGAGACCATGTTATGTTGATTTAGTTCTAGGGATTGATTTTGAGCTATTGTGTTAAACTTCTTATTTTATTGAATTGAATGAAAGTATCTTCTTTGATTGTTGATTTTATTTCTATCTTGTGTTAAATTGAGAGAGTGAGTAAGATAAATTTGTGTAGGATTGTACAATGAGATTTGGCGACCTATAGACTTACAATCATCACATTAATTGACTAGTTAGAAGAGAGATCTCAGCTAGTTTAATTGATCACCTATAAGATAGCTTAATACCTAGCTAAATTGGTAAAGTGATTGTATAGGTTGAGAGATTATTCAATTGATCTTATTAAATTCGATTAGGGAAAATTAATTACACCTTGAGAAAAGGTAATTAATACATTCAAAAATCTTGGGTGAGACATAATTCGATTAGTAAAATAGAAGGGAGACACAATAAAGAGAAAGTAATCTCTAGTCTTTAGATTCTTAAATTCTAACTTTTCTGCATTTGTGGTATTGTTCATTGTTCGGTACTAATCTTTTAATTTTAATTTGTTTTCCAAATTATTTTCATTAAGACAATTTCATTTCTTAAACAAATTTTGATCTAAATTAAGTAATGTATGTGCATCAATTCCTATAGGATCAATATCCACTTTTAAGCTACAAGTCATAACTCGTACACTTATAGTTTTTAAGCATAAAATGAGTAAATTGGTTGTACACTCAAAGTTGGTTCCATGTTTAAGGCTCTCTTGGAATATATACTCCACTCTTGGAGAAATTTGATTTGAAGGCCAAACATTCTATTGAACATTTTAAGAGCTTTTATAAGAGCCTCCATAGATGTGGGATCTATTTTGGAGAGTAATAAAAGATCATCAACAAAACATAGGTTAGAGATTTTAAACTTTCCACATTTTGGGTGATATTCGAAACCTCTGCTTCTGTTTATAAATTTTTGGAGAAGTTTATTAAAATCTTCCATTACTAAACTGAAGATATAAAGTGAAATAGGGTCACCTTGTCGAATCCCTTTGAAGCCTTTAAAGGATTCTATGGGCTTTCCATTAACAAGGATTTTATATGTAAGTGATTAGATACACTATATGATCCAATGCAATAATTACACCCTCCTCTCTTCTCTGAATAAGATCTAATCAATTGCTGAAGAATTATAACATTTTCACTAATAATCCTTCCAGAAATATAAACACTATGATATTCCCCGATACGATTTGAAAGAATCTTTCTCAATATAAAAACTAGAATTTTAGAGATTAGTTTGTAAATGGTATTGTAACAAGAGATGGGGAAAAAATTAAAGACTTGATTGAGTTCACCACTCTTAGGAACCAGTGTGATGAATGTTTTCTTGATCTCATATCTCATATCTCATCTAGCATTGAGTTCTTGGTGAAGAATTCTAAGATTACATAAGTCACCAGATTATGAGCAAGAGGCCATGATTTTAAGAAGAAGTTTACTATGAATCCATCAAGTCTAGGAGCTATATGAAAGTGAAAAGACTTCAAAGGTTGATGAATCTCCTTAATGGTTATAAGTTAGCTTAGCATTTCAACTTCTTAAGAAGAGATAGCCCCCTATAGTATTTGCTTTAGAAGAGGGACAGTGGAGTGAGCTTCAGAAGGCATGATGGGTGCTTAATTGTTGATACATTTAATCCATTACACTTAATGATTAATACCTTAAAATGCTTAGGATAACTACTTTAACTCATATTTTATTTTAGGTATATTTTGGAAGTGAAGGAGCAAAAGTGACCCAAAAGCATACTTATTGAGCCATCTTCTCGATGTTGATTTCTATAGTCTTCATGGAGCAAGAAGAAGAAAAACATTAAAACAAGAAAGGAAAAAATAGAGTATAAAAATGGAGACCATGGTTATAACAATTAAAAAGTTACAGCCATGAAATCATAGTTGTAATAATAAAAAAGTTACAGCCATGAGACCATGGCTATAACATGAATTACAAGCCTTATTTTAAACTACCAAAAGACACCTCATGCTCCCATATGAAGCTAGTTGCTCCATTTTAAAATAGTTGTCTATTTATCTTATGAAAAATCTGGCTGCCATATTATTTTAACATAGGTATTGAATGTAAAATGGATGATAAAAGAGTGGACAACTGGATGATAAAATGTCATGTGTGACCAATGGAGAGAAAAATATATATAGTAGCTTCAATGTTCAGTAGGAAGCCACTTGACCCATTATTCATTTAACCTAACTTTGAAATATATGAAAAGAAAAGTTTTAGCAGCAAAAAAAAAGGGAGTAAGAACCGAGAGATAACTTCTTCATTTGGTCTTCTTCGATTGTCCAAATGCATGTGTGAAGGCGGCTAGAGCAAGAAAGGTGACTACTGGAGAATGGTGAGAGGGCTGGAGAAAACAAGTGAAGAGTGGACAGAAATTGGTAATCTCCTTCATTCTTGGAGATTAAAAGGGAGTTCTTAGGCTGAACCAAAAAACTGGTATTCTCCTTCATTTATGGTCGGTTCTTAACTATAATGGAGACATTCTTGCCTAATTCTTGGTGCTTAATGGAAAATATAGATGGTTAAATCACCCCATGTCAATTCGGAGGTGCAATCAACGTCAAGAAGCACATTTAAGCATACATCATTTTGTATCATTTTCTTTCCCCTTTTGTTTTGGATTGATTGTGTTATCTTGAGATTAGTGATTAGATATTGTGTAAGAATGCATTTGATGCTTTATTGAATCGTTTTTCATGAAAACTCATTGTTAGAATTTGAATACAATACATAATGGTCATGTTTCAAGTTGTATGTGGAAACTAATGATATTAATTTGTTAGGGATAATGTAACATAAGTTAAATAATTTGAGCTTATGTGATTGTTGCTTAGATTGTCTTTTTTTCTTGTTCGTAAGCTGACTATCCAATTAAATTTAGAGAGTGTCTCCTATGTCATCTAATAGCTAGTGTTAATTAACAAGCTCTTCTTAATTAATTATGTCCTAAGAAAAAATCAAAATTGACAGAGCTTGTTGCTAATCTATGACCAATAGTTCAAAGAGAGATGTGAAGATACAATTCAATGAAATATGTTTAATTAGTTATAGGCTGAGATTGAACCAAAGAATTGGGTCCCTAATGCATTTATCAATTTTCATCATTTTTCCATGTTTTCTTTAATTTGTCTTTACTAGTTAGTTTCATTTTATTCTCTTATTCGATAAACCAATCCCCCATTACCTAAATGCCAATTATTTTCATTTTGAAAGTTTTACACACACTCTCTATGGGATTGACCTAGACTCACCACAACTATAGTTATAGGTCTAGTTTATTTTTTGTAGTGTTACAACGTGCTATAATAAGGCATGTTCATCATTTTGAAGAAGTAGTTGTAGGATCCATTTATCAACTTAGATTGAGTGTTCAGCTAACTACAATTGAAATCAAGTGACACAATTCTATTCCTAGTTCTCTTAGAAACAATTTCCTTATAAAAGAAGGAAATATTCTTACCACCACTGCTCAACCATTGTATTTTAGACCTTTATCTCATAAGAGAATAATCAAACAGCAGAGCTTTAGAGTAATTATGCAAAGAATTTTTCTCCTTATCTTGCAGTTAAGAGCAATTAATGGAGTTATAAAGTTACTATTAGATACTCTCTAAACCCATCCTCACGGTGTTCACCGAATAGTGAGTGTTGCCAACATTTTCTTTAAACAGATGCTTCATTTCCATCTTGATAAGATGCATTTTCTTAATGTAAATGAAATGCTTGGTTTCATAAATCTTTACTATTAATGCTTTAATGCCTTCCTGAAAGCCTACTAGATTAGCTAGGAAATCATTGAACCCCAATAGTTTCTTGGGATCAGTTGTTATAGTTTGGGTAAAAACTAGTGTATGATCAGACATGTTGCAACAAGAGTAAGCGGAGAAGCAATTAGGGTAGTCCATTATCTATTTAGACTTTATAAGACTACGATCTAGCTTTTTGCTTATCAAATGCACTCTAGGCTACCTATTATTTCAAGTGAAAAAATTACCCCTGCTGGAATGTCAGTTAATTAAGCTTATTCAATACATATTCATAACTTTATGGAAGGATATCCAATAGATCTATAACCTTTTGCTTCTTGAGAGCTTAGTATGGAGTTAAAATCACTTGTAAATATCCAAAGGTTATAGATGGATGCTGCAATAATTTTAATTTGATCCCATAGAAAAGCTCTTTGTTATGAGCTATTTTTTGCATAAACAAAGTTGGCAAACATTGATTGTGATAAATAGCTCATTAAAAATTCTAGATGAATGAGCCAATCTAAAATCATTCTAGTTTGAGGAGTCACAACTGTAGAGTCAAATAGAAGAATGATTTTACCATTAAGGTGAGCATTAAAATTTGAAATTTCTTTCCATTGAGTAGGTAAGTATGTCATTAAGTTGCTACTATTCTATTTGAACTGAGTTTCTAAGATAACAGTTATTACCACCTAATTCTGCAAAATTATATTTTTAATTAGGGTTTTCTTACAAGGAGCATTTGCTCCTCTCATTCTAGGCTAAGATATTCATGAAGTAGGCTCTAAAAGTGGAATCTTTTTTGTTCCTATTAGATTTCCTCCTAGTGGCAATTTCATACTTTTAATTAAAGTTCTTTGGTTGCTCATAACTTGCAATTAAAGTTTTAGGTATACTATTTTCTGAATCTATTTGCATAGAGTTCTTATTGTACATTAGAGTTTAGGGATCTGTAATTCCCTTAGCTTCTTATAGTTATGCAGTATTTACACTCAAGTTGTTTACTTTTTCTCTTATTATTATATCCTCATCCACATGTGAGCAATTAATATGTTCTAGAATGTTGTTGTTTAGCTCTTAAGAATGATTAAAGAACCTCATTAATTCCTAGTAGCTACTAGTTACAAAGGTCTTTCCAGTATGTTTCCAAAATCTTTTCTCAATAGTAGATGCTTTCATGTAAAAGATACTTTTAATTGATGCTTAATAGATTCAAAATCCTCATTCAGTCCCATAAATAAAATCACTTTAGACATATTAGGTAAGGAAGTGACTAAGATACATATTCTTGCATAGTTAACTCTTCTGACTTCAACAATGGTTTGGTATATATAGATGGGTTTTCCAATGTAAATAGCAAGGTGGTTAAGACTACTTATGGTCCAATACTCCAAAGTAACATCATGTATGCAAATATAGATATTATGTTCTCCTACTTGATCTATTCTAGCTTCTTTTCAAGCCTCCATAATTGTATTAATAATGGCTTATTATAAACATGCCATGGACTAGTTTGGATTACTCTGCTTCTCTAGAACTTACAAATTTAAAGAAGAATGTATCTTCATGATTCACCAGTAGTTCATGCAAACAATGTTCTTTCCAACTATTAAAGGCCCATTGTTTCATAACTAGAAATGCAATCCTTTTATCAATGAATAAACCAAGGATGGTGGACTTTCATCTCTCTACACCAAATTTGAGAGTTCTAAAGGTGGAGAAACCATTTTGTGTTTAGATTTTCATTTGGTGGGCGATAACTAAAATTTAGATTAGGTATAAGATCACCAGCTACCTACACCTAAGATTTTCAAATAGGTGGTGAATTCATATCAGAATACTGTGTATTGTTCAAAGTGTGTCTAGGCAGTTCTTTTATGGAAGGAAGTACAGATTCCATAGCAATGCAATTTGAGTTTGAGGGTGGGAAAGAACTAATGTCCATGGGATAATTCTAGTGACTATTAGGTAAGGAAAAAGTAGGAGAAGATTGTAAAGTGTTCGAGGATAAACATAGAGAAAAGTTGATGAGGAGAGTATAAAGCATGAAGAATAGTAGGTTCAAATTGGATGAAGGGAGGAACAAACAAATCGGGTGAAGAAGGAGAGTGTGGAGAGAAGGTAAATAGGCAGACTTAAGAAGGAAAGGAAAGGTATCAGTTGGCACTATGAAACACAAGTTATGGAAGTTCGAAACAAACTACACATAACCATCCATTATAACTAAGAATGGAAGATGTATATTAACGTGCACAATAGCAAGCAAAAGAGAGCTTCATGGTCAAAATTGCATTTTTACAAATACCTTTTCCTTGTTGTAGAGGAAGTAGAAATCCTTTCTTGTAATGGATATAGCAACTAGCCACCACTTTTAAGCATTAGATGGTAACTTTTGAAGCTTTATTAACTAACCTTAATTGAATAATAACTTTTTTATTGACTTGAAAACTTAAGAAATAATATAACTTAAAAACAATTTATTTTAAATTAATCTTAAAATAATAAGAACACAAAAATTGAATGTATGATAAAAGGATATAATAATATTGAAAATATAAACAATGATATCAAGAATAAACCTAAATATAGAATTTTACTTTGTTACCAAATTTCAATACAACCTTCACTAATAGGACTAACGAAATTTAATGTTAATATCCTAGGACTAAGGATCATTCTATTAAAATGGGTTTTTTTCAAGAATATGAACACAAAAACACAATAATAAAGATATGAATCACCATACTTAAAAAAAAAACAAGATTCAGAGTAATACGATCTTAAGTTTTGATCATTACTAGCTAGCTAGATAAGATTCTAAGTTTTTAAAGAATCTAAAATAAGAGTTACTCTGAAAGTTCTAGAAAATTTCTCTCCAAAGTTTTTAATGATCACTTCTCTATTATTTTATTCTTCTTTCAAGAATATTCTAAATTGCTAATTAAATATTACTACATGACAACCTAATCTAATTCTTAAATTTGACTTGAACTAATTAAATCTTATCCAAATAAATAATTATTTTATTTATCTTAAATCATTAGTTGCTAAATATTATTTTTAATAAAAATGAGACCTATTTATTTTATTATATAATAAATAAAATTTAATTTATTATCATATAAAATTAAAATTATTATAAATTATTTATAAAAAATTATGCATTAGTATAATATTAACTACTAATAAAATAAACTAATATTAAATTACAAATATTTCACAATTTTAATATGAGTAATAATATATAAATATCATATATATTTATTAATATATAATAAATTAATAAAAATAACAACCTAATTTGTCTGACATACACTACCTTTGTAATTTGCAACTTTTTAAATATCACCATGTGATTTTTCCGTGCGCTTCATTTGTCAATATTTTTGATAAAAAGAATTAACGAAATAAGATAATAATTATAAAATATTTTAAAAAAAATTTATAACACAATAAAATTCTCTAAGATTATGACAATAAATATAGAGTTTTTTTTTTTTAAAAAGGGTTTTTCTAAAATAATGAAGACCATTAAAGCCCAGTTTGGTTGGCGGGAAAGTAAAGATAATTTGAAATCTGATTCTCCGAAAAATAAATTCATGGGAAAGTAAGAAATTTATATGTTTGAATATTTATAAGAATTGTAATAAGAAAGTTTGGTAAATTCTTATTATAATGTTTGATATGCAATAATATTTTATGAAATATAATTTAATTTTGACTTGTTTTTTTAATTATATCCCCACAAATTAAATAAAAATTATAGGATAAAAATTATAACCAGCGAGTCAGAAGTTTTATTTATGTATCTCAGAAGTTTGAATTAATAAATAAAAGTGTCCACACGTGCACAAACGTAACCACCATGAAAGTTCCCGATGACCCAAGCTCCGATAACTAGAATTAATAAACAAAAGTGTCCAATCAGAGACAACATGTACTATTCTCCAAGAAGTGTAGGACGGAAGGCGAAAGAGATTTAAATTAGTGACTGAGGCGGCGAGGCAACAACGTTGATTAGGACTGTAAAGTAAAACAAAAGAAGATGATAAAATGAATGGCGCTCAATAAGTACGAAGATTCTTTGAAAAGGGTGAAGGTTGTAGCTGTATTGATCTCTCTCTCTCATATATGCGAGTCTTTTTGAATCTAATTTTATATGGTTTGCTTGTTTATTTGATATTTGACATTTGAATCTAATATAATTTCTAAGAGGGTTAGTAAAGGTTATCCTGCTAACGGGAGAACAATAAGAATAGTTGAAGAGGAGGTGAGATTATATAAAAGAATTATTATAGAGTTAAGAGAGAAGAAATGGTTGAATTGACTAACGTATTTTTTATATTAAATTTTTTAGGGCAGAAATCAAAATACTAAAGGGGTGATGGGATTTCGAATCCAAGTAAAGTACTACTACTTTTCTAATATCAAGAGGGTGATGGGATTTAGAATCAAGTAATAAGGAAAGTAGTAGCACTTTATTAAGATTCTAAATCCTATCACCTCCTTGGTATTTAAAAAATAGTAGTACTTTACTTAGATTATAAATTACATCACCCCCTTAGTATTAGAAAAGTAGTAGTACTTATCTTGGATTCTAAATCCTAAAGTAATAGCACTTTACTTAGATTCTAAATCTCATCACTCTCTTAGTATTAGAAAAGTAGTGTTACTTTACTTGGATTTTAAATCTAAAGAAAGTAGTAGTACTTTACTTAGATTCTAAATCTCATCACTCACTTTCCTAACTACTCAAAAAGATGAGTCAAACAAGATAATATAAATTTTAGGTAAAAGATTAAATTCCCAAGGAAGAATCTATAGTATTCTTTTTCTAGACCCGGAAGAAATAGAAAGCTATTAGCACAGGCAGTAAACTTACTAGGGGGCATGCATGAGGGATCATGGGGGGTCCAAATTGAAATTAAGTTCAATAAAAAGTGCACACACATCAACAATGAAGTCCAATCCTCTAAAGTAAAAAGGAAAGGCTTTGGGATGTCCTTTCGTAGTTGAAGTACCCATGTAATCCCTATCTCTATCTCTACTAAATGGATGGATGAGCTTTGAATCGACAAGGAAAGGGACGCTCTAAAACTATGATGCAATGATTAACATGGTGGTTTTTGGCCCATTCTTGAGACTTTGCTTCCTACGATTCATTTTTCTTACCTAGGCCTATATTATGATATCACTTCCCATTTCTTTTAATATTTGATGAGTCCATGTTATTTAGTTTTATTTACTTTGTATTTATCACTTTTATTCTACATTTTATTATATTTTGATATGTTTAGGTCATTATCTTATAGGTGATTGGATTTGAAGGATAATTAGAAGATTTTGTGAAAATTTTGCATGGTTATCTAATTAATGAGAATTTAGTCATGTGGAAGATAAGAGGATGGATAACAACTTCGTAGAAGACTTTGAGAGTTGATTTTAACTCAAAGAGGGTAAAAAGTGGAAAAGATAGAGGATACAATCGCAACAGGTGCTAGATTTAGAAGTATAACAAACGTCTATCTTTTGCAAAGGAATTAGTAGCTGAGATATAGTACTTGACTACCATTGGACATGAATATAATAGGCATCAAATTCATTTATATTTTACAAATAAAAATAATGCAAATCAACACCGACTATGAAGCATCTCAGGCTCCAATTATACAGTAACTGTCAAAGAGAAAAAGAAGCAGAACAAGACAGGGTCGATCTTGGATCTGTAATAGATGCTGGTTCTTAGGGATAAAACATATAATTATGGGATTCTTCAAGTTTAAGTCACCTAAAACCCTTATTTTTATAATCCTAGCTATAAGTACATAAATTAAAATCAATATAGAGGATTTGTAATTTCTGTTAGACTTAGACTTTTGTTAGACTTCAACAAATTTATAGGAGACTTTTTTCTTTTAGAATTGTAAGGGGATTATGTTGGACTTTTGGGATATTTTCTCTTGAACTTCTTTATAGTTAGTTATTTTATGGTTTTTATCTCAAGGAGAAAGAGTTGAAGAAAGGAATGAAGCAGTCATTGACAACTTCTCTCAACTCCTTTCTTCTACTCTTTTCTTCTATAATGAGATTTATTTATTTTTATTTTGTTTTTATTATGCTTAGTAGCTAGAAATCTTAGTTAAAGTTAGGGATGTAGTTTGTAAGAATTGATTTAATTATTTACAAAATATTTGATTATTCATTGGTTGAATTTATTCTTTTTCATCTCAACTGTTAGATTTCTAATTGTTCACTATAGATTCAATCATATGGATTGTATGATAAAATAATAGGTGAAGTATAATTTATGCAACAAAAGAATAAACACTTAAACTCTAGATAACAAAGGTATCCTAAACTTTAGTGATAATTATATATATTAAATATGTTTAATGAGTTTGATTAGGTTAATAGCACACCAATTAATTACTTTGTTTGATATACATATGTGTCTCGAAGAAGGTTATAGATATCTTAGGTTAATTATCATTTCAACCTAAATAACCAATTGCATATGACAATTGGATATCCATATAAATGAACTGTAAGTCTCTAACATTCTTTATTTTACTTTTTATCAATTTTTTTGCTTTGAAGTAGTTAGTTTATTAGTTTAATTATCTTCCATCAACTCTCATTGTTTTATTTAATTTCGTTCTTTAACTAAGAATAACAGATATAATACTTTTTTGCTGGCTCAATACTCTAGAATATCTCTAGTTTTATTTAACTATATATGATTGACTCTATGTGCTTACAAATATAAAGTAGATCAAGTTTTCGACATCATTACTAGGAAACTAGTTTTACAATTTTTTGTTAATCTTAGTTTGTTTTCATTTTATTTTTATTTTATTTTGATTTCTTTCATTTATTTCAAGTTGTTGATGTTCAATAACAGATCCGGAAGTGACAATTTGGATTTTCTAGTTACAATTTAACCGAACCAAGTTATAAGGAGAGAAGAGGTGATTGCACAATAAGATAACTTGGTTGTAAACATAGAGCAGTAGCCATAGAGGATTCGCAGGGGGCATATAACTATCAGTGATTAATGTTAGTCCTTCATGTATTAAAATGAGTCAAAGGGTGAGGAACTACAAAGCTAAAGTGAGTATACTACAAGTGCTTCTGATATTTGCTCGGTCACTTGGTGTGGACACGTTCACATTTATCAAAGCGTTATATTCGATGATTCAAACACTTCCACTTAGTGGGTTCTGAGAAAATGAGTTTAGGATGAGGTGCTTCTCCAAGGGCGGAGCCACATGGGGACAAGCCCCCGCACCAGCTGGGGCTTGTCCCTGGCCAAACCCCTAGTGCTTTAAATGTAAGCAGTGGTTGTGGCTCCGCCCCTGCCTGAGAAAACCCATCGTAGAAAAATTGGTAACATAGTGAGGAAAACGGAAGAAATTGGAAAGAAGAAAAGGAAAAACAATGAATGAGAACAAAGTGCTGGTTTTCCAGGTGACGCAAGTGGATGAGGTTCAGAGAGATGTCGAAGGGATGGAAAAGAGAGAGTTCCAAGGACGAAGAAGAAGAAGAAGAAGAAGCAGAGAGACATTGGACATTACGGAGAAGCACGCATGCACGCTGTCACAGCCAGCAACACAACAGCAAAGCCGCTACAAGTCCTTTTCAAATTTTTAAATATTTGTGCTTTTCTCTGTTCCTTTTTCTAACTGTGTTCTTCTTCGCATGTTTTTTTTTGTCTTATTTTGATGTTTCATGTTACTGTAATAATTAAATATTTTGAATTTTGTTCAAAAAGATTCTCGCATTCTTTGTAAGAAAAGGGAAAAAAAATCAAAAAACAGAAAAGTAATATGAAATTATGCCTATTAACACTCCAATAAGAGAGATAATTTTAGTAATAAATCCCATACAAAGTCTAGAGATCCACCATATTTTTAAAGCTCTCAACTATCTAGTCATAGCAAAAATGGTCAATCTGCCCAGTCTGGCTCAAATTTAATAGACTCGACTCTAGTTAATTGGGTTTAGATTTAGGCTTGATTTTCTTTTCCTAAATTTTAGATCAGACTTAAATTCGGATTACCCAACTTGATCCAACCTAAAGTCTAAAATGTTTATATACAATAACTTTTTTAAGTTTTAAAAAATTTAATCGAGCTCAAACGAACTTTAAACTAAAGAAACTTGTATACCAAAAGCACTCAGAAAGTTTTTCGAAGCTAATATTTCTTGACAATATAAAAGGCACTAGAAGGGGGACTTCCTATTCAACTGAAGAAAGGAAAATGTCATCAGGATAGTGTTCGAGACACTCAATCAATGTCCTAGTACATAAAGAGACAAGAAGGGAAGCTTCAATCATCTTACATCAGTCAGATTTAAGTGGGAAATACGAAGAAGAGAAACGTGGGTTTATGGAGGATCTGTCTTGCCTTTTATTCACTAAAGGATAGGCTGGAGCGTTCATGGTACAAGGCTAGGCAGAAACCTAATCACTTGGACGTTCAGTTAATCTGTCTCTAAGCTTATTCTCGGCGCCATAAGAGGGTGGAGATCGTTGATGCTCCAACCATAGTTGAGAAAAGATTGAAGAAGAATTTTGGAGATTGGGATTTCGTTTTCCCATTTTGATCTCAACGATGGGTTTTAATTTGTACATTGGAACGTTGCCGTTTTTATCGGCTTAGCTATTTGGGCGTAACGTTGTTGTTTTTGGTTAATGGGTGAGTCTTTTGTCTCCCCCAAAATTTGTATTCCTCTTATCTCTTTAATCAATATTATTTAATTTCTAAAAAAAGAACTCGATTGGGCTCGAGTTCAAGACTAAAGTCTAGGACCTGATTAGGCTTCAAGACTAAGTGCAAATCTAAGCTTATAGTCCAGGCCCGAATCCAATTCATTGCCTTCCTTATTACTACTTAATCAAACTCTTTGATTTTGCTAAGGTAATTTTTGGTTAAATAAATATAAAATTAAATTAATTCGATCTCAAATAAATATTTGAAATGTTAAGTTTTACTTAATACAAAGAAAAATAAAAAGGATTTGAAAGTTGATAATAAACAGGATACGTGTGAGACCTTCTTTTCAATGTTTGATAGACATCAATTTTCGAAAGAGTGTTTTCTGCAATGAAACTTATAAAAAATGATTTGCGAAATAGGATGGGAGACGAATGGATGAATGACATAATGGTGGTATATAATGAGAGAGAAATCTTCAAAAAAAATTTATAATGAGACTATTTTATAACGGTTTCAAGCCATGGCGACTCGCCGAAAATAATTATCATCTATTAGCTCTAATGTCTCTAAAAATGTGTAAATACATTGTAATTTGAATATTTTAGTTAACTTCTTTTATGAATGTGCATTGTAAAATTATTTTTTGAATTAATTTTGAATTTGCCGGAAGTTTTCGCCGCCAGTCCATCGCTGTCCAATCAGCCCCGGCTCCAGGACATTCCTGGCTCCATCACTGTGCTTCTCCTATTACATGAGAGATCAATCATGGACATGAGTAATCTTAATAGAAGCAAACTCTTTTAAAGAGTGAGACTTAAGTATATAGTTTATGTTAAGATTTTCTCCATCGAGCTTAGGATGCAAATACAAAGTTTTGAACAAAAGGGAAGAGCAAAGTTTAATTAAGCTCGGGAACGACCTAAGGCTCTACTTAGCCAATGCCCTCATTATTAGTACTCTTTACAAACTAGTGATACAATATTTTTATGAGAGCTTGACACTAACATGTCAAACTTTAGTGAATTCTATAACTCAAATGAACTTTTTACACAAAGTTGCCAAAGAAGTGAAGTACATAATAAAGATCTTGACAAAAAATTTTGTCTTCTAATTGGTGAGAAGAAAATTTAAGGTATCCTTCTTGCCTAAGTATATGAGACAATGTTACTCCCCATTAATATTATAAAAAATATATAATTAGACATAAATTATAAGGAATATAATTTTTCATTAATACTTCACTAATAACTAATTAAAATTTTTTGCAACATAAGTAATAAATAAATAGAAACAGTCTCTCTATTAAATTGGAATAAGGTTGCATATTATTGGACATTTCCAAATTATGTGTTTGACCAAATTCTCACCAAATGTTGTTGATATTATTGCATGTAAAAAAAAATAAATTCGTATTGGATAATTTTGAAAACCTTTTCTTTCAATTTTCGAGAAATTATGGAAGGATAAAGAAGTGCTTAAATAAAGTTAAAGATTTTGACTCCCAATCATTGTAAAAGTAAAATTAAGAAACTCGCTGTATGATGTTACCATCCTACACACATCCACTAACTTGCAATGATTATTCAAATTTTTTACATCTCAAACAGCTGCGTGTGTGAGGGATTGTTGTTACAAAAATAGAATATAAAAAAAAAACCTTTTCTAGTGGCCAATATTCACAAAACTAAAAAGACCTCAATCGCATTCATGCCAAGCAGTCAATCTCAAAAGTTCAAATGGAAGGACTTCTTTCTCTAATTTTTCTTCACTTCCGATGAACCTTTGAATATTTTTAACCGGGACCGATAACCTTTGGACCGTGCTTCAACAGGCTTTGACCTATAGCTTGTTGAAGATTCGGAATTGTCCATTTTGTGGTTCGTTAGTTTGGACCGTGCTTCAAGAAGCTTTGACCTAAAGCTTGTTGAAGATTCTGAATTGTCCATTTTGTGGTTTGTTAGTTTTGACATCCATTGACGAACGGGACTAACATTCCTTGGTGCTGTCAAACTGCTCGAAGCCTCATCCGCACCTTTTTCAAGATGCAAGTTCCTAGTTTCTGATGATGAAACATGACTTCTTCCAAATTTATCAGTCATGTGATTTGAGTTCAATCCATGGACCTCATCAACTTCCGCATGATCACATTTTTCGGATTTTCGAGAAATATCAACAGCTTTCCATTCACCTTCTACCTCTTCTGTGTTCAGTTGGGATTTCTCATTTCCAATACTTGCCGTTGCCCAAGCCATCTGTCCCTCGAATTTAACTTGCATGCTCGATGGATTGCGATCTCTGCTTATCTCAGGAGCTGCAAGCTTTTTCTTTGCCTTATCAGATTTGACTATTTCATTAACATGATCATCCACAGCATCATGTATGTTAGAGACGCTATTACTTGCTTTGTTAAGCTCAAAACAATGAGAATCACTGCCTGCTGAATCTTCATCATCACCCACATCTTGGGGTGCACTTACAGCCTCATTGAGAGGAACAGATTCCATTGAAGCTCGACGTTCTCTCACCATTTTCTTGTTTTTTGAACTACCAGTTCGTTTAGCTTTAAGAAAGGTCTCTATTTCAAATCCTAACTTCTCCACTACTGTATTGCTTTCTGCAAAGTCATGATTTGATTCTAGCTTCATCTGCATCCTTTCGTCAAGCCAGGACTCAGATATATGGAGAATCAGTCGATCATCATCAGCCCTTCCAACAGAATCCTTGTCAAATCTTTGCTTCAAAGCATGTACTTCCTGTTCATAACCTTTTATACCCTTAGCAAACTCATCACAGAGGTCTTCCAACAGTTTCCTTGATTTTCTTTCTGTTTCCATCCCTTTCAAAGCATTAGATAGAGAAGACTTTACCTCAGAAAGCTCCCGAGCTAATCTCCTGTGTAGGCTCTCTGATCTCTTCCTCAGTTTCCTCTCATCTTCTAGCTCAACCCTCAGAGACTGAATCGTAGCATGCAATCGGTCTTGTTCCTTGCTCTTTCGTACTAGATTATCTTCTGCTATTTGCTTCATTAAATCATCTATTTCACGACGATTGGCTTGTTGATCTCGAAGCAGCTCTTTAACCCTCATATGGGTGTGCTCTAACTCTGTTTTCAGCACTTCTATCAATGACATATTAGATGAATGTTGTTCTTCGAGACTCCAAATTCTATTCAGTACTTTAAGCAACTCAGTGGATGTTTTAATATTATAATGTGATTCACCAATCCTCCCCCCGAAGTCCAAGGAGCTGCTAGGGGTGCCTGCCGGATTATAGTTTGCTACCTGTTAAACAAAAGAGTTTTGAAGGCATCAATAAGCAGGAAAAAGATTTATTGTATATAATGCATTTGAGAAGCAACTATCACACTACTTCCAAAAGCAACTTTGGTGTTGAAAAAGAAAACCCCAGGACTAATGAAAGAGGACAGAAGACAAGAATAATGCATTGTAGATATCCATAACTACTTTAAAAGTGCTGCCTCATATATGGAATTCCTTTCTCCTGTAAAAAAAAGCTTCAGGGTGCCAAAATTTACCAGCTATAAAGTCATTGACCGTTTTCACCAAAATGAACTATAGTCATAGTTTTATAGGTTAATTTTATGAAATGAGGGTGTCAAATTTGAAGGTTATAAGATGGCCAAGATAACGTATAGGTTGCCCGCAGCTTAGAAGATTGTGGGGATAACCATGAAGTGCACCACATCTCTATCAATTGAAGACATTGCTAGTTTTACCGGAAAGCGCTTTATGTATACACACTTATAAAGGTCCCTAAGAGGAAGGTGGAAAGAATATTAAGGTTTACCTCCATAGAACTATCATAGCTTGCAGGAGACACAGGCTGTAGAGCACGATTGCTTCTTTCAATCGATCGATGATGCTGAATCAGTGATGCAGCAATATGTCTTCTGAGATTATCTGCACTCTCTGGCTGGTTAAAATGTCAAATAAAATTAGGAATACAAAGTATTCTTTAATTTTCTGGCTAAAATTTTCATTTTTTAATGGGTATGAAAGCTATTTATAGCCGTCATGTTCAGAAAACAAAGGCTGTTTGCTCGTAAGGATAATGCGGGAATATCTAAAATGTCTGTGGTAAATGGAGCATTCATGTTATATCATGGAATCACTCCCAAAAGCATAAGAAAGCTCTTTCAAACAGAAGATACCAATTAAGACAAGCCATTAAATTTACACGGTCATATAAGCAATCTATGATCATGGTTTGTTATTGTTAAAAAGTGAGCAATGTCTTAAGCAAATAACAATAGATTCAATAGATAAGTTTGTAAGCGGAAGCCACTTGTTTCAGATTGTATATGCATTACAGCAGATGACGGATAGAAAAATATCTTAAAAGTGATGATAGATTCTCTACTTAATTGAAACCACTAAACCATGGGTATACGTTAACACAAAATCTTCCAAGTTTCGAACAAGTCAAAAGATTCTAAATTAAAAGAAATCATTGAATATTGCTAATGAAGGACAGGATAAACTGGCAACCCATTATGATTGACAGAAAATGAATCCTCTATTTGCTTAGAGGATGAAACGTACATTTAAATACCAGATGAATCAATGATTTATCAGAATTTTTCTATTAAATTTCGGATCGATGGAGGAGAGAGAGAATTTACTCAATTTATGGATATAAATATTAGCATCCCAAGATCATTGATGAGTGACACAATCTTTAAGGAACTACCGTGTGAACAGGACATTGATCACAATATACCCCCCATTGGCATCCTTAACACTAAACCTAACTCGTAATAGACAAGCCATCCTAGGTTAAATGTTGAATAAAACAACATTTCATCACCAATAGAGATGATGCATTGAATTCCAAGAAAATCCGTAATCAGGCAAACAATCAAAAACCCAGAAACCACGAGAGAAATAATTAGAAAGCCAGCGACCATGTTCTACTAGCACATAAGCATAAGTCTATATGTGCGTTTGCAACTCTGCATCCATGTAGAACAACACATACCTGGTCAGGAGAGCTGGGACTAGGATCAGCCAAGAAACGGGTGAGGTCAAGGCCCTTCTCCCTACGAAGATGGTGGTGGTTCTGGTGACGGCGCAGCCTATGGTCACTGGCACCACCATTGGAGACATTATGGTGCATACCGCGGTGCATCTTAGAGAGGGGTAGATAATGCTGGAACTCCCAGAGAGCAGCACCAAGCTTTCTGACAGAAACACAAGAACTAGTAGTGGTGTGGTCGTGGTTTTTGGTGTGAGAATAAGGGACTAGAGGGGAAGACGAAGGATTCTTCTTGTTGTTGTAGCAGAAGTCATCAATGATGATAGGGTTCAACAAGGCACTACTCCTACTACCCCAAAGTCTAACAGGAGTGCAAGCAAATGGGCCCCCTCTTTTCCCTACCAAAACAGTACCTCTCCCCAACTTTTGCCACAAAGTTTCCTGCTTTTGCGCTGCCCCAGCCCCACTTTTCTCTACCCTTTTGCCTTCCATTTTTAAATTTCCATTCTATGTTGCTTTTCCTTTTTCACTTTCTCTCAAGCTTTGGACTTGGAAATTCTTTTCTAGCTTTTGCTTTCTTGTCCCTGTTTTTCATTTGTGTTTCTTTTCTTGCTGTTTCAGGGAAGAAGAGGATTTACAAGACGGTTAGCTTGGTAGATGAGCCTTGTGAGAGAGTGAATTGAAGGGAATTCTATAGTTTCGTCTACATGATAATTGGGTTTTGTGTAGGGGGCTGTGATCTGCTTTCTGGGGGAGAGAAATGGCAACACAAGAGTGTAATCGAAGAGAGGAAGTTGTTAGATTACCTGTCGTGCACCCGCCAAATTGACTAACTGTTGTTACCGACTCAACATTAGCGTAAACATTGCCTTTTTACTGCTTGTCAGAAAAAGTTAGAAAGAGTATAAAATCTGACAAATATTCTAATAAAAAACAGCCACAAAATAAATCTTACAAATTATGTTAAACCTTGTTCCGTTATAATTCCACTTTATAGTTTCCAATGAATTAATTATAATTGGATTTATTCCGATTAACAAAATATGGTTATGAAGAGTTCAGTCTTTGCTTTTTGAAGCTAATTCTCACATTTTACCTTTTAATTTGCAATTGTCTTTCGTTGACTTTTTGCAGTTGTGTCTAAATTGAATCATTGCATAGAATATGATCCAATTGTTTAAACGAAAGCTATATTTCAAATTATACTTTTTCTTTACTTATTTCAGGTCTTACAAGTCCCATAAAAATATAAATTACTTGCAGTAAATCGTCAATCATTGATTTTGAATAGATTTTTCTTAATCAAATTCGAATTAATCACATACAATCATTTATATTACGGAGTAATGCAAATGAGTTTTTGAATTTTTATAACTTATCCAATCACGGATATTTACTATTGAAACTTGAAATCAAGAAATCGAAGTGTTTTACTCCTCTTGTGCATGGAACATTTTAAACATGATGAGTGCCTCGAATTTTGGCGAACCGTCAATGGGTTATAATCTGACCAGGAAGGGGAAAAAAATAAAAGTTTAGTGGGCAGTATGGGCCTGGCCCAACTTTTGTAATTTTTTGGAGTGGCTCAACCAGTTAGGTACATATATGATGTATTCAGTTATAAGGCTTTATTAAGACTTGCAAAAGTTCTCTTTGATAAAATAAGATTGATCTTCCCTTACTCATGGATGTAGGTCACATTGACCGAACCACGTAAATTCTGTGTGTTTTTCATTCGCTTTTTTTCCTTTATTGCATTGCATTTTTCCTCAACAAGTGGTATCAGAGCAAGGTATTAAAATATTCGGATTATTTTTTTGGATTCTGTTTTTCAAAGTTTGAATTTTTCTTGCGATATTTGGGAGGTTGTTCTGTTTGCTACTTGGAAAGATGACGACTCAAAAGTTTGACGTCGATAAATTCAATGAGTCAAACAATTTCACTATATGGAAGATTAAGATGAGGCCTCTTATGGTTCAATAGGGATGCGAGATGCGCTAGAAAGAGAAAGTAAATTGTCAGAGAAATTGTCAACAGAGGAGAAAAATGAAATTTTGGAGAAGGCACTTAGCGCGATACTGTTGAGTCTAAGCGATGAAGTGTTGTGTGAGGTGGTGCATGAAACACCTGCTGTGGGATTGTGGGCAAAACTGGAAAACAGGCTTCAGAAAAAATCTCTCACAAACCATTTATATCAAAAGCAGCATTTGTATACCTAGCAGATGACAAAAAGTATGCAGGTAAAAGATCATCTTGTTAACTTTAACCGAATTATCTTAGATTTACATGGCGTTGGGGTTAATATTGATGATGAGCATAAAGCTATTATTCTCTTATACTCTTTATCAAAATCAAAATTCTTACGAGAATTTTATTGATACAATGTTGTATAGGCTAGATAGTATTTCTGTTAGCAATGTAAAGGATGTTATACAGTCTAAAGAATTAAAGAAAAATGTCTCTGGTTCTAGTGAAGATGGTGCAGAAGTAAGTATTCTTGATAGCAAGGATAGGAACATTAAAAGAGATGGTGGCAGGAGAGGTAGGTCATGTTCCAAATCAAAGGCTAAAGCAATTAATTTTTTCTCTATAAAGAGAAAGGGCACATGCAGAAGGACAAACCACACCGATAGAAGAGAAACGAAAAAAAGAATTAAGCAGTAGTGATAATGTTGTAGTAGTATATAGGACAACTCCAACGAAGGAGAGGGCAATGATGCTTGGATTGTTAGTACTTCTAATTCTCTAAAAACCTAGGTCATGGACAATGGTGCTTGTTATCACATGACTTTCTTACGTGAATTGTTTCATTCATTCAATGAGTGGAATGGCAAAGTAAAGTTGGGTGATAATAAGGAGCTTAGTGTAAAGGGCAGTGGTTTGGTGCAAATTAAGATACATGATAGAATTATCAGAACACTTGATGCGTGCTATGTTCCTAATTTATGTATGAATTTGATTTCCTTGGGTACCCTAGATAAACAAGGGTATGGTTTCTCTAGTGGTAATGAACAATTGAAGATTATAAAGGTACTTTAGCAGTGGTGAAAGGCAAACTACAACATGGAATTTATATTTTGATGGGTAGTTCAGTGATGAGAACAATGGCAGTATTTCAGTCCTTAGAGAATAGTGGTAGTATCGAAGACTGGGTCACATGAGTGAAAAAGGGCTGGCAATATTGAGCAAGCAAGGATTTTGGATGGAGCAGAGACTGGAAAGTTGAAGTTATGTGAGGCTTATGTCATGGGAAAGCAATGCAGAGTCAAGTTCAATTCTAGCAAACATACCTCAAAAGAAATCCTTCAATATGCTCATTCAGATTTGTGGATTTCTTCTCCAGTTAAATCTCATGGCAGATGTAGGTACTTTGTTACATTCATCGATGACTACTCTAGGAACCTTTGGGTGTATTTTCTAAAATCCAAGACTGAGGTGTCCGGGTGATTCAAGGAGTCGAAAACTATGGTTGAAAAATGGACCAAAAAACAAGTTAAGACACTTAGAACAGATAATGGGTTGGAATTTTACAATGCACTATTTGACAAATTCTGCAAGATAGAAGGTATACTAAGGCACCACACTGTACGATATACACTATAGTAGAACAGAGTTCCAAAACGCATGAATCAAACACTCCTGTAGCTTGCTCGATGCATGCGACTAAATGTTTTTTTGTTAAAGCAATTTTGGGCCGAAGTAGTTAACAATGCTTGTTATCTGATGAATATATCTCCATCAACTACAATAATTTTTAAGACTCCTCAAAAGGTATGGTCCGATAAACCCTTTGATTATTTTGGCCTATGTATATTTGGTTTTCCCACTTATGCTCATATGAATGATAGTAAACTAGAGCCGAGAGCAATAAAATTCATATTTCTAGGGTATGTGACCAAAGTTAAAGGGTATGTACTAGGATGTGCAGAAAAAGATAGAGCTCCAAGATTTATTATTAGCAAATATGTGACCTTTGATGAATTTGCCATGTTGGGTCCAAAAGAGGAGTATGATAATCATGCAGGTAATAAATGTTAAGTCATAATTTTGACTTCACGTATAAAGAGATTTTGATGACAAACAAAATAAGACAGAATGAAAAGCAGACGGAAGCAGTAAA
>JAOSBN010000179.1:32765970-32798123 GCA_027563595.1 Erythroxylum suave
TGCCGAGATATGACCACACACACTTAACCCGTCACAAATGACCAAATTACCCTTCCCATCGGTGATGGGATGTTACATTTAAAGCCTTTTTAACTTATGTAAGTTAATAACTTTTATGGCATCAGTATTTATCTCATCCTTCCGATTCTGTCTTCTTAAAAATAATTTCTGATTTGTCTAAAAAAACTCATCATCATACGATTTGTCATTATTCTAAGTCATCTAGACTTCCTTTCAATTTATCATTCTCACATAATACTAAGCCTTTTCATTAGTACATTCAAATGTATAGGGTCTTGTTCTTTCTTCCATTGATGGATGTAAATATTGCTTTGTGACTTTCATTGATGACTTTTATAAAGTTACTTGGGTTTTTTTTTTTTCGCTAAAATCAAAAGGTGATGTCTTCAATCACTTAAAAGAATTTAATGTGAGATTGCTAATCAATTTTCAGCTTATAGTAAGATTCTTCAAACTGAAAATGAAAAAGAATATACATCCCCTAATAGGACTAATTTCTTATCTTTTAAAGGAATTGTGAATAAAACTAGTTGTATTAATACTCCCCAATAAAATGAGGTTGTTGAATGAAAAATAGAGACTTGTTGGAGAAAACTAGACCAATAATGCTTAAAATGAATCTTCTAAAATATTTTTGATCTTATTGAGTGTTAATGACCTAATTTATTAATTGATTGCATAGTAAAGTTTAAGATTTTTAAAGCCCTCTTAGTGTTTTATTAAATAAAAAACCTGATATATGTCAATTGTGTTTAGTTACACTTGTTTTGTATATTTGACATAAAGGTCTCAAGATAAACTAGATCTAATAACAATTACCTTTTTGGGTTATTCACAAACTTAGAAGGGAAACAAATGCTTCGATATTGTTGCTAGGAAACTTTATGTTACAAGAGATGTTTCATTTAATCAAGCCAACCCTTATTTTATAGCTTCAAGTAAGGGGGATTTTATGACTAAATTGTTTCGATAGCCAAGTGTTAAAGTAGATCTGGAATTTTTAGAGAAAGGCATAGCTTGTAATCCTCCAGAATTGCAATCATCAAACCTGTAAACTTTTAACGATCAAGTTATTTGAATGATAATGAGTGTCAAGAAGCCAATAGCACTTCAAGTGATCAAGAGCAAACATGCTCCTCAAAAAAATCCACTAAGAACTTGTTAACTTCTAAAAAATTTAAATATTATATTGCTTACTCAGTTAAGCATCCACTTATAAACTATCTTACCAAAAGGTATCTCCCTCATACTTTGCTTACCTTTCAGCCATTCCCAATGTTCATGATCCTAAACCTTATCAAAGGGATCAAACTCAATATGTTTGGAAGGAAGAAAAGGAACATGAGTCGAAGGCACTTGTAGAAAATAACATTTGGAGTATTATGTCTCTTTATAAAGGAAAGTGGAACATTGGATTCAAATGGGTATATACAAAAAAGTTTAAGTTTGACGGATCCATCGATCCCATAAGGCTAGTCAGATAGCCTAAGGTTTTATTAAAAAATATCGAGTAGATTATGAGGAGACATTTACTCGAATTACAAAAATGACTACTATTTGAGTACTTTTGTTTGTAGTTATAAATAATTGATGGTGATTGTCTCAAATAAATGTCAAAAATGCCTTCTTACATGGTGATCTTAAAGAATAAGTATTCATAAAACTTCCTTTTGGTTATACTCAAAGTGGTAATCTGAATTTGGCGTGTAAAATTTATAAATCCATTTATATATTAAAGTAGAGTACTCGAGCTTAGCATGCTAAGTTAAGTTCGTCTCTTGAAGGTCTTAGATTATTAAAAGGTATTGTTGATTCATCTCTATATGTTCAACTTGGAAACATTAAAAAATTAATGGCACTTATTTATATAGAATATCTCATTATAACAAGAGTTAATGCAGACTCAATTTTAAGTTAACAAGATATCTTCAATAATTATTTCCTGTAAAATATCTCGATCCTTTAAAGATACTTTCTTGGAATCAAAATGGCAACTTCTAGCAAGTGATTTTACTAGTATAAGTAAATTTTGGATTTACTTTAAAAAGTAGGATTGATAGATTCTAAACCTACTCTAACTCCTCTAGACAATAAATCGAAGATTGATTCAAACAAAAAGACTCTCAAATGTCCTACATACTGTCAAAAACTTATTGTAAAACTCATTTATTTGACCATTACTCGTCTTGATATCTCATTTTTCATAAGTCATTTTAGTCAATTTATGCTTGCTCCAATATTCTATCATTTTAGTCTAGTTAAACATAATTTGTGATACTTAAAGGGATCAATTGATTATGGAATAGTAATGTGAAAAATGAACACACAAACATTGAAGGCCATACATATTCAAATTAGCTTGACATTCGATTGATAGACACTTTACTATATGATATTGTATGTTTGTCGAAGGAAATCGATCTAATGTAGAAGCTAACTATTTAGCCATAACAATTATAACTTATGAACTTATAGGGCTTAAGAGTCTTCTTTCTGATTTAGGTTGTCTCTATACTATTCCAATGAATATGATTATTACAACCAATCAACTATGCATATAGCAACAAATATAGTGTTTCACAAAAGAACAAAGCACATTAAAGTTGATTGCCATTATATTCTTTAGCAAGTTCAGTCCAAGCTAACTAAAACTTGTTATATGTGCACTAATGATCAATTAGCATATTTGTTGACCAAAGTTGTACCTATAATTTAGTTTCAACACCTAGTAAGCAAGCTTAGATATATTAATCTTCTATATCAAACTTGAGTGGGAGTGTTGGGAAGATTCTAAATCAGAATATTAGTTCCTAATTAATGGTGCTACATATAGAAATCGCATATATATGTGTTGGCTAGTTGTAGAGGAAATGACAAGATGATTTTTCAGAATATTTAAGAAATTTTTAATCAGTTGACTAGGTTAAAAAGCCTTTGTATATATATACTTGTATTTCGAACATATGATTGCTTATCATTTATGAATGAGAAACATTCTTTCTTTGAATTGCATTTTTTTCAAAAGGACTTGCATGTACCTTTTACAAACTTTTAACTATTACCACTTTTTCTAAAAGAAAAACCATTTTTTAAAATAAAATTTACTAGTTAGCTACTTGTAAGGTGTCAAGTTAATTAACCTTATATCTACATTTTTTCCCACCTTTTTCCACATGATGTTTATAGTTCTCTCCTTGGGATGAAAATTATTAGAGGGGTTAATGGGCCAAGCTAGGTCTGGGCTGCTCCAGACTTAGCCCAACCCTACACTAGGCCCACGACTCGACGAGCTAGGATGGGATCAGCCTGCGACCTGTCGGACCAACTTGACACACCATATATATATGTATATATATATATATATATGTTTAAGAAAAATGTAAAAAATGACATCAGTTTTGAAGCCGTGGTCTGATCATCCCAAGCCAAATCCAGGTTGAGCTGGGCCTTTTTTGACATCCCTAATAATTATATGAAATTCACAATTTAGTTTTGGCAATCCCTAAAGTTCATGTAAAACTTTTCAACGATCATCCTCAAAACTTCTTATCAGTCAAATGTCCATTTTGAACATTAAAAATATAAGGATAATTTATAAAAGATAATATGAAAAATCACTTAAATGTTATTATTATAACAATTTAACTTAAATTTGATTAATATTAATTAATTTAAATTAAATTAATAATTTATTATAATTATCTTAAACTATTAATTTGAATAGTATTAAATTAATTTATATCAAATTTAAGAATTTAATTGATTCAATATATTTGTAGCTTTTTAGGCTTACGTATATTTCATTATTATTTTTATTTTTAAAAAACTAAAAAAGATAAAAAATACTAAAAAATTACAAAATAATTTATGTTTAAATTTATTTGAACTACAAAAGGTTCTTGTTTCCTTGTATAAGTCATAGGTCACTTATAGCCATCTCGGAAAAAGTCAAGTGGTTAACCAACTAATTAAATTTATTTTTATATTTCCTTTTTGTTTGACTTCCTAATTGGGTTGCATTTAAATTGACTTTCGCTTCTTGCTTTTCTTTATCTTTTACCATTTTTCTTCTCTAATTGATTCTTCACGTAAATTGGTTTCTTTTGAAAAAAAAAGGAATTATATTAATACTAGCAAAAGCTACAAAACATCATTACAATGAATCACTTAACCCACCTACAAATTCAAAATCCTCTAGTAGTTATAGAAAAATAATACATCAATTGATTATAGCAAATCAACTTAGCCAAATTTCTTTTTTTTTTGTTGGCAATGAAAGCTGCATGTATAAGCAGATCCAACCATTACAATGAAGTAAATGAGTAGTAATTGCCTTCCATTAAGCAACAAAAAATATAGTCTTTTCTAAATATGTGGAGTCTTCATTTTTGTCTCTAACGGTCGACCAGAATTGACTTCTTATCCATTACTAATTCTCTCATCATTGACTATTTGAGTGGATCATTTAACCCTCTGATGTTCATATTAGAATAATCATTTAAGGGGAGTACCTCTTCTTTTTGGTTTTCCTTCAAGTTGATCTTCTTTTGGGTTTAGGGGAACTCTCATGAAAACTTGTAGGATCATTTTCCAATAAACCAGATTCATCGTCTATCTTTTCTTCCACTAATTGTGAATCTTATGTAGTAGTTACATATTCCTAGTTATTAGGTTCCTGTGGTGAGAGGTGTGTCCAAATGCTATATTGGGCTTCTCACCTTCAGTATCTGAAGTATCTATAACTGAGTTACCCTGCTTCTCATTAGCATCAACTTGTACACTTGTAGCCTTATCATTCTTCACTGGAGCATATTCAACCCCCAATAGCTCATCACGCCATCTAGTTTGAAAAAGTTTTCTTATGGGGAGCCATTTCTTGGTTGAATTATGAGACTTCTAGGGATATGTAACCTTAACTTTAGATTTCACAAGCTCTCCTATTTCACCCAACTTGAGAATTGGTAGAAGATCATGTAGTATAACATTTCTTTCGAGCTCCACACATATTTTTGCATACCTAATTTGCTTCATTATGGATGTTTGAGCATCCACACAAAGAGGCTTACCTAAAGAACTTGCTATAAAACTCAATCCTTCAATTATCCAAAGTTTTAGCAGCAAATTATGAAAATGCATGTTCGCAAGTTTATATATGATAAGTTTTAATAATTTAAACCTCGATAATACCGTAAGTGCACAGGTCGTTCATGTAATACCTAAGGTGTCGATCCCATGAAGAGGACTAATCTAATCCTAAAATCTAAGGCTGGACTAAATTGCAATAATTCAAACAAACAAAACTAAGGCAGAAAAATAATCAATCTCAAGAATTAAAATTCAGAAATATAAATAAGAGAGCAATTTGCGCAACCCAATCAAGAATTAACCTAGGAATTACCAATTGAGAGAAATGGAGTTTTAGTCTGACCATAATGGAAACCTAATTGATTATGAAATTATTAAATTACAGGATTTAGACGGTCATAGGGTGAATTACTCTCCCTCGAGTTATAATCTTTAACCCTACTTAATAATCCCTAATTAGATTGTGGAATTACAATCTCTCTATTCATAATTTACCTTAAATTAGTTCTAAAATTATCTAATAACCTACTAGAAACCTATGCACGATTTCTCGTTGCACAATTTTGCCGATTTGGTTCAATTCTTAATCTATCAAACTACTTAACTCTCGTTAGCCCAATTTGATAATTTTCACTTAGCTCACCCTCTTAGTTTGTTACCAAATTACTAAGAATAGAAATTGAATCACAAACAACTCAATAAAAACACATTAAATCAAATTTCATTAATATCAAAGACAAAATCCCGAAGGTGAGTTTAGATAAAAAATCAACATCCAAGAAAACCTATTCTCGACAACTATATCAATTTTATATATCAATAAAACTGAAATAAATTAGAAAATATGATTGGAATGGATTAATAGAGGCAGTGATGGCGAGAAACCTCCTGTTTCGAGAAGTACTTTCGCATCAAACTTCTTCTCTATGTCTCTCTTCCTTCGATCCTTTCTCAATCTCTATATAAAGCTCTCTAGGGTTTCGAGATGTAGCTGATGCAAAAGCTCCTCTCTTCTATTATTTATGTTCCTTAAATACCTTGGTAACCCTAGGGTTGATTCGGGGTCAAAACAGTCCAAAATCCCTCAAAATTTAACTTTTTGCATCTAACCTTGAAAAGTCCCTACCTGCCACAATCGTGGCCAACATCTAACCTCTCTGTCATCGTGGCTCAAATGCCACGATCGTGGCCTGTGATAGGGTCTTTTTGTCACGATCAGGTTCCTTAGGGCATAATTGTGGTCTGATGGCCTATAGTTTTGGACCGAAAGTCTCTGAAATTGGTCTGATCTTCGATGTTAACCCTGAAAAACTAATAAACATATTAAAGTACCTTAAAAATATAACATTTAAGCTCAAAGACTTATACTAACCTATAAAAACACTTAAACACATAAATTAACAAAATTCTAACTTAAATACATACTAAACACTCAATCTAATACTTAATACATAACAAATTAAACCTTAAAATATGATGCAAATCATACCTATCAACATCCCCACACTTAAACGTTTGCTTGTCCTCAAGAAAACAAAACAACAAACGCACAACATACAATACAACAATGAGACAATGGCTTCAACTTCATGAAATAAATTTATCTTGAGCACACTCATTCAAGTTATATTAAACCATTAGCATGCAAAATCTGTGTTTAGGAGTTTTGAACTAAATATACAAGTTAATCGAGATCTAAGTGTAAATTTATTTACCCTTTTTAGTTACACACATACATTAACAATTATTTGGTCCTTCAGACTCTGTAACCATTCTTAAGTACATTTTTATGAAAAGTCAAACTTATTACAAGTCTAGCAGGTTTATTAAGAAAACACAAAAAATAAATTTTTAATTGAACATAGACTTAAGTCTTTTTACACAGAGGCAAACGTTAGTAACAAATGTTGATCTGGTTACTTGACTAAGTCATATTTTTATTAAACTGCTTGGTTAAAGTGTCATTATAGCTTTTTGATGTGGAGGCACACGTTTGTGATGCATCTTGATCTTGTTACTCGGCTATTATCACGTTTTCAAGTGGTTACTAGCTCTGTTCATAACTAGAAGGCCAGCAGAATAGTTACTTATTTAACAAAACATGCACAATTTTTTTTAATTTTTTTATTACCTACCTTGTTGCTTTTAGCTACTTGTTTCCATGAAAAATATTAGTTAAGCTACTTAAGTTGAAAGGCCTCAAATTACAAATGAATGTGGCAACTAAGAGGGTGCTAAACTTACGTTGAATCCTAATTAAGCTATATATTCATCCAAAAACCCCAATTCGCTAATTTTTCAAGCTAATGATTATTCATAACCTAATAAACTATGTTCAAAATAAAATGAATTTCAATCCATCTAAGTCATTGACACATTCAATCAAATCACATAATGGGACCTAACACTATAATACCATATGCAAAATCACATAAAAAGCAAAACACATAACCCCTCCTTACACTTGAACGACACATTGTCCTCAATGTGAGAAAGGAACAAATAAGCATATGAAAGACAAGAAAAGACAAAAAATAAAGTAAGCAGAAAATAAATTAAAATTAAAATAAATAAAATAAAATAAATCTAAAGTCTAATTTTAAAAAGAAAAAATGGGTTAGACAAAATCTCATGGAGATGGAGGTGAAGATAGAAGGCCTTAAGAGTTAACATAAATTACTAATGTTTTATTGAAATCTTAAAACTAATCTAACTACACCTAAGAATTTCAAACAAACTTCTAAACATGCTAATTTACGATCCTTAGCTGGACCTTGCATCAATGGAGGCATCTTAATTATTCGAAGATAAGGGAATTACTTCCTTATTCTTATGAATCGCTCCTCTAAGATAAAGCTTGCAACGATGCCCATTGGCCTTAAAAGTTCCCTTGTTAGTATTTTCCAGTTTGATGGCTCCATGATCAAAAAATTGAATGATCGTAAATGGTCCAATCCATCTAGATTTTAACTTCCTTGGAAATAGCCTCAACCAAGAATTTTATAGCAGAATAGTGCCTCCTACCTTGAATTTCTTTTGTTTGAGACAAGCATCGTGCCATTTTTTAACCTTTTCCTTGTGAAGTTTGACATTCTTGTATGCATTAAAACAAAACTCTCCAAGTTCATCCAGTTGTAGAAGTCCCTTTTTGCCGGCTTGTTTCCAGTCAAAATTTAATTCTTTAATCACTCAGTGCTCTAATTAAACTGGCAAATGACAAGCTTTCCCATACACAAGCCGATAAGGGGTTAATCCAATTGGTGTTTTGAACACTGTCTTATAGGCCCATAAGGCATCATCTACTTTTGTTGCCCAATCCTTCCTGGAATTGTTCACCGCTTTTTCCAAAATTTGTTTTAGCTCTCGGTTAACAACTTCCACTTGGACACTAGTTTACGGATGCTACGGTGTGGCAACTTGGTGGTGCACCATATCTTTTTAAGAGGGCATCAAAAGATTTTTTGTAGAAATGTGTGCCTCCATCACTTATTAGCATCTATGGCACTCTAAACCAGTTAAATAACTGTTTAATGAACTTCTGCACTACCTTCCCATCATTGGTTGGAGATGCTATCGCTTCGGCCTAAAGTGAGACATAATCAACGCCCACTAGAATGTACATGTTTCCCATTGAAGATGGGAAAGGACTCATGAAATCGATGCCTCATACATCGAAGACTTCCACTTTTTGAATGTTGGATAAAGGCATTTCATCCCTTTTGGAGATGTTACCTATTCTCTAGCATCGATCACATTGTGCCATGTAGCTCTGAGCATCTTTAAAAAATTGTGGCTAATAAAACCCACTCTCAAGCATCCGAGCCGCCTTTTTTTTGGCTCCATAATGCCCAGCTGACTGGCCTTCATGACATTGCTTTAAAATGTCAACATTTCCTCATCTAGGACACATCGTCATATCAACCCATCTACACATACTCTATATATGATTGGCTCATCCCATATATATCGATTACAATCATACAAGAACTTCTTCCTTTGTTAGTAAAAGAGATCTAACGGAAGTTTACCATTGGTAACATAATTTACGATATTTAGAAATCATGGTTTAGTTAAACTCACCAGAAGCATTAAAGTTTCATCAGGGAAATTTTTGTTAATGTCATCACTTGGCTTGCATTCCCCTCCCTCAAGTCTAGATAAATGGTCTACAATCACATTTTCTGCTCCCTTTTTATCTCTCACCTTTATATCAAATTCTCGTAAAGGTAATACCCATCGAATGAGCCAAGGTTTTGCATCTTTCTTATTGAAAAAGTATTTTAGTGTCATGTGGTAGGTGAATACGATTACCTTTGAACCCAAAAGATAGTGAAGAAACTTATCACAAATGTACATTACTGGAAGTAGTTCTTTTCTGTAGTGGTGTAATTCAACTAGGGTCCTGCCAGAGTCTTACTAGTATAGTAAATCACAAGCAACTTCTTATCTTTCCTTTAGCCCAAAACGCAACCTATGACTTGGTCAATTATATCATACATAACTTCGAACGGAAGTGTCCAGTCTAGTAGTGATAAAATTGAAGTTGTTATTAATGCCTCCTTTAATGTGTTGAACGCAACCATACACTTATCATCAAATAAGAAAGGAACATCCTTGACTAAGAGGTTTCAAATGTCGTGCAACTTGTGAAAAATCTTTGATGAATCGACAGTAAAATCTTCCATGACCTAAAAATTCTCGCACACCTTTTACGTTTTTTAGCAGTGGAAGTTTCTCTATTACCTCCGTTTTTGTTCTATCGACTTCAAATCTTTAATGGGAGATATTATGTCCTAGCACTATCCCTTCTTGCACCATGAAATGACATTTCTCTCAATTTAGCACCAAGTGTGACTCTTCACATCTTTGAAGAACTTTATCCAAAATAGTTAGACACATGTTGAAAGAACCTCTAAAGACTGAAAAATCATCCATGAACACTTCCATTATATCCTCTATCATGTTAGCAAAGATAGACATCATACATGTATTAAATGTAGCTACAGCATTGCAGTGTCCGAAGGGCATCTGTCTATACGTGAAGGTACCATGATCATCAGGGTAGATGAAAATTTGATTATAGCTCGAGTATCCATCTAAGAAGTAATAAAATGAATGGAAAGCTACCCTTTCTATCATCTAGTTTATGAATGGAAGAGGAAAGTGAACTTTCTTAGTCACTGAGTTGAGTTTGTGATAATTTATGCATTCCTTCCATCCTGTGATTATTCTTGTTGAAATCACTTCTCCACTATTACTTTCTATTACCGTCATTCTACCCTTTTTAGTTACACATTGTACTGGGCTGACCCATTCACTATCAGAGATGGGATAAATTATCCTTGCATCTAGGAGTTTTATGATCTTCTTCTTGACCACCTACTTTATGTTAGGATTCAACCTCTGTTAATGCTCCCTGACTATTCTATATCTTTCCTCTAAGTTTATTTGGTGCATATAGACATTTGGGCTTATTCTTCAAATGTCAGCAATTGACATCTGATGGCTTTCATCTGTTTTCTAATGAATTCTACTACCTTACTTTCTTGTTTCTCATCCAATTGGTTGAAAATTATTATCAGTAACGTTTGAACTTCACCAAAAAAGGTATACTCAGGTGTGCAGGAAAAGATTAAGTTCTAATGTCAGTGGTTTCTCTACAGATGGTGGTATGGGTGCTTCAGTTCAAACCAATGTATCTTGATGCACTTGAACATCTACCTCCTCCATCTCATCATATTCTTTAGATTCAAGGTTCTGATATTTATTTTCTACCTCTACTTCCAATAACTGCACTTCTGCAATGCAACTCTCTACTTGTTCTTGCAAATTTTTATCTATAATTTCAACTTTCATACATGCGTTACTTGTTATTGGATTCTTTAAGGCCTTATTCATATTGGATTTGATCTAATTCTCACCTATTCAAAGTGTTGATTTGTCCTCGTGAATGTCTATTATGGCCTTTCCAATATTTATGAATGGTCAACCTAGGATCAGTGGACAGTTCTTATCTTCTTCAAAATCATGGACCACAAAATTTACTGGAATAATGAACTTATCCACTTGCATCAAAATATCTTCCATTATTCCAAATGGTGTTTTAATGGATTGATCTGCCAATTGAATTAACATCAATGTAGGCTTGACTTCACCCAGTCTAAACTTCTTGAATATTAACAAAGGCATAAGATTAATGCTAGCTCCTAAATCACACAAACACTTAGTGAATTCAAACTCACCAACCACACAAGGTATTGTGAAACTCCCTAGATCCTTCAATTTAGATGGCATTTGACCAGTGACTATAGAATTGTAGTGCCTTTTAAAGCTACCATCTGATTATCTTCCTAAGTACGCTTTTCAATGATATGTCCTTCAAAAATTTTGCATATTTGTGCTTTTGTTCCAATGCCTTTACAAAAGAAAGATTTCTCCAACTTCCTTAATTTCAAAATGAATTTTGTAAATTGTGCATCTAACTTCTTCTTCTGCAATCGTTGAGGAAAAGGGACCTTAGATTGATATGGTGGAGGAGTGGCAAATGGAGGGTATTCACTTCTTTCTCCTTTTCTTGATTTTTCCCAACAAGATCAATGGGTTCCTCTATTGTCCTTGTGGGTGGTTCAAGTTCCTTCCCGCTTTGAAGTGTAATAGCCTTTAGTTTCTCCCTTGATTTTATCCTAAATTGTTAAGAAGATTTCCCACATTTCGCATAGAAAAGGAATTTGACAATTGATTCACTTAGTGACTTGCTCAAATTTTCCTTCCAGCTTCTTTTGTGCATCATCTAGAGTTTCAAGCTTATCTAAAATTCTATCCAACCTAGATTCCATCGAGCTTGTTTTATCTTATTGAAAGCCCAATTGTCCTTGTGGCTTGAACTCTCCTCTAGTATTATCTATCCAAGAGAAGTTAGAGTGGTTCTTCTGCCTAGAGTTGTAAGTGTTAGAGTAGGGATTATTACCCCCTCCTCGTCCATATTGCCCTATATAGCGCTCTTGCTTTGAATTATCTTCCTTCATTAGATAACAATCTATGGTATCATGGTCTAATTATCCACAATGCTCACACTTCAGTTGTACGACCTTTACCTGAGTTGAGGATGACATCTTCGTATTGTTGAGTTGTTGTGTTAAGTTATCGATCTTTGCTTACATCTCAGTCATTTGATTGATTGTAATGATTCCTTTTTACTCCCTGAAAGTAGCAAGTTGCCTACCCCACTCTTCTGTCCACAAACAACTGTTGCTTGTCATCGCCTCAATCAACTCCTTTGCTTCATCAATAGTCTTCCACATTAGGGATCCTCCTAAAGCTGCATTGATTGTGCCTCTCAACGGTAGGTTGACTCCATTATAGAAAGTTTGCAAAAGGAATTCCTTGGGTAGGTTATGGGGTGGGCACTTCGTTTACAAATCCTTATATCTCTCCCACACTTCGTAGATTGATTCCCCATCACCTTGTTGGAAATTGGTAATTTCCTTAATAATCTTCGTTGTCTTTTTCAATGGGAAATACTTATCTAAAAATGCACATATAAGCTGATGCCACATCGTAATGTTGGCTGGGCTAAGTGAATGGTACTAAGCCTCTGCTTTGTCTCTAAGGATGAAGGGAAACAACCTAATTTAGACCTATCTTTTGACATCTGATGATACCAGAAATTATCACAGATCTCAAGGAAATTAACAATGTGCACATTCAAGTCCTCGTTAGCCAACCTTCATAATTGCACATTCTACTAAAGCTTATTAAGGAGTGTTGGTTTAATCTCAAATAAGGCCGCTTGTTCCTTGGTTCATTGTATTGAACCTTGGTTTCATAAACTCTATAAGGGTCCTCTGTTGCTAGCCTTAGTTCACTCTGTGGTCCCTGTTTTGCTAAAACTCCTCGGCTATTTTAATTTTCTGATCTTTTTTCTTCGTCTCACCGAGTTTTCCTAAGGGTTCGTTCTAGTTGATTGATATCTATATCCAACATTTTTGCTGCACGACTCGAACCTCATGACTCTTGTGTTCATGCAAGAGCACGATTTTTGAAATAAAAATAAAGAATGAAAACAAAATTTTAAAACTAATCTAAACTAAAATTATATAACTAAACTATCGTCTCCCCGACAACAATGCCAAAAACATGATCGAAGGTTTACATATGATAAGTTTTAATAATTTTAACCTTGATAATGCCATAAGTGCATGAGTTATGCACTTAGTACCTAAGGTGTTGATCCCACGAGGAGGACTAATCTAATCCTAAAATCTAAGGCTGCACTAAATTGCAATAATTCAAATAAACAAAACCAAGGCAAAAAATTAATCAATTAGGTAATAAATCTCAAAAATTAAATTTTAGAAATATGAACAAGACAGCAATTTGCACAACCCAATCAAGAATCAACCTGAGAACTACCAATTAAGAGAAAGGGGTTTTAGTATGACCTTAACGGAAACCTAACTGATTATGAAATTATTGAATTACTAGTTTTAGGCAATCCTAGGTTGGATTACTTTCTCTTGAGTTATAATCTTTTAATAATCCCTAATTAGATTATGGAATTACAATCCCTCTTTTCACATTTTACCTAAAACCTAAATTTGTTCTAAAATTGTGTAATAACCTACCGAAAACCTATGTACGTTCTCTTGTTACACAATTTTGTTGGTTTGATTCAATTCTTATTCTATCGAAATACTTAACTCTCATTAGACCAATTTGATGATTTTCACTCATTTCACCCTCTCAGTTTGTTACTAAATTATTGAGAACAAAAATGGAATCACAAACAACTCATGAAAAACACAATAAATCAAATTTCATTAATATTAAAGACAAAATCCTAAAGTTGAGTTTAGCCAAAAAATCAGCTTTCAACAAACCCATTCTCGACAACTACCTCAATTTTATACATTAATAAAACTGAAATAAATTGAAAATTATGATTGGAACGGATTGATGGAGGCAGCGATGGCGGGAAATCTCCTATTTTGGGAAGTACTTCACATCAAGCTTCTTCTCCATGCCTCTCTTCCTTCAATCCTTTCTCAATCTCTAGATAAAGCTCTCTTCGACATGTGGCTGATGCAAAAATCTCCTCTCTTCTGTTCTTTATGTTCCTTAAAATACCTTGGCAGCCAACATCTAACCTTTCTATCACGATCATGGCCTAAATGCCACAATCGTGACTTGTGATAGAGTCTTTCTATCACGATCATGTCCCTTAAGGCACGATCATGTCTGATTCATTAGTCTTTGTTGTGCCATGATTGTGGCTTGTATTTTTAGTCCGAAAGTCTCCAATCTTAGATGTTAACCCTAAAACACTAACAAACACATCAAGGTACCTTAAAAACATAGCATTTAAGCTCACAGGCTTATACTAACCTATAAAAACACTTAAACACATAAATTAACAAAATTCTAACCTAAATACACACTAAAAACTCAATCTAACACTTAATACATTACAAATTAAAACTTAAAACACGATGCAAATCACACCTATCAGTACACCACATAAGAAAAATTCCACACAGTCCTATCAAATGTTATCCTAAGTTTCTATTTCTGGATTAATATAGGTTGGCCTTCTATATACCAAGGTTTCATTTTTAATAGTTCATTCAAATTGCTATCAACAATAAATTTAAACAAAATAGTGACATCATCTTTGAGTAAAGATTTTTCCAACCCTTTCTTACCCCATCGTGCAATAGCCCAGACATTGATGACTAGAAATGCTGGTCTCTTGCTCTAGAAAGAGATAACCAGGACAATAGACCAAGCCTTCTCTCTAGCTTATAACAATTCAATCAGTGAACTAACGACACCATCCTTCATAATGTCTAGGTAGTATTTCAGGTATATCTTAGGCTGCTGCAATAGAATTTTCTTTGCCTAAGAGCCAGTAGTGGGTTAGCATTTCTCTTAAGCTCTCGGTAAACTTACCCCCTTTTAGAAGCACCAACCTTTTAGGTGAGTGTAGGAAACTGCTCCATGGATAGGGATGAAGGTGCACCATCTGTTGCCATGAAATTCATGTGGGTCTTCGCGAGGAGATCTAGTTCTTATGAACAAAGCATGCATGGGTCTCATGAAAGTTTACTAAAGCTTGCGTGGATCTCATCACTCACTTCGCTCTTGAGATCTGGAGCTAAGTACTCACTATCACCTTAAATTTTAAGTGGTGGGTCACCTCGCTATCGTTACTTCAGATTTGAAGCTGGGTTGCTACGTTATCATGTCATTTCTACTTCAAGGTTGGCTTACCTCTTTCTGGGTTGCCTCTCGTTTAAGAACAGTATAGCCCGTGATGAAGCAAGGAGAAATGGCTATAGTGGTACTAGAGAGAGAAAGCTTTTTTATGTCATTTCTTTCTTTTGTAATTGTAAATTGGTTTTGTGCATCATTTACAAACATTTCATTTACACTTAAAAAATCACATCATAAAAAGGACTTACCCGCTTGGGTACAATTATAATTACAAATTTAATTATATTTACTTTTTTGTGAATTATAAGCAATTGATGGGTAGTTCATGGGAAATTAAACATTCTTTTACTAGATCAAAACCTAAAACACAAAATTTTTATATGTACTCTAAGACCAATGGACTTAAAGGCTTTAAATAATGAATCGACAGATTGGATTTCCTTATATTTGTAAACAATTAACATCATTTTTAAAAGTTGAAAATGAATAACCTAATTACTTAGTCTTATTACCTAAAGCATTACTGTCTTTCCTAGACAAAGAATCACAAAGGATTAGAAATAAAAAAAGATAAAAACCATGAACAAAGTATTGTTCGTTAAAAGAATTTAGAAACTCCTGACTGACAAAGAGTCTTTATAAGTGAAATCACAACTATTTTCTCAACGGTTCTAACTTTCGAATAGCTAAGCCTAAGACAAATATATTATGGTCCCTCAAAAAAATATCGAGCCTTAGGAATCAATAATTATGGAATTTAAATACATCATTGTGAATAAAAGAGACACTTTACTTTAGTTCGATGATTGGCGTGGCTTTGGTCCTTTTCTTTTTACCCCATAACTATAATTTTTTAGAGTAGTGCTTTAAGGGCAATCACTTTTAGCAATTTTGTAAAAACTTTATTTTGCATAATAAACTAAAAGACATTTTTCATTAATTTGATATTCTTTTATATATGAATTGATTTTGATTTTAAATCGAACTAGTAAAGTCCATAATACAAAATATAGCATGAAGGAAATCCTGATGAGATCATGATAATGAGATTCTTATCATGTGCAATTATGTTAGTATCTAAATAATCCCTAGTTATAGGATTAATAAGACAAGACATTATTACTTCAAACAGACTAGATACTTCTTGATCTGATCAAGCAGTGGATTTCATAAACTGTAAACATGAGATGTTTAAAGTTAACATGTGGATACTTACTAAGGGTAGTAAGTATATCCGATTACCTGCTATGAGATTATCATATGGATGATATATCAAATTTCAATGATTAACTCTTAGGTTGGTGATTGGGTATAGCTATTAGTATTCGAAGGTAACTGGGTAGCCAATAAAGAATTCACCACTCCTGATAGAAGAAGATGATACCCATGACCTCTTGATGGGGTCCTTATTCAGAAGTCTCTGGCTAGAGAAGTTATATGTCATAAAGAGAGTCTTCAATAACACATAGAGTAATGAGATCCTAAGACAAGAACTAACATCACTTAGACTAGATGTGATATAGTCAGTCTAGTGGGAGTTGACACATAGCCTATACTTCGAACCAAGTGGGGTATAGTATGGTGAAAGAACGAATTGTACAGTAATTGTCTATGGAAAGGTTCATAAGTTAGATAATTAACTATTGAAGAGTTCATGTGTTAATCCACTTATATTCCAGCAAATTGGTATCATGAAACCTTTCATAATTTGATTGACTTAAGAGTTAATTCAAGTGCCTAAAATAACTAGGAACCTAATGGTCACACGTATAAACGATCGAATGAAAAATAAGTGTGTATTGCCTAATTTAAGTAGGCCACGATCGTGACTCATAGGGTCATGATCATGGCTGAAAGTGAGCCTATTTTAAAAGGACCACGATCGTGACAGAGGGCATGAAATGGTATATAAATGAGATCTTCACTTATGTACACGAGCTTCCTTCACTTCTTACACACTCAAGTGATAGAGAAAGGCTTTTAGAAGAGTTCTAGAGTGAGAGTGAGGTGTCTGGAGTTTTGTTCTTGCAATTAATGCATGAATCAAAGTGCATGCAATAAGATTCTTGAGCTATCTTCCATCATCTTGAGCATCTACTAAAACTCATCTAGCTTGGTGCTCAAATAACCCTTAAACATTGTTTTGTCTTCCATCTTTGCATGTTCTTGGAGATCAAGGAAGGTTTTGGTATTTGCAACAACCCAAATAAGGAGAAGAAACAAGAAAGGAGGAAATACACAATGTAAAAAATTTATATTTCATGTTATCTTATACATATTTATGCATGCATATTATGATCTTGTGGTTTTTGGGGTTGTATGGTGCCAGAATCTTGATTCTAACACTTCCACTGAATCCTTATGCATGTGATGCATGCAACTGTGGCTAACCCAACCAACAATGGTATCAGAGCAAGTCTATTCATGTGTTAGATGATGTATTGAACATGTGTAAAGTGTTTGCTGGGTTGTGAATGACTTACATATTGATTTGGAAAAATTCATGTAAATTTTTGAAAAAAAAATTCTAATTTTCTTTCTAAAAAATGTTTATAAGATGTTATGTTATGTTTCTGTAGAAGGAAATTGCAATTGAAGGTCATTTGTTATTTTACTTCGAATTTACATCCAGACTGTCATACATTGATTTTTTAGATTTTCTAGAAAATTGTTTCCATGTGCTGATTTTGAAATTTTTGTAATAATTCTAGAAAATTTCTGTTTTTCTTTCACAAAAATGTTTATAAGGTGTTATATTAGGTTTTTGTAAAAGGAAAATGCAATTGAATTTCATTTTCTTTTTTATTATGAATTAATTTTCAGCTTGATGCATGTATGAAGTTCTGGAAAATTTAGGAATGTGATGAACATGTATACATGAAAATGCCATATTAATTTTTATAAAAACTGTTTTTATAAATTTTATGCATGCCTATGCAATATGAGAAGTTGCAAAATCTATTAGACGTGACAATTGTTGTTAAAGTGACTATCTTTCACATGCATGATGTAATGTGTGGCTTGTGTTAAAAGTAATGTGACAAGTGTCACACACATGTGATGTGCTGGCTTTTCCTATTTATTAATAAATAATTCCTAGGAATTAGGTTCTGGAATTATTTATTAGACACATTTAGAATGTGTATAAGACACTGGAATTTTTCCACAATTAATTGATTCAATTAATAAATAAATTCAAAGTTAACATTGGTCAACTTTTTGAAAGTTGATGGAGTTAACTTACTTAATGAATTATAATGTATGTATTTCAGTTATGAGCCCTAAATAAGTTTCTTATATGATAAGATATATATTATTTTGATGGAAATATCATGCTTAATGCATGTGCTTGAAATTAGAGTTCTAGAAAATTTCCAAACATCGAATTGGTCTATTTAGTATCTAATAGGTTAACTTATTTACCTTGACGATTTTGGCCATCAAGATAATTTTGGCAAGTGCCGAAAATGTTTGGGTAAATTTGAGATGACCTAGGGATATTATAGAGGACTAACTGGTGTATGGGAATTTTGGAAACCCTAGGGATTAAATTAGAATTAATCAAGTAGATCATAGTGTTTCTAGTGTGACTAGATAAAGGCAAAAATAAAAGAATTAAAGTGTTTAATTTGGACATCAAAATAATTAAATTTTAGGGCTCCTAATCAAATCACATTCATAATTTGGATTAGACAAGACTAACACTAGTACTCAATTAGGTTTAAGAGTTGAATTGAATCATGAACTTTAGATTCATAGTGAAGTCACAACCTAAATTAAACCTCCTTTGTGTGATACACGCATTAGATGCATTTTAAGGCTTATTATGGACATAGGGTCAAAATATGGATGAGACCAAAGAACAAATCCCTCAACTGAATATTAGGACTTACACCTTCCATTGATAAGGCAAGAACTAGAGTTCTTTAGAGTTGGATGGGCAAACTGAAGCCCGCTCTATACGAATATGCTCATATCGTGGAAATTACATTTCCGAATTAATGGATTGGTCCTAACTGGAATCGTTGATTTGTTGGACAAACCCAAAGTCAACATAGATAGAGGCGAAGTTAGGTTATATACATTGGATGTATACAAATCAATAGTTGATGACCCAATGAGTGTGCTAAATCAACAATTGGTGGTACAAGTCGATAGTTGCATAATTAGATGCAACTGGTATGAATGATACCTACCGATTGACCTAAGGTGGCTTGTTCGGCACACCCAAGATCATTCTTGGTGAAATCGAATATCGACCCATTAGGAAAACTATAAGTTTTCTTAAATTCGTAATGAGGGCTATGGATTTGAATAAGAATAATGGGACCTACATGCATGTGATTAAAGCCCTTATCAATTTGTATTAAGTGTACATTCTAACTTTTATCTTATTCTTCTAACCCACGCTCCCTGTTAGATTCCAACAAACTCACGAGACCAAACTTCTTAGATTGGCTATAGAATTTGAGAATTTTTTTTCAAATCTAGTAAACTAATATATGTCCTCGATGAACCACTTTCCGATCCCCCTATTGTTGAAGCATCTTAAGAAGATCAAAGAGTTTACAAGAAGCTACTAAATGATAGTGAGTTGGCTAGCTGTATAATGCTAGCCTTTATGTCACCAGAACCGCAAAAGCAACATGAGGCTATAGATGCTCATACCATAGTTTACCATCTGAGGGAACTGTTTGATGAGCAAGCTCAGTCTGAAAGGTTCAAGACCTCGAGGTTGCTTTTCCATTCCAAGATGGCTGAGGGATCATCTCCAGTGCTGTATGCGCTGAAGATGAATGGATATATTGAGAGATTATACAGTTTAGGCTTTGTTGTGGATCATGAATTAAGTATAGACTTAATTCAGACTGGTTTGACTTAAAGTTATTTGTATTTTGTAATTAACTATTAGATGAACCAAATATCCATGACGATACCTGAACTAATTATCTACTCAAAATAGCTGAGCAAACTGTCAGGAAATAGTAAGGCTATGATGCTGGTGGACTCTACTTCTAGTTCTCGAAAGAAGAGCCAAAAGAAAACGAAGAAGCCCAAGAGACCAGTGGGAGGTGCAGCTAAGAAGAAGGCAAAGGAGACAACACCAAAGGGAATATGCTTCCATTGCAACAAGGAAGGGCATTGGAAGAGGAACTGCAAAGATTATCCGGAGTCACTAAAGCAAAAGAAGACATTAAATATCCCACAATCTACTTCAGCTATGTTGTTTATCATTGAGGTAAATATTATTTCTGATTATAACATTTGGGTATTAGATACCGGATATGGCTCACACATATGTGTTGATATGAAGGGTCTCAGGAATAATAGACCACTCAAGAAGGTATGGATGGACCTATGAGTGGGAAATGGAGCAAGAGTTACTTCAATAGTTATAGGGACATATGTTTTGTATTTTCCTAGTGGGCTAGTGTTAATTTTGGAAAATTGCTATTATGTACCTGTTGTGACTAAAAACATTGTATATGTTTCATGTCTTAATAAAGCAAGATTCCATTTAACATTTTCAAGCAATGGTTGTTCAATTAAGTTGAACGAAATGTTGTACAGGACTGCTACATTATGCTATGGAATTTACATATTAGATATGTCTAATCCAATTTTAAATATCAATGACAATAAAAGAAAAAAACGAGATAATCTAAAACCAACTTACTTATGGCATTGTCGACTTGGCCATATAAATGAGAAATGCATGATTAAGCTACACAAGAATGGTAGCCTATGGTCATTTGATTATGAATAAATTTTTTTATATATTTTCTATTTTTCATTAATAAAAATTTTATTATTTTATTATTAATTATAATTATTTTATTATTAATTATATAAAAATATTATTATTAATTATTTAATAAAATTTATTATATTAAATATTATTCTATTCTATTTGATTTATATTTAAAAATATTTGATTTATATTTTTATTTATATAGAAATATATTTGTAATATTCTAATATAAAACATTGTTTATTAAGAAAGATAACTAAATTACCTTTTAAAGGAAAGGGTAAACGAACGAATGGGTTATTAGACCAAATACATTCAAATGTATGTGGTCCGATGTCCATTCATGCCAGAGGTCATTTTGTGTAGTTCATTACATTTATCGATGATTATTCATGATATGGGCATGTGTATCTAATAAGATACAAGTCTGAAGCGTTTGAAATGTTCAAACTGTATAGACATGAAGTGGAGAAAAAACTCGGTAAAAGTATTAAGGCACTTCAATCAGATCGAGGTGGTGAATACTTAAATGAGGAATTTCTAACTTATCTCACTGATAATGGGATAGTATCACAGTGGACTCCACCTTACACACCACATCATAATAGTGTAGCTGAAAGGAGAAACTAAACCTTGTTAGATATGGTAAAGTCAATGACGGGCTTAGTGGATCTACAGAAATCCTTTTGATGTTATGCACTTGAGACTGATGTTTATGTGATAAATACAGTCCCTCCAAAGGAAATTGAAGTTACTCTATATGAGATGTGGACTAACAAAAGGCCTTATCTTTCACATATGAAAGTTTGGGGTTGTTCGACTTATGTGAAGCGGATTTAATCAGACAAGCTAGAAGCAAAATTTGATAAAAGTCTATTTATAGGATATCCTAAGGAAACAATTGGATATCAGTTTGATAATGCTTTAGAGAAAAAGTTGTTTGTCTAAAAGTATGTTGTCTTTTTAGAGAAAGAGTTTCTTCTAAAAGAAGGCAGTGGGAGAAAAGTTAAACTTTATGAAGTTCACAATGCTCAAATAGATGCAGATCAACTACTTAAACCTAAACCCAAAATTGTTTTCATATAGATGAGATAACAATTGAACCTTCTGACACACAAAATGTTCGTAGGTCAAGTAGGATACGTAATGTTCTAGAGAGATACATAATGTTCGTAGGTCAAGTAGGATACATAATGTTCTAGAGAGATATGGATTTCTCGTAGGCGAACACAATGACGTATTACTCATAGCGGATGATGAGCCTACAACCTATGAAGAGGCTTTGAAGAGTTCAGAATCTAAAACATGGCTTTAAGCCATGAAATTTAAAATGGATTCCATGTATAAAAATCAAGTATGGACTTTGGTTGACCCACTCAAAGGATTAAAACCTGTAGGGTGCAAATGGATTTTCAAGAAGAAAATTGACATAGAAGGTAATGTGATTACCTATAAAGCGAGGCTAGTTGCTAAAGGTTATCGTCAAAGACAAGGCGTTGACTATGACGAGACATTTAACCCTGTAGTTATGTTTAAATCCATTAGAATACTCCTAGTCATTGCTACTCATTATGATTATGAAATATGGCATATGGATGTAAAGACATCCTTCCTATATGGAAACCTTGTTGAGGATGTATATATAATACAACCTGAGGACTTTGCATCCAGAGATGGCAGAAAGGAATGTAAGCGTCAGAAATCCATTTATGGATTGAAGCAAGCATCTAGGAGTTGGAACATCCAATTTCATGAGACAATCAAAGAGTTTGGTTTCTCATAAAATCCTAATGAACCATGTGTGTGCAATAAGGTTAGTAGGAGTGCTATCATATTCCTTATGTTATATGTGGATGACATATTACTAATAAGAAATAATTTCTCTAGTTTGTAATTAGTCAAAGTTTGGTTGTCCCAGAATTTTTCTATGAAATACCTTAAAGAAGCAACCTGTATATTTGGAAGTCAACATACATAGACAAAGTGCTAAATAGGTTTAGGATGGAGCAGTCTAAGAGACGGTAAGATGAGAGAACTTGTATAAGTATGTGTCCCAAAATGTATGTGTCCCAAAATGTAAGATGAGAGGACTTGTATAAGTATGATCCTGTATGCTTTGGCAGTAGGGTCAATCATATATGCTATGTTATGTACTAAACCTGATATATTGTATACTCTGAGTGTTACGAACATATATCAATCGGATCCTAGTGAGAGTCATTAGGTGGCTGTCAAGAATATCCTAATGTACTTAAGAAGGAGTAAGGATGTATTCTTGATATATGGAAATGGAGTTCTCCTAGTAAACGAGCATGCGGATGCCAGCTTTCAATCAGACTAGGATGACTCTAAATCCCAGTCAGGTCATATTTTCACACTAAATAGTGGAGCAGTTAATTGGAAATGTTCCAAACAAGAGACAACTACAGATTCAATGATAGAATCAGAGTACATTACAACTGAATAAGTGGCAAAGGAAGCTGTTTAGATCAAGAAGTTTGTCATGGAACTTGTGGTTCCTAGCATAGTAGACCCAATATTGTTGTACTATAACAATAATGGAGTTATTGCTCAAGCCAAGGAACCAAGATCTCATTAAAGGTCCAATCACATACTCAGGAGATATCACCTGATCATGGATATCATTGATAAAGGTGATATGAAGATTGAGAGAGTTCCCACAAATCAGAACATCACTGATCCTTTGACTAAACCACTTCCTCAAACAAAATTTGATTCTTGTGTACTAGCCAATGGTATTCGATACAAAGGCAATTGACTTTAGTGCAAGTAGGAGATTGTTAGAATAGTGCTCTGAAGGCAATCACCTTTAACACTTTTGCACAAACCTTATTTTGATTAATAAATTGAAAGGCATTTTTCATTAATTTGATATTCTTTTATATATGATTGATGTTGATCTTAAATCGAATTAAAGAAGTCCATGATACAAAACATAGCATGAAGGAAATCATAATGAGATCATAATAATGAGATTCATATTATATGCAATTATGATAGTATCTAAATAATCCCTAGTTATAGGATTAATAAGACAGGGCATTATTAGTCCAGATAGACTAGCATATGTTATACTTCTTGATTTGATCAAGCAGTGGATCTCATAAACTATAAACATAAGGTGTTTAGAGTTAACATGTGGATGCTTGCTAAGGGTAGTAAGTGTAGGAAAATCCTGGTGAGTGCATCATATCCACACGGTGCGAAAAAACAAAAAAATTGTTCTAGGACTTTCCCGAAGTCCAGGATCTATATGGCTATGCAAGGAAATATCATTAAACCTAGGTGAAAATTCCTAATTCACATACATGTTCATAACACTCATATATATATAGGAATTCATGACATTTACACAAATCAATCATTCATATAATAACCATATATCTTGTGAGTAGTCTCCTTCGTTCTTTGATCTTCTACTCGTCGGGTTGTCGCAAACCACAATGATCAAAACAGATCATCTCCAGTGGTATCTATGCAGAGGTCGGAGAAACTAACTGAATCAAATTCTTTGATCCGAAAATGGCTAGAACAAAGATAAGAGTACTAGCTCTCTTCTTTGTTCTATGGAGGGCAAGAACGGTAAAGCCAAATAGAGAGCAAAATGTGAAAGCCAAATGAGGAGGAAGAAGATTAGACAAATGAGAGAGAAGTAGCTTGTTTTTCAATTCTCACGATCTTCATCCTTTTACTAGCTTTTATTTTTTGTCTTTACTTGTTTTTGTCTTTTATAATTAAAGGCATTAAATGCATATGTTGAAAAAGGACTCTCCTCATCCACGTTGCACCATCTTTTATATATATATAGCCATATTTTAGCAATATGGACATCGCGATCTCATCGGGACATATCCCGATCTTATCAACATCCATTTAGTTCTTTTTCTTTCCATATATTGGATCTCTATCCATAACCATTTTACGAATCCTCTGAGTCACTCTTATGCATGTGACCCATTAGGTTCCCTATTATGATGGCCATTTAGATTAACACTTAATCCAAGCAAGTTATGAGTGGCATCTAGCAACCATCATGACCCCCAATTGACCTGAAAGTAAGTGGTTTAACGAACAAACCCACGCTCATCACGAACCATCTCATCAACCCTCCCATAGACAATTGTTGTGCAATTCATCCTTTGACCATGCTATACATAACTTTGTTATGAGTATGGGCAAAGTTTCAACTCTTACTAGACTGACTACTTCAAATCTAGCCCAAGTGATATCGGTTCTCATCCTGGGACTCATTCCTCTATATGTCAATGAAGACATTCTTCATGACACATGTACTTCGGCTAGAGATTTCCAAGTAATGACCTCGACAAAAGGTCATGGGTATCATCTTCTGCTATCACAAAAGTGCTGAATCCTTTATTGCCTATTCAATTACCTTCGAATACCTCAAATTGTACCCAATCACCACCTTATAAGTGATCTCTATAAGGTAACAAGGAATGGAGTCAAAGCAAAGAATTCATATCCAAGATACCTTTGAGTACCTCAAGTATAAGGATATTTACATCATTGCTATGATGAGATTATTACTGGCATTAGAATAGAACATTTGTGTGATGATCTCATGGTAGGTCATCCAATGTACTTACTACCTTGAGTAAGCATCCACATCTCAACACTAAACATCTCATGTTTACAGTTTCTAAGATCTACTGCTTGATCAAATTAAGGAGTTTGATATGTACTAATCTATCTAGACTAACGATGCCCAGTCTCATTAATCCTATGTCTAGGGATAATTTAGATAATGACATAATTGCACATAATAGGAATCTTAGGAGTATGATCACATCATAATTTCCTTCATGTTATATCATATATCATGGACTTCATTAATTTGCTTATAGATCAATATCAATTCATAAATAATGAACACCAAATTAAGGAAATATGCCTTTCTTTATTATTGAAAATAAATTATGTCCAAAACTTTGTACAAAATGCACTAAAGGCGATTGCCTTTCGAGCACTACTTTAGCAAGTCTCCCACTTAACCTAAAGCCAATGTCCTCGGTATCTAATACCATAGGCGAGTACATGAGAAACAAATCTATTCTGTGAAAATGGATTCGTCAACGGATTAGCAATATTCTACTATTGTTGTCACAATACAACACGAAAGGTCTATCACTGCTAGGAACCACCCCAAGTTCAGTAATGAACTTCTTGATCCAAACTACTTCCTTTGCTAAGTCTGAAGCAACAATATACTCTACCTCAGTTGTTGAATCGGCAGTCATCTCTTGTTTGTCTAACTAACCACTCCACCATTCAGTGTGAATACATAACCTAATTGGGATTTGGAATCATCCTTATTAGATTGAAAACTAGCATCTGTATGCCCACTCACTTTTAGATTTCCATCTCAATATATCAAGAAGACATCCTTAGTCCTTTGCAAGTACTTGAGGATGTTCTTGACAGCCACCTAGTGACCCTCACCAGGATCCAATTGATATATGCTCATAACACTTAGAGCATATGATACATCAAGTCTTGTACATAGCATAGCATATATTATATATCCTACTGTAGATGCATACAGAATCCTATTCATGTGCGTTCTCTCATCTTATGTCTTAGGACATAGATTTTGAGAGTGTTATCCCATGAGTCATGGGAAGATACCCTCTGTTAGACTGCTCCATACTAAACCTCTTTAGCATCTTGTCTATGTACGTTGATTCTAAAAGACCAAACAACCTTTTTAATCAATCTCTATAGATCTTTATCCCGAGGATGTAAGTTGCTTCACCTAAATCTTTCATAGCATATTGTTTGGACAACCAAATCTTCACAAATTGTAGCATAGAGACATCGTTTCCTAGAAATAATATGTCATCTACATATAGCATAAGGAATAAGATTGCACTCCCACTAACCTTCTTATACACACAGGGTTCATCCGGATTTTGTGAGAAACCAAACTCTTTGATTGCATCAAAGCAGATGTTCCAACTCCTGGATGCTTGTTTCAATCCATAGATGGATTTCTGAAGCTTGCATACCTTTTTTCCATCATAGGAGATGAAGCCCGCTAATTGTGTCATATACACATCCTCGACTAGATTTCCATTTAGGAAAACTATCTTAACATCCATTTTTCATATCTCATAATCATAATGAGCGAAAATGGCTACAAGTATCCTAATGGACTTAAGCATTGATCCTGGGATGCTTAATCCTGGGATGAATGTCTCATTGTAGTTTATTCCTTTTCTTTGACAAAAACCTTTAGCCACAAGCCTTACTTTATAGGTAATCACATTACCATCCATATCAGTTTTTTTTAAGAAAACCCATTTACACCCTGTGGGTTTTATTCCTTTGGGTATCTCAACCAAAGTCTATAGTTAGTTTTAATACATAGAATCCATTTCTGCTTTTATAGCGTTAAGCCATTTCTCAGACTCTGAACTCTTCAAAACCTCTTTATAGGTAGTAGGCCGATTATCTTTTATGACCAATATGTCATTCTATTCAATCACGAGAAATCCATATCTCTCAGGAACAGAGCGTATCCTATATGACCTATGAACTTCCTGTGTTGAACAAGGTTGAACTGTTACTTTATCTGTATGAGGCACCGTCTCAGGTTCTGACAGTTGATCCGCATCTAGTCGAGCATCTTGAACTTCTTCAAGTTCAATTTTGCTCCCATTGTCTTCTTTTAAAAGAAACTCTTTCTCTAAAAAGACAACACGCTTTGAAACAAACACTTTTTGTTCTCAACATGGTAAAATTGATATCCCATTGTTTCTTTAGGATATCTTACGAAAAAACACTTGTCAGACTTCACATCAAGCTTATCTGACTATATTTGCTTTACATAAGTGGGACAACCCCAAACTTTTAAATAAGAAAGATAGGGTTTTTTATTAGTCCGCATCTCATATAGAGTAACATCAACTGCCTTTGATGGAACTTTGTTTAGTAAGTAAATAGTTGTCTCGAGTGCATAACCCCAAAAGGATTTTGGTAAATTTGCAAAGCCCATCATTGACTGTACCATGTCCAACAAGATTTGGTTTCTCCTTTCAGCTACACCATTGTGTTATGGTATGTAAGGTGGAGTCCACTGAGGTAAAATCCCATTATCTCTGAGATAATCTAAAAATTCTTGGTCTAAGTATTCCCCACCTCGATCAGATCGTAGTCTCTTAATACCTTTCCTAAGTTGTTTTTCTACTTCATTTCTAAATTGTTTGAACTTTTCAAATGCTTCAGATTTGTATCTCATTAGATACAAATATCCATATTGAGAATAGTCATCGATAAAGGTAATGAAATCAAGAAAACCACTTCTGGCATGAATGGACATCATATCACATACATCTGAATGTATTAGTCTAATATTCCAGTCGCTTGTCCATCTTTTCTCTTCAAAGCTAACTTGGTCATCTTGCCTAATAAACATGATTCCCATATGTCATATGATTCATAATCAAATGACCCTAAACTACCACTTTTGTGGAGTTTAGCTATGTGTCTCCCGTTTATATGGTCAAGGCGATAATGCCATAAGTAAATTGGTTTTAAATTATCTCGTTTATGTCTTCTTGTGTCATTGACATTCATAATTGGATGTGACATATCTAATATGTGAATTCCATTCCATAATGTACTAGTACCATAAAGTATTCCATTCAAACTAATAGAACAACCATTGCTATTGAAATTCAAATGGAAACCAGCTCTATTTAAACAAGAAACAAATAATATGTTCTTTGTTAAAATAGGTACAAAATAACAATCATCCAGTTTAATTACAAGCCCACTGGGGAGTGACAAAAAATAAGTGCCTATAGCTAATGCAGTAACTCTTGCTCCATTGCCCACACGCAGGTCCAGTTGTCCCTTAATGAGTTGTCTACTATCCCTAAGGCCCTGTATATCGTTACATATGTGTGAGCCACAACCAGTATCTAATACCATATGTTATGATCAAAAACAGTATTCACCTCAATGACATACCTGAAGGAGCTGGGGCATCTGATGCCTGCTTCTTCTTCAAGAACTCCAGATAGACTTTACAGTTTTGCTTCCAGTGGCCAGTTTGCTACAATGGAAGCAAGTTCCTTTTGGCACAATCTCTTTGAGTTTCTTTTTGTTTGCACTTCCTTTTGGTTTCTTAGACCTTTTCTTCTTTAGGTTCTTTTTTCTTGAACCAAAAGAAGAAGAGTCCACGACTAGCACTAGCTTGCTATCCTTTTTAATAGCTTGCTATGTTGTCTTGAGCAAATTGATCAACTCAGAGATTATCGTGGAGATTTGGTTTGTCAGATAGTTCAAAACAAACTGTGAATAACTATTAGACAATCTAGAATTAAGTCAATACTTAATTCATAGTCCATAACAAAACCTAAAGTGGCCAACCTCTCAATATAACCATTCATCTTTAGTGCATGCTGCACTACAGATGTCCCCAGAGTCATCTTAATTGTGAAGAGTAGCCTTGAGGTCTCGAACCTTTCAGACCGAGCTCACTCATCAAAAAGCTCTCTAAGATAAAACCCTATGGTATTAGCATCCATATACTAATGCGACTTCTGCAGCTTAATTGACATAGAGGCTAATATAATGCAAGTTGCCATGTCACTATCTTTGAGATGCTTACGATATGCTTTATGATCCTCATCAAAAGCATCAGCAACAGGGGGATTAGGAAGTGGAACGTCTAGGACATAGCCTATCTCCTCAGATCTAAGAACAATTCTCAGATTTCTCATCCAATCAAGAAAATTAGGTCCACTCGATTTATTAGAATCTACAAATGAGTGCAAATTCACACTAAAAGACATCTTCAATCAACCTAAATGTGAAGAGAGAAAGACTGTTAGAATATAAAAATATGTATGATCATAAAGACTTGCATGACATGCATATAACTCTCACTAGTTGCAAAGAATCCATAGCCCTCACTACGAATCAAAGAAAAATTATGACAAACTGTCCTAGTGGGTCGACATCCGACATTACTAAGAATGACCTTAGGTTTACCAAACAAGCCACCTTAGGTCAATCGGTAGGTATCGGCATATCAATTGCATCATAGCTGTAACTATCATCTAGTGCTATCAAACCATGATGTATATACATACATTGGGTTACCAACTCTTAATGCGCATATATATTATATATGCTACCCAATTACGCCTCTATCTACGTTGACCTTGAGTTTACTCAACAAGTCAACGTTTCTAGTGAAAATCGATCCATTAATCCTAAAATCTTATTTTCATGATTCTAACACATCCGTATGGAGCGAGCTTGGGTTTACACAACTACCCTAACTCTAAAAGAATTCTGGTTCTCCCCATATTAATGGAAGGCATTAGTTTTCATATTATGTGTGAGGGATTTCATATTGTGGTCTCATCTAAGTCGTAGGTTTATAGTCACATTGACTATATGGTATGATTTAGGACATTTCATCAATCACATTGAATGTATATCCATAACCATCCATCATCCCACCTAACCTACCCTAGCATGCATTCTTTAATGCAACCACCTCACAAGGTTTTCTTGTATAGGTTGTGACATGTTATGCATCTAAAGATTTGACGTTTGATTCAACTCTTGAACCGAATTGCTTTCTAATGTTGGCATTAGCTAATTTCTCAATCTGTATGTTTTTAATTCGAATTCAAAATACCAATATACCAAGTGTAATACCCTCTACTCGAATGGACCAATTAAACACTTTAATTATATTATGCTTGCCATATCTAGTCATACTAGACATGAAATACTCGAAATAAATTAATATAATATTAATCTCTTAGATTTCCAAATAATTTGAGAACATCAAACTATCAACCTAAGTATCTCTAGTTAATCTCTACTTCATCAAGACTACTTCGACACTTGTCACATAACTTGTGACGGCCAAAATAATCAAGACAACTGAATATACCAATGAGACGCTAATATGACATATTTGACATTCGAAAATTTTTGGAAAACCCAATTTTAAGCAAATCAGTTTGGCATGCATACATCGTCAAAGTAACATATTTCTCATCAATAAAAAATGATCCAAGGCATTGAAACCAAAAAAAACAATCACCTCTTCAAACAAACCAGGTCCAACAGTTTTCTAAAAACTGTCCAGATCTATCTTTTGCTTGAAAAAATCATTAAAACAATTTCAATAAATACTGAGAAAATTACAAAGGCTATAACATGTTCCCAACATGTTTCATGAACTTTTTTAGAATTTATTTCCAAGAAAAAATCAACCAAACTCAGTAACAAAGCCAATCTAGAATCTATCTTCCTCAGCACAGACATTCCCAATAGCACACAAGAAATTCTCAAATAAATATTCAATCACCTAGAAAACATTTTTCCATCTTTATAGACATTTATAAACATCTTAGAAAGAGAGTGGTGAAAGAAAATCGAAAATAAATTTATAGAATTTATTCTCAAATTTGTAAGCTTTCCGATTCATGTAATGTGCATAAACATAGTAGCTAGAACATTAGGGAATTACTTAGCAAAAACATATCAAATCACCTTGATAAATGTTTTCCTTCCACAAACATATTTAGCAACATCTCATGAGAAAATTTGGGTAAAAATTTTTTGAAATCAATATCTCTATACTGATTTCGAATTCAACACAATTAGAATGCACAACTATCATAACCTATCGGCAGCATCACATATATTATGGTTTCTCCTTTATGTAGGGCATAAGTGGCTCTGATACCACTGTGGGAAAATCCCAATACGTGCATCATATACTCATGGGGCAGAAAAACAAAAAAAATTGTTTCAGAACTTTCCTAAAGTCCAGGATCTATATGCCTATACTGTAGCACCCCACTCCCGCAGGACCTGAACACGACATCGATGGTGATATCCGAGTCTGTGCCCGGCGAGGGTGGCGTGCTAAGGCACTCAATCAGTCAGATCTCTTTACAAAAAAAAATCTCTTAATCAATTGAGTCAAATCGGGCCCACTTTCATTCAAACTCTTTACAGTACAACATAAATCATTTGTACAGTAGTTTCAGAATATACAATTTTATAC
>JAOSBN010000179.1:32807570-32848057 GCA_027563595.1 Erythroxylum suave
AAACAGATATAGAGAGAGGATGGAGATAGGAAGGAGAAGTATAGAGAGAGAAATTAGTTGGACATAGAGAGGGCATTTAGAGCAACAGAAGATTTATAAACGGTTGTCTGAAACACCGGTAATGTTTGACCCTTTTCTCTCTACTTTCGCTGTTAAAATCATTGATATAAACCAATGAGTTTCCAATAAAAACATATCGAACCCATTTTAGCAGAGACAATCATAAACTAACAGTGTTGGTTTCGAGTTTTAGACGAATCAAAATTATATAAAAATAAAGTCTTTTCTTTTGGGGGCAAATAAAAACAAGTCGATGATCTTTGGAGAAGTGAATATAGTTATTGGATTGTGAAACTAAAATAGCTCAATTACGTTGGTGTTAGAACATTGCAGTTTCATAAAGTCGATAGATGACTAAAATTGAATAAACAACCGTTGTGGATCACTGAAGTGGGAACTCTTTAAGTTAGGGTTAAAGGGGAGGAGATGCAGCGAAACTAGAGGCAAACAAGGGGAGGAGATGAACAGCAAAACAAACTTACCTTACTTCCAACACGAACGGCAGCGAAGAAGGGCGACAAAAGGACAACACTGGTCTGAGAGGAGGGGTCGGCGAGGAGGTCTGTTGTTGGGTTTGAAGAAGCAATTTGTATAATGTGAATCTGAAGTGAATCGTGGGTGAGGGCTATCTTGTAAATTTACATGCGTTTTATGTTTCTGCCTTTGTCTCCGAGTTCTTGTCCTCTAGTTTTGAAAGGAACAAAAATTTTATGTCTCTGTCATCCAGAGTTAGAACAGAAATGGGTGGAGACAGCAAGCAAACAGGTTGGAGACAAGATTTTTTTGTCCCTGTCATCTGTCCCCACCCATAGGGACAGGAACCAAACGCAGGGTATGTAAAAGCAACTTACAGTGTCATGATCACTTCTTCTTTCAATGCCCTTACACAAACACTGCGTGCCGAAACATATTGAGCTTGTGTAGTGTTGAAAACTCCCCTGATACTTCAATAGACTCTTAATTAGTCCATGACCTCAAAATTCAAACATAAAGGAGATTGATAGGTTTTCTATACTACATTATCCTATTTTGTATATTGCATATAGGATGAAAGCAATCATAGAATATTCTGCAATGCTATCCTAAATGAATACCAATTTATAAGAACACTATAAAGTAAAATCAGGCTACGTTTTCTTTTATTAAAAGACAATAAAAAATTCAACTCCAAAACCCCCTCTCAATAGAACATATAATTATAGTTGGTTAGCTAAAGTCATATATAATTCTTATCGTTTTCAATGATTGTAATTAAGTGAGATAGCAGCGTATTAACCGTGAGTGATCAGTTATACTTTGTTCCAAAACCTTCCTTTCATAGAATGGTATTCATTTACATTTTTTAAAAAATTATATGTAAGAAAAGTGTCGTTACATTATTTTTATTTTTATTTTAAAATATAAAAAATAAAATTCACAATAAAAATAAAAGTAAAATCAAATGCTCTTTAAATTTTCTATCTACTAGTAAATCGACAAATCTTAATATTTAAAAGATTAAAATGATCGTAAACATGAAAGTTAAGATAATATTCTATTTAATTTTAGACAAAACAAAGTATAATGTTCAAATCAACTTACAGATTTATAGGTGCACGATTTTTCATGTCCCAACTCATATAAAATATTTTATAAATAAGTATTTAAAATTTTATTTATTTTAATTTTAGTAATTTATATAAATTAAATGAAATAATTAAAGTCATAATTTTTATTTATAATAATAAAAATTAAATCAAATGGAATGAAAACAATATATATATATATATATATATAATTTTTATGTGTTATAAAAATGAAAATCAACTGAATATATGTTTTTAGTAATTTGGAAGATAAAGTTAACACTCTCAGGTACGTTGCTTACAAGGATGAGAATAGGTAGGCAAGGCCATAAGCTAAGGGCCAAATTAAGACCCAATTTATTATTATTATTCTTTTAAATTCAAAAAATAACGTCGTTTTATCATCCTTGATTAGGCTTAAATAATCCTGACCCCAGTTCTACCCATAGTTCGGTGGAGTCCAAAAATTTCAGCTCGTGATTCGCTCAACATGAATCTGGCTAGTTGATTTCGAACCGAGCTGAACCCGAACCCAATTGCTCAAGAGGCTTTTTCCCGGTTGGTGGATTAAATCATGTGTGCGCATGTGCTGGTTAAGCTTGACAAAAAGATCAGACAGACGTAAAGTAAGAGAACCGTATCTGGAAAGAATTATATGGGACCCCCAAAAATAAACATCTTTATCAAATCTACACCGCAAATAATCACATTCCACCGAGCACAAAGCTCTCGACAAACACCTCACACTTTCTCTACTAAACCTCCCGTTTGTTCTAGGTTTTCGAAGAAAAAAACCCTCACAGATTTGAAGTTTCTTCCATCTCCTCCGCTTCAAAGATCCGGCGGCGAAGAGGAAGACGGAGGAGTAGCAAAAGAGTCGGAAAGATGTCGACGGCTGAAGCTCCTATATGTTACGTGGGTATTACGAGGGAATCCCCTGCTTTTCGGCTCATGAAACAAATGGTATATGCTTTCCCATTGAGATGGTCTTTATGAATTTGTTTAGGACTTTTTCTTGATTTGTTTGTTTATGTGCAGGGTTGGGAAGAAGGAGAGGGGCTAGGAAAAGACAAGCAGGGGATCAAGGGATACGTTAGAGTCAAGAATAAACAGGACACTGCTGGTTCCTTACCTTCTCTGTTTCATTTTCCTATTCTTTATTTTCTTGATTGAACCAAATCAGTGTGTTGCTTGCTAGTCTAGTTGACTTGAAATGTTGAAACAGGTATTGGCACCGAGAAGCAAAACAGCTGGGCATTTGATACCTCCCAATTTGATAATATTCTCAAAAGATTGAAAGTGGTACGTTGCGTTAATTGGTCCAATTTTCAATCTGATTAGAATCAATTTCATGATACTGATGCTTTTCTTTCCAGCAAGCACAAACCAGTACCACCAATGAAGGTATGACATGTCGATGTTATTGTTAAGTTGCTGGGATTTTTGGATTATATTTCTTATTCTCTTTTTGGTAGTAAGAGCACTGTTCTTCGTGATTGACAGTTGCCGATAAAAACAGCGCACAAATCGGAGCTGAAATTGATGCATACACAGAGGTTCAGAAACCAGTTGTGAAGGCTACTCGAGCAAGAGGAAGGTTTGTTCAATCGGATTAATTTATCATTGTGTGTTCCCCCACGGACTTGGACCTCATGTCATCAGCTAGCGTGGCATGAAGGCTTAGTTGAGCAGAATTGTCCATGTGTATCACTTATCAATTCATTACATTTACATCTTGTACTTAATTTCTCCGCCTTTTACTTTCTGTAATTTTTATCAGGTATAAAAGAAGAGAAAAGGGAAAGCATGTCCGTGCATATTCTACAAAGGACCTTGAAGCGATTCTTGTAAGTTTCACTTTGTGAAGTATTTTCGTTCTGACATATGAGTACATCATAGGAGCAGCATGTGCCATATCTGTGTTATGCTATTTTCTGTCAGAATGTTCTAAAAGTATCTGCTTTTTATACCTTTTGCTGCAAATTTACAACGTCTTACTTGTCTCAGGTGAAAAAGGCTGAGGAGTCACCTGAGGCAAATTCCACTGTTGGTGGTGAAATCGAGTCTATAGAGCCATTGGAGAATGAAGTTTGTTATCTTAAAGATGCTTCAACTGGTATTGAAATTGTTTTGATGTGATTGTAAATTCCCTTGTTTTTGTGTAGAGAATTGTATATTCTCATACTAGTTGTGTTTACTTCTGCTTTTCTTTTCTTTTTATTGTTTAACTTCTTAAAGCCATTTTCAGTATCAGGATGATGATTCTGTGATTGTTTGATGTCACATCTAGGCATACGGTCATTTCCGTGGGTGCTTTTTCTGGTACACATGCAATTGCTTTGTGTGATCTTCAAAAAAAGCTGTAATCAGATTAAGCTATAAAATTTTAAGATTATTTGAGGTGGTTTGTTCTTGACGAGGCTTGCAGGGTAAATTGATGTTGTCACTTTGATCCATAGAAATCATGATTCAAATAAAAATAAGTTTATCACCCTTTAACACTTGTGTATCCCTGTGTGGACTTTTTTATAATGTACTAGTAAATGCTTCGCAATATCTTTATGTTTCTCATTGTCATGATTTAGCTGCTTCCTGGGAATATATTTTTGCTTATAACTTTGCTTTTCAGGAGATAAAGATGGAAAATTTTTTCAAGAATGGTGGGGATCTAATTATGGATTTGTATCTGGAGGCTTTCTTGGGGCACAATCTAAAAAGAAGTCAAAAGCAAAAGAACATCAACATAATGAAAGAAGTGCCTTTTTTGAAGAAGATCAAGAGAATCTTTACAAACTTGTTCAAGTAGGTGTCCTACTTTAAATTTGTTTCAATTTCTTCAATTCCTTTTTTTTTTTTAATTTTTGGACAGTATTTTCTGTGGATACTACAATGTACTTGGGGTGCAAATTATAGATGTGGAAGAGATGAATTTGTTAAACACTTAATACCACCACCTGTTAAACACTTTCTACCACCACCAATGCTTTTCTTGTTGCTATCAATATTTGAATATATAGTAGCATTCACAGATATGAGAAGTGGGACCAAGGTTTTGCTAACCATTGATGTATTTCTCTGCTTTCGAGTGTATCTAGGACAAAGCTACGGCTGGAAAGCAAGGACTTGGTATCAAGGATCGGCCAAAGAAAATAGCTGGTGTTCACTTTCTGGGAAAAAAGACATCCTTTAGCAACAGTGATGATGAAGATTCTGCTTCTGATGAATACCTGACTGATGATGACGATGATAAAGAGAAGGATTCTGTTGATGGAAATCCCTTAGCTGAGCAAAACTGTGTTAGCGTGCAAGTCTTGGAGAAAATTGATAAAAAAAAGCTTCTTGAATATGATAAAGAAAAACTTCATGAAAATTATGGTGATCACATTCACTCAACAAAAAGAAAGCATGATCTTTTGGAAGCAAAAGCCATATGCGAACCAAAAGTGAAGTTGAAAAAGTTGTGTAAACAGCTTCTTGGTGAGGTCTGACATTCATCAGTGCTATAACACTATCCTTTTAGAATAAGAAAAAGATCATTTTCAGTAACTAACTTTGTGTATCAGGTACATTCTTTGAAGCTGAAAAAGCTGAAAGTTCGCATTGAAGATCATGCACCTTTAGTTTTCTCAAATTTTGGTTCCAAGAGGGATGCTCTTGATTACTTGAAAAGAAAGGTACAGAATGTGCGGATACTCTGCTAAAAGTGGCAGTCTCGGCCCCCCATATTTTTGGAGAAAATCTTGAGCTCCTTTTCATGTTGCAATCTTGTCATTTGTTGAAATTCCCTACTCATTTCAAAATTTTCATTTAGATGATGACTATGCTGTAGCTTTTTAACATAGACTTACTATTTTTTAGCATTCTTTTGACAAGCTAGAAGATAAACTTTGATGTGACTTTGATCTCCTTATGTCATTTTTCTTGTTTCTCACATTCTGTTCCTGGTTGCAGTTGGAAGGTAGTCCGACATTCTTTGTGGATGGGAAGAGAGTGTGTCTCGCAAGAGCAGCATAAAGTTTTGCCACTATTTAGATGTCTTCAGCAGATTGTTGCGGCTGGTGTATTCATAAGAAATTGCATACTTGCACGGCATATTTATTGGATTCATTCTAGTAATGAGGTGTTTTCTTATGGCGAAAGGTGACGTGTCTAATTTATTCAAACCGTTACTCCAAGTTATACGTAGTAATTATAAATTTTTGGTGAAAAGACTCCTGCTTGTCTTCTTGTAAAACTGCTGTGGCATCATGTTGGTAAAATGATTATTTGCGGAGATACAGAGATGCGTTGAGAAATAGAAAATGAGAAAAAACTATGGTCTTTATAGATACATTGCCACTTCGAAAGCGTGAGCTACATAATATGAGGCTGGCTCCATGGCTGAGTCTTGCACGTCTTGAGCATTGAACATGAATTGAGAATTATTTGTATGCTGTGTATAGGAAGCAATTCCGATTTTTGACATGAAAACTTTTACATTTATTCTGGGATTGTCAAAACCAAGAATCAGTCTTAGAGTTCGAACCAAATTGACCAGCAGTTAGTTACCAACGATTTTGTTCCCATATAAAGTTATTTCATAGGAACAGTGCCATATTATGCTTTTAAATTTTGATTGCCAAGATCTACCTCGTTCAGCTTGTGGGCAAAGAAATGCACACTAAATAGTTTCACGTATGTATTAGTTATCTCTACATAATAATCCAACAATAAGTGCCTATTATCTGCAGACATGCCTTCTTTCCAGCTTAGAAGTTGTCCGTACGTTGATGTTTACAGCCTAAATGTACCTTGCCTGGACAATTTTCTGGGTGATGTATTTCCCCAAATGGTCGTAGCCATGGACGAAGAGAGATTCTATCTCTGCTCTTTTGCCACCATCAATCATTAACATCAACTCTTCTTTGTGATGCTCCTGCTAATTACCAATTAGCATAAACAGTTCCTACATCGTATAAGCAAATTGGAAACAATCGCATCCACCTTTGGCGGTGTCGATAAAAATGAGGAACTACCGTGCTTTGGGTTTTTTAAGATTCAATTTTAGGAGTATAGAGTGAGGCACGTGTGTAGTTATGATGCTTTGTTGAATAATTAAAAGAATAGGAAAGAAAGGTCAGTAATCCACGGCGCCTGCAACCGTACCTGTAAGATTTCTGAGGACATTAGGCTTTTAGCAATCTGGAAGTCCCGTGGCTTCAGTGGGATTAAAGACTCTTCAGGTATGAGTTCCAGATCCTCTGCCCGCAGCCCCAACCATTTTACGTTGCATGCTGAAAATTAGCACCAAATCAGTTTATGCTACTAGATTCGGAAACCTATGGATGATGTTCAAAATGGTGAAAAGCACCATATCTGTATGCTTCCAATCCCATTCCTATACTTCCGAACTTGAAGGTGCACAGTATCCCTAGTCCAGCTGGGTTCCTTATAAAATTGACCCCAAGAGTTACAAAAATATTGGCATCTTGTAGAGGAAAAAGTGTGGAAAAGTTATCCATACCAGTCAACTAGCGCTAAGATTGGCAAATCAGGAAAAGCTCGGGCGATCCGATGAAGAAGAAACCTATATTGCATTTGATACTGTGCTAGTGATTTACAAAAAGCATCTGCAAAAACATTAACTAAAACTTCATATTGCTGCTTCAGAGAAATATTAATAAATTACCTTGTGGCTATATCTGGGTACCCTTTAGCTGTTATGAGAATGCTCGGAATCTGATTGAACAAACGATCTTCAGCCAAACGATGAAATATTGCATGCTGTACGAGCACGGCAAATATTACTGCTTTTAAGCTGGTATCCAATTATCCTAGATCTTAAAAAACTGTCTAGATACCTTCTCGACTACGATGACATATCGAGCATCTGTAATCATATTCAGTTTGTCTAGCAAATTCAGATCACCAGAAATTGCATACCCAGAAGATCCACACTTAGAACAGTCAATAACCTCTTGGTCAGGCTCCTATAAACGATTTCCAGAAGGAAATTTCAAGAATGGATCCATCTCAACAGGTAGACAAACAGAAATCAGAAGAAATAACGGGCCTGCAATAATAGGCGTCCAGCAACAACTCCTCTGCTAGAAGCCATGATTCCAAGGCTGAATCGACTGCACTGAAGCAAAGCCACAACATCTGCAGTCACAAAACAGTTTGACAGTAATAATCAGAACCAATCAAAGAAATCATTTGGAGTTTGGTCTATAAACCATTTTGGAGCTTTCATATGTACCAAAAATGAAAAGAACCAACTTACGGAAAAAAAATAAAAAATAAAATCACTTGACAAAGATAGCTCATGAGGCGAGAGATCCACAAACCTTGTATTGTCTTATTAACCTGCAACTGAGATGAGAAATAACTAGGCGAATCACATAATAACTTGTAAAAGAGCTCCCTCTGCGTTACTCGCTTTCCCTGAACCAGAATCTGCAAGCACAATCCCATCACCTTCCACACTGCACAAGCAAAAAGAACCCGAAATAAAACTTAAATCTCTAAAGAAAAAGAATAAAACGAGACGTGAAATTGGTTCTTGATCAGTGAATGTACCTCTAACAAATGCTTTGGCAGCATTTGCTCTCATCAGCGACCTTTTACAGAACGAGTGAGAAAGGAAAATCCACGAATCATCACTCAGTAATCCTTGGCTCACTAGGGTATTACTGGATTTCCGGTGTATCTAATAAGCTTAGACATAATAAGCTTACAGTTTTAAACATATCATGCTCATGCACAAAATTTTCACATTAAAAATAAAATAAAATTGATTTCGTTGTCTCATAGAATCAAATGAAAGTGAAAGAAGAGAATAGAACTCAAAGCATACGAGAGGAAGCTGAGAGATGGCTGGATTGGAAGAATTCAAGATTTCAAGAAATCTGAGGACTGCAACTTCAATTCTGGCTCGGACCTAAACAAGACGAGAGAAAATCAAAAGCAAGCACAATTAGAAGAGTGTGGAACAGATGGCGAATGGTAACCTCGGACCTAAACAAGACAAGAGAAAATCAAAAGCAAGCACAATTAGAAGAGTGTGGAACAGATGGCGAATGGTAACCTCGGAAGGAGGAAGGAAATCGGCATAGCAGAGTTGCTGATCGGAGAAGAATTTCATGGACGGTTTGCACGGAATCGGAGGATTGCTAGATCAGTATGTAGCGGGAGAAACTGCAGGCGCTTCCTTTTTCAAATTTTGTTATGATAAAATTTTATTGGAGACCCGATTGTGTTTAACAAATACGTTTTAGGCTAAGCTTAGCAATATATAATTATATATTTGATCACAGTGATTTAAAATGAATACCGTAGTGATATTAATACCGAATTTAATTATATCATTTATGGGAATTTTTAAAATTTATAAAGTAGTCTTTAAATTATTTTAAAACTGTAAGATAATTTCTCAATATTTTATATTTTATAATATATTATATATTAATAATGTCTTTAAAAATCATAATAACTGAAATTTAAAATAATAAATCTATTTATTTTTATTAATATTACTTTTCTTATATTATATATATAAACAATAACTATAATCAATATGAAAGAATTATCTAATCAACATACAAATATAAAATTAGACACAATATAAAGCACTTAAAATGTTATAATTTTATCACATAATAAATAATATTTATATCATTGAATAAAAAGAATAATAAATATTCATAACTCTTTCATTATTACAATTCACAGCAATAGTTCGCGCAGAAAAATCAACTAGAAGTAAAACCTAAAACAAAGATATTTGTAATTATATAGCATATATAGAATTTAACATACACATCAAATCTGTTTTAATATTTTTCGTACATAAATGTTTTTAATTATTTTAAAACAATAAAAAGTATTAGAAAAAATTTTATGTTTTAATATTTTCTGTACAAAAATTAATTTACCATATAAATGAACCGTGCGCATTAAATTTAAAATACTGCCGCTAATTGTTGTCAAATATCATTTATCTACGCCATGAAACCTACTCAGAAGCCTCCTTTACTTCTGTCTCCTATGTTCTTCTTCCCTTTATATACTTTTCACTCTCTCATTTTTCTCAAGAAAACATTCTTTGGTATCCTTGACGTTTGAACACAAATTTCCACTTATCACCATCTAAGCTTTTAATGGCTTCCTCAAATAAATCTTTAACTCTGGAATTTATTAGATAACAGCTCTTGCCTGACTTCAGTTCTATGGATAGTTTCATCTCCAACCTTGAGCTTTTCACCTCCCTGATACTAGCCAACCAAACCCTTAAAGGCTTCGACTTTAAGCTGGCAAAAGCCCACTATGAAAAACATCATTATACCTAACGTTGTGAACAGCACCACATTGCATGGGAGGGGTTTATTTTCTTTTTTTTTACAAATCAGTCCCTAAAGTTTTTGAACTTCATGATACCCATCGATTTTTAGCCAATATTTCAAATATTGACCAGCATCAATCGGTACTGTAAATGGCTTCACATATGGTTACGTTATATATGGGTCTCGAATTATAATGCAATCTTGAGTTTCCTGATTTCCACATAACAACATTATGTAAATGACAATGTTTTAAAAATTAGATTGAAAGTTAAACAAGTAAGATAAGAAGTTTATGGTTTAAAAGTTTCAATCAGTATTAAATCGTTATAATTTTAGTTAAACATTAAATAAAATTTTAAAATATCGCATTTGTATGTTCGCATTTGTCTTTTTAATTTGTACGACCCCATTTTTGTGGTTAGGCAACATTAACTACTTCCAACAATCGCCTTGAAACCCTGAGCCATACCTTTTTTTTACTAGAAAAAGTTCCCTCTTTAGACTTAGTTCTCATTTGTATTATTTTCTCAATAAATATTCCTTTTTGTTTTTCGCAATTTCACAATACATTCATGTGATTTACATATCTTAAATCCAAAAAGATTAAGATCATTGTTTATTCTTCTTTATTTTCCCATGAATTTAATTAAGTATGAGGGGATTTAAAAGAAGTGTGGCTTTTGATTAATTTTTGAGATAATGCTTAATAAGCCCTTTATGGTTTACTTTATATATATATATAACTTTTAAATTGTAATTTATTGAATTAGATAAAGTCATTTTACTTAAAGTAAACCCACAAAAATGTCTCTGATATATTTTAAATTCAATCGCTATTAATTTTTAACATACATAAGTTAATATTCTATTTGAATAAGGAATAAAATATTCAGTTTCAAGAATTGTAAAGACTTGATGGAACAATGGTACATGTTGAGGTTCTTTATGCTAATATGCAGTCCCAGTAACTTGTAATGAAGTGATATCAATATTAGAATATTTTAATTTTATTTAGAACATGTTAGAATGACGTAATATATGTATATGTCTAAATGGAGGGATCAAATACTTTGAGTCATACATATGTTACAACGGTATAATTTAAGTTGGAGTTAGGAAATGCTACCAATTATTGGGTGAATTGAAATTTAATTAAAATTTATGAAAAATTATAATACACTGTTTGAAACATGAAAGAGTAATAGTGAAGTGATATATTGGGAACTTATGTGATATTTAACCTAATTACTTTTATGATTATAATAAAAGACAGTTATGTTTACATGTGGCACTGTTTTGTAAAGTTGTTTTTTAAAGCATGCAAATTATGCTTACATTTGGTACATTCTAAGTACGCAAGTGTGTTTATTTTGTGAGAATTATGTATAATAGATAGGCATAGTTCAATGATTAGTATTATGTCGTAAGAGACAGGGTGAGATTTTTGAAATAACTTATTTTGCTGCCGAAAAAAAGGTTGGAATATAATGCGGGTCTTTTTCGATGTTAAAAATGCTGTTGGGATTTATACATAAATGCATGGCATAGGAGATCGTCTTAGTAGATGTTTTACGATTCTAACCCCCTTATATAGCGAAGCAACAAGCCATGCATTTGAGGAAGGGAATATTTACAATTAGGAAACTAGAAGTTTGTTTAGGTCTTACGGCAAAGCCCCTTTTTTGTTAGGGCAGGGGACCAAATTAGGTGACACTTCGCAATCTTTAATATAGCTATAAGTAGGTAATGTTGTCACTATTTGATATAAGACCCAACTAAATAACCGGTCAGTGATGATTATCAGTCTCATTATTTATCACATAAGTATATTTTAATTAATATAAATGTTAAGAATAGTTTGCAATTTGATATTATTGGATAGTTTAAGTTAATAAATTATGGAGCTTTAATTGGGGCTAGCTCTTTTAATCCTCTCTACTGAGGTGCATTAAGGATCTCATACTACATGACTCTGAATTGCATAATATTAGAATTTAAAACATAAATCTTGATAAAAATAGTTCCCTATTAGTATTAGTACTGTATACTTCCAACTTTAAGTTCCAAAGACAATAATTATGGGAGCAACTAATCAACTTTAACAAAAGTATAAGGATGCCTTGGCTAGTTACAGGGGACTTCAATTGCATCCTTAGTTTGAATGAGGCATGAGGAGGCAAGAATTGGTCCAACTAGAAATGCAAAGAACTTTAGAAACTAGTTCAAACTACAGGGCTAATTGATCTGAGATCATTTGAGAACTTGTTCATTTGGAGTAACAAGCAAGTGGTTAAATGGTACTTAATGACAAAACTTGTTAGAAGCTTGATGAATGCATAGTTGATATACCAATTTTCATCGAGTTCAGCCACCTTTGGACAACAAGTCACCTTAGACGACACTCCTTTCATAATAGATTTGGCTAAAAATGAAGAGACTAGGAAAACCTTCTTCAAAACTTTTAACTATTTGATGAAGCACCCTAACTTTATAGAAGCAGTTCTGGAGGGAATGAACATGGAAGTGAGGGGATCTCAAAGCTTCTACCTTTGTCAAATATTAAAAGTTGTCAAGACCAACTTAGAAAACCTAAAAAGAGATTCTAAAGACCTTATATTGATGGAGAGGCAAAAAGCCTTGAATGAACTATTAAAATGCCAAGATCAAATAACGGTTAAGCCAGAGATAAAGAGTTCATGAGGAAAGACGTGATCCCAATATGTAAACTACAATAGGACCATTAAGAACTAAAACAAAAGCAAAGATGCTCTGGCTTAAGGAAGGAGATAGATGCATAAGCTACTATTTGAACTCTATCAAAGCTAGGAAAAACAAATACCAAATAAAGCATTTAACATGTGGTGAAGGGAATATCATTTTTTATTAGGATAACATAAAGAGGATAGCTTATGAATGCTACAGGAAGCAGTTTGGTATTAATGTGAAAGTACAAGAAATTCCAGATGATCTACTGAGGGAAATAAAAATAATTTCATAACAGGAATAACCAAAGATAACAAAGGAGGTTATCAGAGAGGACATCAAAGACTTCATATACTCCATTCACCTTGACAAAGGCCCTAGGTCTAATGAGTTTAATGGAAGATTTTTCCAACAGGATTGAGATATCTTTGGTGAAAGTGTTGTCAAATTTGCCAAGGAGTTCTTTCAAAAAAGGAAAATACTGATATAGTGGAACAAAACCTACTTAGCCTTATCCCAAAGCAAAGAAGTGCTTGCAAAATTGAGGAATTCAGACCTATAGGATGTTGTAATGGTATATACATGGTTATAGTGAAAATACTAGCTAATAGGATGAGGAAAAACTTGAGAAAAATTATTAATCCTGCACATAATGAATTTGAGAAAGGGAGAACAATAGGTAACAATATACAACTCTGTCAAAAGTTATTCAAAGGATATAAATCCAACAAATAAAAAAATTTCAAGCATCTGTCCCATTCTCTCTACTTGATTTTTCTCTCCCTTCTCTCTACCTAAATTTACCAAATAGCCTTTCCTTTACCATTTTTGGAAACTTACCCCTCTTTTGTCCTCCTGACGGTCGTACGGTGGCTGAGGTTTTTGCCTTGAGGGAAAGTCTTCCAAAAGCCCTCCAAATGGTCATGAAAGAAGAAGAATCTTCCCTCTCAAAGGATAATTTCCCTACACTCGCCAGAGAGCTATTGGTGCAAATGGGCATAAAATCTGGAAGCCATACTGTGAAAGAGACCAAAAAACCTGAGGAACTTCGCCCAACTAAAGTTTGGAAGAACAAAATCTACACTGTGCTCAATACATGTAACTTAAAACATTATCATAATGTTGTTAAAGATGATGTTGTCTCCCCCTTTGTTGAACTGATAAGAGCTAGAGCTTAATCGTGGTCGACTACTTTAATTGGATTCTTTTGTCCAAGAGACCTGTATTCCTGGTTGTGAATGCTTGGGCAAAAGTTCAATGGGAAAGAAAAGGACTTGAAAAAGTCATACTATGTGAAGATTGAACAATTTGTTTAAGTTCAATGATGGTCTAACCTTACGGAGATTGTGGAACAGGAACCCTGACACATTATTAACTAGCCCATTTTTCTTTAACAATGGTGATCTAGACTAGAGTTTGATAAGGGAGGGGTTGAAGTTCTGCCAATGTGGGTGCAGTTCCATAATATTCCAATGGAGCTATGAACAATAGAGGGACTTAGCTACCTAGCAAACTCATTGAAAAAATCCACATGCATGGATACATAAACTGCAACATAGAGTGTATCTACTATGCAAAATTGTGAATTGAAATCTAAAGGAATTTCCCTCCTCTTGACAGTTTATCAATTTAAACGCTAGGAGAGACTGGTGAATTGGAAAAGGTAGAGGTCCATATCTCCTGTCCTTGGAAGCCAAATGATTTTACTAAAAAAAGGGATCCTATTAGCAAAAAATTTAACATGAGGTGGCATGAAGAACTTATAACTACTGAGAACAATGTGTCGTCAAGTAGTCCATAAGCAACATAGGAAGCTAGACAAATATTAGATTAAGATTTTGATGGATTGTCAACTTCAAGTTGCTCAATGAAATCAACAAAAGCAATTTAGCTTGAAGCTGCACATATTGAAGTTTAAAAGGAGCAATACCTTGCCGGTGAATGTACCTAACTCTTTACCAGTTGAATTAGAGTCAACTAGAGCTAAAGAAGTTTCAAATGGTAATGCAGAGACACGAGTGAGTCTGAAAATGAGCCTACCATAATTGAAGAAGGTTCAGAAGGCAAAGCTGAGACAAGGGTGAGTCTTAAAAACTTAAGCTCTTATATTGTTTTATCCAATTATATGCAAAAGATCATAACTTGCAGAGGAAAAATTTCCACCCTAAAGCTCTTATTTTTAGCATATTTATTCTGATTGTAACACCTGAAAGGAAGGTATACTTCTTTTATTCCCCATTAGCTTAGTTAATAAAAAACAACAAACTTACTATCATTTGGCTCATAATAACATGCATAACCTAGAACTGGTTTAATATAAATACACAATAGCCTTTTCACTTTGCTGCATTTTTAGCAAGATACATTGGCCAATAAATTTGCAACTATTAAAACTATTGATGAATCTTCTAGTTGGTCTAGACTTCAAAATTTTGATTTTGTTAGGAGGAAAATATAACCCAATTTAACTTCTAAGAATCAAAAGGTTGGTACATACATTAGCTGTTGAATCTCCTAATATCAATAAAGTTAGTAGTTTTGCTTCGCATAAGCTTTGTGAAGTACAATAATAACTAAGTTTAGAACTAAAGAAGGGAAAACTATTGTTGATCTTTGTAGTATCAGTCTTATTAAATGAATACTATGCTTGAAACTTGATTCAAATCCTTAAACTCAATAAGCAATTTATAAGCAACTTAACAATAATCTATAAGTCATCAACACTACCAAGAATAGTTGCTACCAACTTTAAACTAAAATGAGGCTACACTTTATATTCAATTAATTCTATCCTCATTTTGTGGCTCACATAAAATTTCACTTAAAACTAATAGAAAACAATCAAATGAAGAAAGAATAAAAATATAACCATCATAAAACATTAAAAAAAGCTTAGATAGTAATTTTCTTCTCATCGTATTCAACATTACTAGAGACTATGTTTCTTAGTAGAAAGAGCATCTTCTTTACCTTTTGCAACTAACACTCCTTCAAGTTTACAAGGCTCTAGAATATCTATACTCCCACATTTCATTCCACCACTATGAACAACTTAGCCTTATCCTCCATTGTTGCATCCTGCTCCATGTCATTACTTTTATGACCTCTGCCTCTACCTTTTCCTTCATCATTAGCTCTTCTTCCATTAAACCTACCTCCGCCACCATGGCCTGGATCAAGCATCATTTGACAATAGATCAAGTTAATGAAACTTGGGATTACAAAGTACGTAAATTGAAGAAGAGAGGCGAAGTGGAGTCTTGTCAAGGATTCTGACTAAGGGACACTTTATAGCGAGAGTTTTACGAGTCCAGATCTTTTGTCTAACGTTACTCTGTCTAACTCTGTCCAGTTAAAAATGTAGTCATTTCTGCTTAAATTTTAAGCGACCAGATCAGTCACTAATAACTGTCATAGGTGCGACACTTAAATTAGGCTAGTGACTTTTTTTAAAAAAACTTTTTATCATTTTAATTTTAATTATACTATTATTAGTTTAAGATCCCTCCGTTGTTTTCTTTTCCTCTTGCACCTTTTCCTCAAAATGAGAAAGAGGATAGTACACTTGAATTGTATTATTTAAGTGCTTATTGCTTGCCAAAGATCCTATTTCTACAATTGGTAGGTCACCGGGTTATTCAAATAAGTTGTGTTTTCTGCGGTTTTCCCATATTACAACTTCCGTACCAATTTGATCGATACGGAATGGATTGGTTAAACATTTCATTAAGGAGCCTGGTCACAACAAGTGCTTACCATTACGAGATTCTTCAGACATGATAAGAAAAGTAAGACCAAGTAGTAAAAAATTAAAATTAAAATTAAAATTAAAAGTAAAATTAAATTATGTTACTATTAATTTTATAAAAATAAAAATAAAAACAGAAACAAAAATTGGTTTGAATTTGTGTTATAGGGGTGACATATATTCTCTTTTTGTTTTTATTATTTTAATTTTGTTTTAAATACAATTTATAAGATAAAAATTTAAATTTTAAAAATTGATTAATTTATTAAAATTGCTTAATTAATTTATACATTATAAAAATATTAAATTAAATTTAAAAAATTGATTAATTTTATTATTATTATTATATTAGCCCGCATGCATATTAATGCAAATATTAAACATCTTATATTATAAAGTTTTTTTTACAGAGAATGCTTGTGAAATACAAATAAATTATATGATATATTATATATGTGGAATAGTTTACTTTTGATTTCAACAACTTATTTTAATTCATTAATTTACTAAAATTGTTTAATTAATTTATAAATTATAGAATTTTATACATAAACACTAAACAACTGATTTCCCAAACATCTTTAATAAATATTAAACAACTAATTTACTAAACATCTTTAATAAATATTTGATGTTATTCGCTGGTCAAATTAGCTAATATAATTAGCTATTAATTAACCGCTGATAGAATCAGTTATTTGCTAGTGCAATCAACTGACTACCAAATAGGCCTAATCGCTATATCAACTGATTTGACCAGTGGATAACATCAGTTGTTTATTAAAGATGTTTGATAAAATTAACTGTTTAGTATTAACTATTTATGTATAAAATGACTTATAAAGGCATGATTTTACCAAAAATTATAAGCACATGAATATTATATCTTAATATTTTTTTTGAATATTTTAATAAGAATTTACGCTTTAGATATTTATCTTTACAAAAAACTAAGTTTGTAGATCTAATTAAAAACATAGAACATATAATAATAAAAATTGATCAAAATTTAAATTTAATTTAATATTTTATATAATTTATAAATTAATTAAACAATTTTAGTAAATTAATCAATTAAAATAAGTTGTTGAAATAAAAATAAATTATTTCACATATGTAATATATTGTATAATTTATTTGCATCTCGCAAGAACCCTGTATAAAAAACAAATTTATCATAAATATACAAGATGTTCAATATTGCATTAATATGTATGCATGCTACTATGATGATGATGATGATGATGATGATAATAAATCAATCAAATTTTAATTTAATTTAATATTTTTTTATAATTTATAAATTAATTAAAAATTTTAATAAATTGAACAATTTTTAAAATTAAAAATTTTTTCTTGTAAATTTTTTTAAAAATTAAATATGCTTGTGACACATTTATTATTATTATTATTATTTAAATAAAATGTTTAACATAAAAAATTAAAATTTAAAAATTGTGTCACAGATGTGACACTTAAGTCACGCCTGTGCGTATATTTTGATTTTGTTTCCATTATTATTTTAATTTTAGTTTTTAAATAAAATTTTAAGATAAAAATTTTATTTTAAAAATTGATTAATTTAGTAAAATTGTTTGATTAATTTATAAATTATAGAAAAATAATTAATTTTAAAATTGATTAAATTTTTTTTTTAATTATATTAGCCACTGCGTTGGAAGCAAAAGAAAATAAGTCTTTGGATAGAACATTGACTTCTTTTAAATTAGACAAAGTTAGACAGGATAATACCATACGGAGGATCTGAACTTGAGTTTAGGCATTAAGTTTTTAGCATGTCCTTTTTAAGATTTAACTATTAACAAGACAAGGTTTAATTAAAAAAATATAATTGAGGATCACAAAATCCTTCGAGTCTAACGACAAAAGTTGCACCATGAAACTTGTTGCTATATTAACACTAATTCATTTGCCCATTTTCTCGACTTTTTGGAGGATGACTCTAATGGCTAAACTAAGCATACCAATAACATAATAAATCAAGACCAAAAAGCAAAACAGTCATAACCACTTTCACATTTTCCAACATGTAACCCTCTGAACTGATTTTGACAAAATTTAAAATTTTAATAAAATTGACTTACTTCTCAACAAATCAAAATTGTAACCCTCCCAGTTCACTTGATTGAATCAACCATTCCCATACGATTTTCAATTCATTTCCTATAACTATTACGGTTAACATTACCTTAAACCATTTGTTGATATGCAAGAATATTCCATACAATCTTAACCTTAGTTATAATAATCAATATTGACCTTGATGACCATATATATTTTTTAGTAAGTTTTTGTATTTCGAGTCGTTTTCTTGGTTGGCAGGGAAGTAAATTATTCATATTTGAATAATTTTAACAGTATTCACACCATACAGTTATAATAATAACATAACTTTTATTATTTCTATTTTTAAAATATTAACTCGCACCAAAACATAAAGAATTGCATACAATTTGTCCATACAAAGATTTAAGGGGGAAAAAGAAGAAAAAGGAAAAGCCTAAGATGATTAGATGTACTGAGAATGGAAGTTTTTGATAGCTTGATCTACCAATAACCAGTAAACCTGGGTCAAAGCATCCAAAAGTAGCCAACCATATCAGCAATTAATGGCTTGTTTTAAGAAAACCATGGTTATTGGTATGCCTAATTAATGTAGTGGTGGTAAGACTGCAAAATCCCCCAACTCGGTGCTTAAAGAATAGCCAGTTACTAATAATACATCATCGAATAGATATGCATCTTCTTCTGGCAAGGGGAGCATTATGTTGAAATTTTCTGCGTACTTCTGATTGGTCCGGGAAACCAGTAACTGTAGACTAAATGCCTGAACCGTTGTAAGCACCTAAGAAACTTTTAGCCTCCGTTTGAAAGCATCTGAGCCTTCTTGTGATTAACAGCTAGAGGATCTGTACTTTATGACGGACAGACATTCTGAAAAGTAATGCAGGGCTAATACCAGCTAAAGAAACAGTATGACGTCCACGAAAGATGAGGGCATGCTCATAATGGGAAAGTTCCCAAGTCCTGGCCTTGCCTTGTAAGAAGTATCTTCCTTTCACCCATCCATTCAAGCCTGTAAGAGAGGTCTAGATTATGGATTAAAAGTTTCAAACTGTCTGTGTAACTCAACCCCTTTGCGCTCTCCTACATAAAAGAGGATGAAGGTATTATTTATCATAAAACCATTATGAAGTGCTTCTAAATAGAAATTATCAAACGGATGCACCTTTAGAAAGATTTCAGCCATTCCCCTACGGAGAGCAATGTAACATTCACATGTGGTATCCATTAAATCAAAATTAGTGAGCTCACTCAAAACTGTTATTCATGACACTAGTGCTAATCAGCCGAGTCACTTTGAGGACAAGCAAATATAATTGATAGGTGTTTCATCATCTAATAAAGCAAGAGCAAATATCCACTTTAGCTAGTTTAGACGATAGCATACGCATGTTTTCTTCATGATGTTTTCGATATTGCACAATCAGGTTCCTCCTAAAACTTTCCCAGATTGTCTTTCGAATGCCTAGCCCTTACCACAACTCAACTTCAATTCATCACTTACCTAGCATCCCGAAGAACCTACCATAAAAAAGCACTTTCAACTTGCATGCATTTGTTACAAGGCATTAATTTTTTTTTCAATTTCACAGACTACGAAAAGAACCTAAACTTACATTACCCATCAGTAAACCATGATCTAATAGAATCAACATTTCAAATTCATCCCTCCAACTCTACTAAATAAAACTTGGACAGCGCCCAACTCTTTTTCTTTGGTTAAAGCTTCAGTTCTATCATGCTACTATATAGATGATTCACAATTAACCAGTCAAAGCTTCAAAACATCCCAAAGCCAATTTTATTTGGCCACAAAATATGTACAATAAAGACACTGCTCTAGGCAAGTACAGAAAACTACCTGCAAACTGGCCTGCCTATCGTGTCCCAAAATGCTTGCCATTATGCTGGATCTAGACGAATTGGGGGAGAATCCTTCCCATGGAGGCACAAATATCAATTTGGTGCACTGAACAGGAACAGGGTTCCGGCTCAGTTTCTCCCACCACACTGATCCCAGTGACCACCATCTGATCATCAGTCCATATTCGGAAAAAGCCACTAGCCCCTGTAATGTAATTGGACAAATCTAGTCAACTGCAGAAAAATGCTCTGACGTCATCCAAATGTTAATCCTCCAGACTAACTAAACAGTAATTATGAAACCACAAGTTGCATGGAAAATCAATAGCAGCTTGAAGTGAAAGAATACACGGTAAGCACATTACTGAAACACAAAATAAGCAGTACCAATCAACAATACCTCTTATCTTTGAAACAGCCAAAAAGTGGTATGATCTTTCGTCATAAACACCATTATAAGTCGTGTTTGATCTCAAAAATAATATCATAAACATATCTTTCCCAATGAGAATCCATAATGATCTCATATGTTTCCAACTTATTATCATCATCCTTTCTTTATTGTAAAACCTTAAGATTAAAATTTTCCTTTCACAGGCTGAAAGTTTGTACGTTTAGATCAATATTGACAAACAACTACCAATAATATTTGTTCCAGCACATTTCCCACATATAAGCAAAGGCGCATGGAATGACCATACTCTAGTTAGGCCATCCACATCCTTTTAATCCTAAATCTTTTTATTTTTTTAATTAGCTTAAGATCTTGTCGGAATGCATCTACAAATAGTTCCAAACACCAGTACGAATATGTTGATAATGATGTGGCATCAATGTCATAATTTTATGTTGTGCCAACATAAGCCATGCTGATAAGCAAATGGATGATAAAGAGGATTTTTATTGATATAATATGACTATCGTCAGGAATACAAGAGCTATAGCTCTCCAGCCATAATGGCCCCTCAAGCTTAACAGCTGAGTACGTACAAGGAAGAAGAAGCTACTACTCCTGCTACCCGAATCCCCTTACATACTGTATGCATTCTCTCTCCTCTAACAGACTCATTCCCTCTCTCCCAAACCGTTAGCTGACTCATTATGTTCTGAGGCACTAACATTCCTGGTCTTCCTTCTAGAATAAGTTAACATGGGTTTGTGGCCCATGTTCAGTTCCTTTCTCCTAATCCTCCTAGAGTAGGTTAACATGGGTTTATGACCCATGTTGCTATGACCCATATTGCTATCACATGCATATGACACATTGGCATCTGAATATTTTAGTTCATATCAACAAAAATATAGGTCCTAAACCTATAGGAGTTTTTACAATCAAGTCATAGATTTTTCTAATCAATCAATTCATAAAGATTTAAATTCCACAATCTTTAAAAGTAAAACTTTATGATGATTTTTCATATTAATCACCCATTTTTTCCTCGACATTGTGCCCAAATAAATCTTGAACAAATATATGGCTAGTGGCTACCACTGAGCTTCGAATAGAAAGGAGGTTTTAAGAAAATCCTTTATCAGCACTCAAATATTTGTGGAGCCTTATGCTCGCAGATGACCAAAAAAGCATTTGAGATTCAATAACATGAATAAAATGTTCAAATTCAAAAACTTTAACTGTTAGGTAAGAACCAAAACTGGATCATGCATTGATATATATCCTCTGGGCACCATAAATCAACCTTATGCTCAATCTGAAGTGACTTATTAACAAAGATGGCAGTTGCATGACTTAAATTCAAGACCTCTTAGTCATAACGGACAAGATACCATGTTAACAAACCATTGAACCTAGTAGCTTAAACAATCCGGCAAGATTCAGAGTTGAATTTAAACAGTTACTCCATTAGAAACACTATCAAAATATTTTTAACTTAACTGAGAAGTTTAAAGGTTTATAACTACTTTTATCATCATAAGAAAATAAAAAAAAGTTGGCATGTTATCCTGATAGAACAGCTTATGATGCATCAGCAAAAAATGCATCTCATTAGCATAAAATTGGGAAAAAAATTTTGAACTACTACACTATAGGTTTAATTCAGACTTACCAATTGTTTTCAGTTGTGAGCAATTACAGTTTGTCATATCTTTAAACTATGTACAAGGGAATCCTATTTATAACGTTTAAGAGGAATAAATAATGTATGGAAATTAGGTTTCCTGATACTACTTAAGACTTATAATCATCCTGTACAGGACAGCTCATTCTTAATATACTTCAACATTTTCTGATCTCTCCACTAATATGAAGTGAAATGTGCATAAACATACGAGATAGTGTTAAAAACTATTTTACAAGAATGAAGCTATATCCCTTTGAGGCATGAGAACAAGAATGGATACCTCTCCATCTGGGGAAAAGCTCAGAGCAGAAATCACTGTTGCCATTGTTGCTTCAGAAGCTCCTGGAAGCAAATTTGGAAGTCCAGGTGGTGCACTTGCATCTAAAATCTTAACTTTCATCACACTATATGAGCAAACAATCATAAAATAAGATGAAACTCATCATAGCTACACTCATAGCACATATAACATGAATCATAAATAAGATGTGAGATAGTCATATCACAAACAGAAGTAGCAGATTGGAATTGGAAGTTCATATAAACAGAAACCAGATAACAAATTTCTTCTATAATCTTCTTCACTACGAATATTGCTAAATCTTACAAACTCTACTTTCTGCAGAGATGTAAACTATAGAGAAACAGAACTTTTAGAAGGTGTATATAATATAATGTTATCAGATAGCCATAGAATCATTATTACATCATTGATTCTTTGTTTGGTTGAGCATAAAAGCTGTAATGCAATGGAATCCCCAGAAAGCATGCTTGAAATCATGCATTTTAACTACCCAATTCCTATTACATAATTTACCTTGTTACAGTATATCTTCTATTCTTTTTCAACCTCAATTCCATTTTATTTCATTAAGTTCTTCTCCAGACACTCATGACTGCATCACTATTTTGTCACATGTGTGTTTAGGAGGTTGGTGCGTTCAAATGAAAATTTCAGAGAAAAATCATATATGTTCCTGTTTTGCATAGTCTATGGGGGCTCTCTTCAAGAGTCATTCAAGTAAAGATGAAAATATACTTATAGAAACTGAGAGTTTGGGATTTATTTCTTTGTTTTTCCTTCAGGAGGAAAGGAATTTGAAAGGAGAGCGGAGACTGATTTCTCCAAATATACATCCTTGCCTTCAGAAATTGAACACAAAGTTGAGAGCAACTTCAATCCATTAGCAACAAATAAGAGCTTGAACTCCTAGTAATATTCACACAAGATACCACTCAAATTAAAAAAGAAAAGTGTACGCTCATCCACATTCTCTAAAAATTGATATACACTGTCATACATTAAACAGCAGAAACCTTAATTCCATTGCGAGGATCCTTCAGTTTAACAACTAAATTTCTAGAAATGAAGTTCAGGCTGGGCCTGCTAGGAAGAGCAATGAATCATAGTATGGTTTGACCCAGTGGGCATTCCAAGTCAAAAGGGAAATTAAGGGCCTCTTAACATATGATTCAAGTAGAGAATATAATGGTTTTCAAGTTTCAGCTACCATCTACCACACTCGAAGAAACTTGAACTGAGGTAATCATGAAGACACAAAGTACATAAAAGCTAATGAGAAAACACCATTCTCCTTCACACCAAATTATACGAGCATGGATTTCAATTATTGCCTGATTCAGATGAGCCATCCAAAATCAGTCTATTAAGTTGGAAAATCATTCTTCACACATATATCTCAAAATACCCCTTTTCATTAGCCTTCAAAGGGACTATGGAACTTTCTGCTGACTGAGCAAAAACAGTTACTGAAAAGGCTAAAGTAATAACTACACAAATTCATCTCTCCAGCTACGAGAGTTATGATATCCAAGAATAATGCAAATTTAACAAATTTAACTCTCAGAGGCATTATTGGTAGACTCCATAGCATCTTTTCAAACTTATAAAGTATTGCTTTAAACCAAAAAGCTCTATCGTATAATTAATACCTTTGCAAGTCGTACACTGAAATGCAAGCATTATCAATCTCTCCAACTGCATCCCCAACCGCCAGTTTGGTAGACGAATTACTCAAAGCTGCCATAGGAAATACACGCACGACTTCCTTCAGAGCTATCATTGAACTCTGAAGGCAAGTTTTGCGCATGACTATATTGCTAGGGTCCATGGTGTGTAGAATAAAGTTAACCACCTGCAGGTCTGTCCACAAGTCATATAAAACTTTATAGTATTGAAATGATTGTCTTGTTATCTGCATGATAGTCTCAGGCAATTGGAATTAGTTATACTAACCTTATCAAGGTACTGAACTAAGGATCTAGGAGAACTGCGCACAACCCTGATGAGAGTAGTGAGGGCTGTCAAATGAACAGGAGAATCAGATGCTGTAGACCAGATTTGTCTCTCTATAACATTCAAAAACCCCAGTATATCAGCCATTGCTAAACTTGGAAGAAGAATTCCAACCAAAGTTTCCCGAATTGAAGGTGGTCTAGCTGGAGAGTGTCCTGCTGATGAACCACTTACAACTTCAATTTGGAAGAATATATCCCCAATCAGGCGAGGTATTTCAGAACTACAGCATGCTATCCATGTGCTTTCCATACCTTCTGCAAGGAGCTCTGCTGCTGTTGAACTATATCTTTCATTCATGGCCATAACCAACTTAATCAAGGGCTGTATTACTAGAGCTGCAAGACTTTGTTTCACAAGGCTAGGATACCAAACAGCTAGTGCTGCTGCAACAATAATATGAGATGTCATGGCATCTTGGCTCGTCCCTCCTACACATGAAATCCAATCTTGCACTTCAAATGATTCCAGCCATGCAAGTATTTCAGATTCTTCTGGCTGAGTGGCCTTTTTTGTCTCACACAAGTCATCAGAAGATACTTTGATATGAGAGATTTCATGTGGTTCAGGTGACACATCAGAAGCCAGATGATTTGCTGAGGCTACTTCTTTTGTGCATACATCTCTCTGTCTTCCAATTCCACTCAAAGATCTCATGAGATTTACATGGTCTTCTGAATTTTCACCACATAAAGGAAGTGGTATAGCTCGTGAAGCAGAGCAGTGGAAAAGAGTCCGTGCAGCCATGCGTACATGTTCACTTTCATCTTGCCAAAAACTTACCAAGAGCTGTTTAACGAAAAACATAAAATATGATTCTCTGGTTAAAAATATATTTACAAAGTACAAAACAGTTGATCAATAGTATAAGTTCTAAGAATTCAGAAAACAATCACCAACAGTCTATTGGCACCAGATCATTCTGCTCAAAAATTGATTTCACATAAATACAGAAGTTAGTTAACGCATCAAAATGAATAATATAAGAAGTAACCTGGAGCAAATGCGGCTTCATGTCTGGAATTCTGTCAGCCAAATACCGAGCATAGAATGCTGCTAAAGCACTGCAGGTATAAACATTAGATGGAACTAAGTGGATTTAAGCAAAAATGAACATTACTTTCAAAAACGTAAGACAAAAGGGATGTACATATGCATCCCAGCAGCAATTCAAGGGCAACATAGCATATTAGACACTACCAAACAGCAAGTTGCATAAAAGCAACAGAAATGAAAATTCTTACAGAACATGGTGAAGTTAAACCAACAAACAATAGTTGGTTTGCGAACCACAAAGAGATAATAATAGATTCTATGATAGAACTTACAGGGGAGAGAGTGATTTAGCAAATGAGGGGGACAATCGGAAAGGGAATAAACCGTTAGTGTGGAAGGTGTATTCCAGAAGAAAGAACAGTGGGCCAGAAATTAGTTATCAGCTGAGGTGGCAAATTAGTTAGGATAACAGAATGTACCTGGGGAGGGAATTTAAAAAGGAGAGAGGGAGAAGGGAGGAGGTAGGCAGAAAAGTGAGAACAATTTGTGACAGAAGGATATCATACCTTCTGAGGAGCAATTCTGCTCTGTAATGTGACATGACATAATATATCCGTTAGGGAATCCAAATAATAAAGTAAAGCCTCAAGTTGCATTCCATATCAGCAAGGAGCAAAAAAAATAATGTACCATAATAAATAAAAAGGTAAAGCTTGTCAGGAGAATTAAGTACAACTTAGAATCTGCATCCCAATTTTCATACATCAAAATTCCATTACAAAGTCCAGTGAAATTTTTGTTTGCAATAAAACCTACTAGATTGACTTAAGAGAAACTTGAAAAACCTCAAAATTTTTAAAGTCCTTGGAAAGAAATTTTGGAGATTAGTTAAAAAAATACAATAACTTCATGCAACAATTCTTTTAGTAGCCAGAATAATACCTGCTAGCAGCTGAAGTGGAATGGGACAAGCTAAGCATGCATTGAGCAATGGACACCATTGTTAGACTTCTCATAGCGGAAAACTCTGATGATGATTTCCACAACTGAAATGAGCTTTTGGTGACTTAGGAAAGTTGAAACAAGTCAAATAAGAAAAGAAAAAGGCCAAAGAAAGAATAACAGAGCTTCCATTAGTACCTCAAGGTTGGCACTTAAGTAAGGAAATGTCAAAGTTAAAGACCCTTTGTCACCTTGCAATCCGGAACTGACTATAAGATTTTCTGGCCTCTGAACTTTTATGTCTCCCACTAGCAATTTATCAAGTTCATTGTCAATATTCCAAAAATGCAAAAATGACAAGCTAAACCGTAGTAGACATTCTTTTAATTCCTTAATCCAATCATTATCCTCCAAATGGTCACATGGAATTTCATTTTTATCAGGACCATCACCATTGGCCATATGGTGGAGACTTGAGGTGCTGTTCTCCTGTTCCTTCATATTGGTATCCCGTTGTTTGTCATTGCCATTTGTCAAAGATTCAATGTCATTGTAAGAACACACCAATGAAGCAAGGTCAAAACTTAGACTAGTAATCCCTGGGAATGGAGTAGTGCATCTGATAGGATGCTTGTTGGTTTGCATGATGAATGATCTCAAAAGAGAATGGCTCGCAAAACTTCCTTTCTTAACTTGTGATTGGGGAGTGGCACTCTGCATTATCTTAGTCATACTGGATGTCATGTTCCCAGAGATAACCCTATTGTCCAGATTTCCTTTCTGAAAATGTGAAAAGCTTCCGTCTTCGATTATTGGAAGACGTAATGAGGAGACTGAAGTATTCGCATTTGATATGGAGCCAGATATAGAATTGGCACCAATGCTGTTACAGAAATGATCCAACATAGAATGAGCAGCTGTCCCACGAAGGACCCGCTCTCGAGTACCTGTCTTTACATCCCAAATGTACAAAACAGCAACATCGGAGATTACTGAATTGTTTCTGCATAGGCATGCAATATAACCTCTTCTTCCATCCCAAACAACTTTCTGAGGATAGCTTGGGTGTCCAGGAAACATTCTTTCCACCTGTAAAGTTTCAAGTGAAGCAAGAGTGACACATGAATCCTCCCCAACAGAGAGAAAGCAATCACTCCAAGGATGCTCGGTCCAGGCTGGAGGAAAGATTATTTGACAAACTGGAGCAACATGTTGGTGCATTACTTTGATAAGATTTCCTGTGTCAAGATCCCATATGCATATTGTGCAGTCCATGCTTCCAGAAACTAAAACATGAATAAAACTCCATCCTTTAGCAGCACTTAACATCCGATGTGCTGCCAGACAAATTACAGGACCAGTGTGCCCTCGAAGATGCTGTCTTGACGCATGAGAATCTATCCTATTGTGTTGACCTCCACTATGGGAGTCTGGTCCCAGAAGCACATCAAAATATACAACCTCTATTTCTCCGTTGAAAAACCCATAAACAACAGCATAAGGAACAAAATGACTTTCAGAGATGATCATGGAAGAAGATACAGTTTGTTCTTGATGGACAGAACTGTAAATTTGGTAATCACTGTGCTTATTACACTCCTTTTGTGAACTTGCAGTAGAACTTCCACAAAGATTTATCATTCTGCCATTCTCATTATTACATTCAGGAAGAAACTTCGAGTGTGAGATCCAGTCAACAAAAGAATCACTTCGTCCAACCATTTTGCATTCAAGGGATAACTGTCTCTGGTTATTATCTCTCTGATGTAGCGACCAGATTGATACATCAGGTTTCCACCGCAATGGCTCTTCAACACCAAAGCAAACTGATTCAATTCTAAGTAGATAAGCTTTCAACTGAATGAAAGCAACTGAGATTTTCATGTCAACAGGATATGAAACAGCTGGAATTTCACAGAGGTTTTCATAATTAAATTTACCATTTATAAATGATATGAAATACAACTTTGCAGAGCCAACACTGTTCCAAATAACAAAACTCTCACAAACATTGTCATAGCCTTCAGGGATATTTTGCATATGAACAGCACCACTACTTTCCAGAAAGATCCCACCCAATAGGTTTGATTGAGTAAAATTTTTGGCAAAAGAAATTTCCCCAATTGTAGCATCGCTGTTCAATAGCCTAAAGATACAATGATTCTTAAACACAAGAGCAATTAGGTCTCCATGGGTTGCTACAAACATGACCTGACCTCCTTCATTCAAACCATTTCCCCACAGAGACACATCCAACTGAGAATTCTTATGCAATCCACTCCCACCATCACCATCGGGGTTTGATTCCTTTAAAATCTGAACCAACTGTACTCTACCAAAAGAATCAGCCATAAAAACAGAATGCTTCTCGCCATCCTCACCCACCAATACTACATCCATAAACTTCATAGGACCAATTGATAAATTACCATGAAAAACAGTTTGTACAATTGTAAGACTATATGTATCTACAATTACGACAGTGCACCTTGGAGGCTTTCCGTGCTGAGCTTCTTTATCCAAAGAAGAATCAATAGAATCATGATCATGCAGATGCACAGGGTCAACAAAACAACATCCAATACAAACATATCGAGGACTCATAGGCAAGGTACAAATGATGGAAGGACTTCCAACCCATGGAGGCAGCTTTCTCCTCCGTCTGCAATGCCCACTGCCTCTACTCCAGATGCACAGCACTCCATCCACGCATGAACTAATCAGTGCACCATACGTGTCAGATCTTGAGCTTATAGCACCATTGCTTAAATCCTCTATTTTCTCATCTCCTGAATTCCCTATAGGGTAACAGATACTGAGGTCTGCTATAGGCGCCGCATGACCACACAACATAGCAACTGGTTTTATTTCCTGTTAAATTTTAACATTTCATTAATCACCAAGTAAATTTGCATTGAAGCACTTAAATTGATTCATTCTATAAACAGGAATCACTCATATCAACCAACAGCGAGAGCATCATTAATCAGTACAAATTATCTGAGGAATTGTCCCAATGTCATTAAGAACACCGTCAACTAAAATTATTATAAAAAATCATCAAACCAAAGTTATGAACTAAAATCAAGTACATGAAGGAAACACTCTGAAAGAACAGAGAACAGAATTAATAAATGCTAACAGATTTGAATTGAAGAGCTAAAAAGCAGCGCTAAACTAAGCCACTGACCGTGTTAGAGTCGGAGAGGTTCCACCAGAAAATGGAGCCATCGGATCCACCAGAGTAAAGGGTGGGTGGGTGGTTTAGAGCCGCGGTAGCAGTAACTCTATGAGACGGAGGAGTACCAGACCATATACACGCCACAGATCGGCACTTCATAGCTAATCAGTTAGTTCATCGGCGAACGAGCAAGTAACCCAGGTGGTTTCTGCACATACGGCAACGGAATGAGCAAGTGGATCGCGTCGATGAAGAGTAGAATAGATTAAATTAAAATATTATTTTGTTTATGGATTCTAACTATATATTTAATCATTGAAATTTAAGTTTATATTTAATATTTTAAATACTATACTAAATTAATTAAAATTAAAATTATTGCATTTACATTAGTTTAATGAATTGATTACATTAAAAACCATTTTTAAATAAATAAATAAATAATCGAACAACTTTTTTTTTTATCTATCCTAAACTTAAAAATCAAGACTCCACTAAACCTACAAGTTTCTATAGAACAATTAATACAACCTGTGACTAAAGGTTAGGAAATTGAATGACAAACTTAATTTAAAATAAAATATCTTAAACTATTTTATTAATGTCTAGTTATCATTCTTAATATTGTGCTGGATGCAAGACAAATCAGCTACATCTAACTGCTAATGCTCTATTTACCCTCCCTTAAGTTCATTTTAAAGCTTCTAAATTCCCTTCAATTGCAATACATCTGTTCATTTCAAAGCTTATAAATTCCTTTAAATTGCAATACATCTATGATGTTACAAACTCCAATCATCATTCTTATCTTGTTAAATGTTGTCTTAAGGGAACTAGTGAATATATATATATATATGTTGTGCTGTAATGGACCAATTTTACACCACCATCCTTCACCACGACTAACAAGCGTTATTGCTTTAGCTTCTCCACCAACCTGCAAATCACACAATGACTATACATTACATTTTGTCTAGTGGCAATGTTATACATCAAGCATCCTAAAATTGCTCAAAGTTCCACCTCTAGGATCTTGCACTAATTTCACTTCTTTCTCCATTGTTATTGAAACGGAATTGTAATTCTTCATTTTAATTTGTCAATAACATCAAGTATATACTTTTTTTAATAAATAAAGATTCTGCTTGGTGTTTGTGACACTTTTAGATTAAGGAAATGATGTGACATTCTAAGATCTGAGATGTTAAATTCCTACATCATGGAATTCCTATAACTATCAAACATATCAACATCATTTCTAGTTTAAAAAAAGCCATTCATATGCATACTGATAGGTATTGATTGCATTGTATTTTTATAGGTAATTTGATATATGTTTAGTGATTAATTTGATTGTTTAGTGTGTGTTTAGGTTAAGAATTATGTTAGTTCATAAATGTTTGTGTTTTAAGTGTTCTTTAGGTGAGAACATGTTTTTGAGATTCCATTATATATATATGAGGTGTCGTGATGATTTTGTTAGTATTTCAGGATATTCGGAGGAGTTTTAGAGGAGAGTTGAACTAAAACATAGGGCCACGATTGTGGGGAATTTGCCACGATCGTGATAGAGGTACCAAACTAGGCCTATGATCGTGGGGAATTTGCCACAATTGTGATAGAAGCTTGAACATAGGGCCACAATCGTGGGGAGTTTGCCACGATTGTGACAAAGAGTAGATAATGCACGATCATGACCTACGCATTGACAAACATGGAGTCACTTTCAGATTCCAGTTTTTGATGGACATTTCGGGCATTTTGGACCCCGAAAAGACACTAGAGTTGCCTTAATTAGTAAAGACTATAAAAGGATTAGGATGTAACCCTAAAAGGGAGTCTACATTGAACCTACATTTGGAAACCCAAAAGAGAGAGAGAGAAAAGAAAAAGAAAAAGAAGAAGAAGAAGAAGAAGAAGAAGAAGAAGAAGAAGAAGAAGAAGAAGAAGAAGAGGGTTCTGACGTTAAGGCTTCCCAAAATAGGTGATCTTTTGATGCCGTTGCTTTCTTGAATCATCCAACCTAATTTTCAGTTCCTCTCAATTTATCTTTTTATTCATTTAATGTGTAAGATTGAGATGGGTTGTATGTTTATGGATTTTGAATTGTTAATGATGTTCTAACTTTTCCTTCTGGATTTTGCTTATATTTAATGTTAATCTAGTTGAATTGTGTTTATTTGTTTTAGTTGTTGTGATTAATTAACGTATTTGCATATTTTGGTGACAAACCGAGAGGGTGAGATGGATAAAAATGATTATATTAGATTAACGAGTGTTAGGTGATCTAATTGACCAATTAATCAATCCAGTCAATAATTTCATGGAGAGAGATCTCATACGAGACCTGATTATTTATTAGAGAGCTTTAGAACTAATTAGATTTGTGTGTAATTTTGTGTATTGAGAGATTGCAAGTCCATAATTCGATTAGGGTTTACAATTTAGGAAATGATTATAACTTGAGAGAGAGTAATCACTATGATTGTCTAAAACCAACATCCAATAAATACATAAAAGGCTAGATTAACATTAATGATAGATAAAATCCTCTCCCATGACTTGATTCATTCTCTTTATGGATTTCCATTGTTACATTGTTTGATTGTTGCTAGTTTGTTTTGATTTAGTATACTTTTCAGTTTAATATTTGAATTTGAGTATTAAACAAAGCACAACCTGAATTAAATGGTGACTAAGCACAATCTCTGTGGAACGATATTTGCTTTTTACTAGAGGTAACGACTCGTATACTTTGCAATTTTTAGCATAAAACAAGTAATTGTTTTTGCAATCAACAAGTTTTTAGCGTCATTACTAGGGTTTAGTATCTTGTTTAGTTTAGGTGACTTTGATTTAAGAGTGTTCAACACTTTTTCTTGCGTTGTTGCAAGTGCACGAACACAAATAGCACAAGAAGGTCTATCGAGCTTAGTGAAGAAGAGCTTTAAGATATTATAAGGCACGAACGAGAGCTAAGAAGAGCTAGACACCAAGACAAAATACAAAGGAATATGGTAGAAGAAGGAGAGCAAGGAGGAGCTGAGAGGATATTGATGGACTCTATGAGGCCAGGTTTTAGTCCTCAAGGAGTTACAAGGCCAATGATTCAAGCCAATAATTTTGAGATCAAACTAGCACTTCTCAATATACTTCAAAATAGTGTGCAATTTTATGGGCTATCTAACAAAGATCTCAATGCCTATCTTACAAATTTTTTGGAGATCTGTGATACCTTTAGGTTTAATGAAATGTTTGATGATGCTATAAGGTTAAGATTGTTTTCTTTTACCTTGAGGGGTTGGGCAAAGACATGATAATTCACTCAGTGCAAGCCAAATCACTAATTGGGAGCAGCTAGCCCAAGCTTTCCTGGCTAAGTACTTTCTCTTGACCAAGATAAGAAGAATCATTAAAGGGATCACAAACTTTCAACAAAGTGATGGGGAGTTGTTGTATGAAGCTTATGAGAGATTTAAGGAATTAAAAAGGAGCTGCCCTCACTACAACCTTCTTAGGGAATTTCTTTTGTAGACAATTTACAATGGTGTAACCCAAAGCACAAGGGGAACAATAGATGCAATTGCAAGAGGGTTTTTGATGAGGAAAACCATTGATGCAACTCATGACCTTTTGGAAGAGTTGGTGAGTAACATTTGTATGTGGTTAAATGAAAGAAGTAGATAAGGGGTCCAATGAGCAAAAGGAATGATTCCATTTAACTAAGTAACAGTCTTGCAAGCACAGATTGCTGCCCTGACCAAGCAGTTGAGCAACATGTAAGGAGCTTCGTCAACAGTCAAAACCATGCAGTTACAATGTGAATTATATGGGCATGACAATCACGACACAGCTGAATGCTTCTTGCTGGAAGCGAGTGGTACAAAACAAGTAAATTACTAGGCTCAGTCTTAACAAGGTAATAATCCATACTCTAATACTTACAATCTTAGGTGGAAAAACCACCCAATTTTTTTATGGAGTACTAACAATGCAGGTGGCCAAGCGAAAACATAATGACCTCTCAGATTTCAACAAGATTGACTTGTAACTTTGGAGAACAAAATGGATAAGTTAATGGAAGTATTGGGTTCAAAGTTCTCAAGCCAAGAGGAAGGTTAAAGAAGACAAGAAGAGAGTCAGAAGAGAATAGAGGCAAAGTTTGACCAGAATGCAAAGAACCATGCTTCATCCATCCATAACTTGGAGGTACAAGTAGGTCCACTTGCTAATGCTTTGTCTTCTAGGAATGCAGGAAGCTTACCAAGCAACACTGAGGCCAATCCATAGGAACAACTCAAGGCGATCACACTTAGGAGTGGTAAGCAAATAGAGGAGCCAGTGAGAGAAGTTAAAGAAACTTCAGATTAATTTGTCTTTGGTGGAGGCATTGGAGTGTACGCCCAAGTATGCAAAGTTTCATAAGGACATATTGACACACAAATGCACTTGAAAGGACAATCAGATGGTGACCTTTATGGAGAATTGTACTTTAATCATCACAAGCACAATGCCTTCAAAACTATTTCATGTGTTGTTGGTGATTTTGAATTTTCTAAATGCTTAAGTGATTTAGGCGTAAGTATTAACTTGATGCCTTTGTCTATTTTCAGGAAATTGGGGCTTGGAGATGTCAAGCCAACATCTATGCTTATCCAACTTGTGGATTAATCCATCAAGAGGCCGTTTGGTGTTGTAGAAGATATTATGATAAAAGTAGATAAATTTATAATTCTTGTTGATTTTGTCGTGTTGGATTTTGAAGAAGATAGGAATTGTCCGTTGATTTTAGGTAGGCCCTTTATGAATACTTGTAGGGCATTCATTGGTGTTTATGAAGGAAAACTAGTTTTGAGAATTGGTGATGAGTAGGTTGATCTCATCTGACTAAATCTTTGAAGAAGCTGGTGGATGGAAGTGCTTGTATGAAGATTGATGTTATGGATGATTGTGTGAAGGAGGTTGAAAAGGAAATTGAAAAGGAAGTTGAGAAAGTTGTTAAAGTGCATAGAGATGAGAGTGTGAGTGAAGAGGAATTGTGTGAGGAGGGTAAGAAAGAGAAGTTAGAGAGAGGGGATGCACCCACACCACCCTCCATCATAAAGCCTCCCAATGTAGAACTAAAACCCTTACCTTCACACCTGAGATACACATTTTTAGGCAAGGACCACACCTTATCCCCCTTCATTTCCAACCGATTGGATGTTAAGCAAGAAGAGAAAGTGGTAGAGACCATTAAGAAAATGATGAGAGCCATAAGGTGGTAAATTTATGATATTATAGGGATTAACCCCAATGTGGTGATGTATAGGATTAACCTTGAAGAAGGATTCAAGACAGTGAAGGAGAGGCAAAGAAGGTTAAATCCAAACATGCAAGAGGTTGTCAAGAAGGAAGTGGTGAAGCTTTTAGATGCAAGTATTATATACCCAATTTCAGATAGCAAGTGGGTGAGTTTGGTGCAATGTGTGCCTAACAAGAGAGGCATGACAGTGATGGAGAATGAAAAAGGTAAATAGATTTCTATTAGGACCATCGCAAGTTGGAGTGTGTGCATTAACTATAAGAAGCTTAATTTGGCCACCAAGAAAGATCATTTCCTATTACCTTTTGTGGACTAAATGATTGAGATGGTGATTGGCCACACTATTTATTATTTTCTTAATGGATATTCAGGATACAATCAGGTATTCATATACCCACAAGACCAATAGAAAACCACTTTCACTTGTCCTTACAAGACTTTTGCTTATAGGAGGATGCCTTTTGGTCTATGCAATGCACTAGCCACATTCCAAAGGTGCATGATGGCCATCTTTGTAGATATGAATGAGGACTTCATCGAGGTATTTATGGATGACTTCTTTTTTTTGGAGACTCTTTTGATTGTTACTCGTTTAATTGGGATAGAGTATTATAAAGAAGCGAGGAGTCTCATTTAGTCTTGAATTGAGAGAAGTGTCATTTTCATGGTCCAAGAGGGAATAGTTATAGGCCACAACATCTCATGAGGGGGCTTGAGGTAGATCACATTAAGATTAAAGTAATTGAAAAGCTCCCACCTCCTACCAATATCAAGGGCATCCGAACATTCCTCGGTTATGCTGGTTTCTACAGATGGTTCATTAAGGATTTTTCTCTTATTGCTAGACCATTAACTAACTTATTGGTTAAAGATGTGCCTTTTGTGTTTGATGATGATTATTTAGATGCTTTTAACAACTTAAAGATGACATTTACAACAATACCTGTTGTGATATCACTAGATTGGTCACTTCCTTTCGAGATCATGCATGATGCAAGCGACCATGCTATTGGATGTGTACTTAGATAGTGGAAGGAGAAGAGGTTACCTATAATTTACTACACCAGCATGACCTTAATTGGAGCACAATTGAACTATACCACCACTGAGAAGGAGTTACTTGTAGTGGTATTTACATGCGAAAAATTTCGTTCTTACTTTTTGGGCTTTCAAGTTATTTTTTTATAGATCATGCGACATTGCGTTATCTCTTTGCAAACAAGGATGTTAAGGCTAGGCTTATCCGATGGGTGCTTCTTCTTTAAGAATTTAACATTAAGATTAAGGATAAGAAAGGAGTAGAAAATGTTGTGGCAAACCACCTGTCAAGGCTTCAACAGGAACAAAATAAAGAAGAAGAGGAAATTGAAGAGTGTTTTCCTAACGAAGCTTTAATGATAGTAGAAAATTATTTTCTTCCTTAATTTGCAGATATTGCCAGTTATCTCTCAAGTGGTATTCTTCCCCCTAACCTCTCGGATCAATAAAGGAAGCGTTTGTTATTTCAGTGTTCTTGTTATATTTGGGATGAACCTATGTTATATAAAATACATGCTGATCGTTTGAATCGTAGGTGTATCTTTGAAGATGAAATGCCTGAAGTTTTGACCCAGTGTTATAGTTCAGTTTATGCCAGACACTATGGAGTGAACAAGATGGCTGCTCGTATTTTGGAGTGTGGATTTTACTAGCCAAACTTGTGCCCCAAGATTTTTTATTATGTTATGATAAGTGCCAAAGAGTGGGCAATATTTCAAAGAGAGATGAGATGCCACTTTTAAACATCATGGAGGTGGATATTTGATGTGTGGGATTTGGATTTCATGGGACCATTCCCATCTTCCCTAGGTAACTTTTATATATTGGTTAGAGTTGATTATATGTCTAAGTGGGTCGAAGCAATAGCTACTCCAATAAATGATGGCAAGGTGATGCAACGGTTCATCAAGAAGATCTTTGCTAGATTTGACGTGCCTAGAGTTATCATAAGTGACGGAGGGAGCCAATTTTGCGACAAACCCTTTGAGACTCTTTTAAGAAGATATAACGTTCATCATAAAGTGGCAACCCCTTACCATTCGTAAATGAGTGACCAAGTGGAGGTGGTAAATAGAGAGGTGAAGAAGATTTTGGAGAAGATAGTAAGCATTTAAAGGAAAGATTAGGTTTTAAAGCTGGATGATACATTGTGGGCTTATAGGACAACTTTCAAAACTCCCATAAGCATAACACCATATCGACTTATGTATGGCAAGGCTTGTCATTTACCATTGGAGTTGGGGCATAGAGTTTATTAGGCAGTTAGAAAATTGAACATGGATTGGAAGCTAGCAAGAGAGAACAAATTATTACAGCTTGATGAATTGGAAGAATTAAGATATTATGCATATGAAAATGCCAAGTTGTATGATGGTCACATTAAGAAGAAGAAATTCAAGAGTGGGACTTAGTGCTTTTATTCAATTATTTCTCGGAAAGATCAAGTCAAGATAGAGTGGCCCATTCAAGGTTAGTCACGTGTTTCCTCATAGAGTGTTGAGATGGAGTGGCCCATTTAAGGTTAGTCAAGTGTTTCCCCATAGACGTTGGAGTTAGAAAATGAAAAGGGTGAAACTTTTAAGGTTAATGGGCATAGATGCAAGCTTTACTTTAGAGGGCCATTCTCACAAGAAAGGGAAGTGTTTTCTTGCCTTTCACTCACTCTTTTATGACTTGATATGGGTTTCAAGTTAATGACCTTAACCTAGCATGCCTATCTTTCATTTGTTTGTCTTTGTGTTAATGTGGTTTTGTTTTGATTTGATAATAATTATTTGGTTTAAATTGTTTCTCCCTTCATTTATTGTTTAGGTCCCCAATAATATGTTTTGAGGTTACTTGAAGATTTATTGTGCATCATAGCTTGTTAGAGGTGCGCCACTTCCATCGGCACCACCACCATAAGCCCATCTTACCCTTGATCATTATTCTTTTGGTGTTTTGTTTTGTTTTTTATGGTGTTGTTTGTTGGTTTTAGATGTTCTCTTTTACATATTGAGGATAATGTTTTGTTCAAGTGTGGGGTGGTAGTCGTTGCATTTATGTTTACATTTTTGCATGTCATTTAGGATGCATGTTAAGTTGTTAGTATTAGGTGTGTCATTTCCCTTACATTTGAATCTTTGTGATAAATGTGTTTCCATGAGATTCTATCATGCTAATTGAATGAGATTAAATGCATGCATGAACTTAAATTAGGCTACCTGAGTGGAGAGTGAACCCTATGGAGTGATGAAAGTAGTTGGCCACATAAGCTTACTTAGAATTTGACACTTGAATAGTAAGGTAATGTATAGAAGCATAATGGATTTTCATTTGAGACTATATGAGGGATTGAGCCTTTATGACTTCATTCTATAGTCATTTCATTTCCTTGTTTGCATGATGCTTCCTTAGGTAATTACCTTCAGAACATGCTTTGAATCAATTTAAATCTACTAGATGCATGCCAGATAGAAATGATTAAGGCCTTTTTGCTTTAACCTTTGGCTTAAATGACCTACCATTTTATTATCCCTTGCTAGTTTCATTGGGCCTTTAACCTTTGTTTATTGAAATCTCCCAATTTTAAAACCCACAAACCCCACTAGCTTACCCAATCACAAGTAGATTGAGCAGCAGCTCGTAGACCACCTAAAAAGTAATATTTACTATTTGGTCCATATCCTAACATAAGAAGTCCAATAGGAGTAATACTTGAAATGGCAATCCATAAAAAAATGCCGATATTTAGATTGGCTAAAACAAGGCGATAATCAAAAGGAATTATTGAATAACTTAATAGAGTTGATATGACTGCTATGGATGGTCCAATATTTATAGATATAATCGATAATTATCCAGGGTTAGGGTCAACCTAAACTGACCCATTATGCATATGATCAGCATGCCAACTATTAAACAACTTATTAGGAACACAAGACAACCAATCAAAAATGTCACCAAATCCTTCACTCTTAGGGGATGCCCTCAGCACTAAGGAACATATACTAGGGTGTATATGCGACTCGTGCAAATCACATGTGGAAACAAAAGAAAAGAAAAGAGTGTTAAGTGATACTTGAGTGTGGAATCATAAGTTAAGAGCACATGACATATAGTTGTTGCTTTCTATTCATCGTTTCTTTATTTGAAAAAAAAAGAACAAAATCAAATAAAAAATAAGAAAAAAATCAAAGAAAGGAAAAAGGAAAAACTTGTAGTAGCTTCAATAAGCGTGAAGAAGCATTCTTATCCATTTGCATATCTTAGAAGTTTATCTTTGTCATCCATTTGTACACTTAGAAGTTTATAAATGCTTGTGATAAACCCCTAAAACTTGTTTGACCTACCTTACCCTTAGCCATATTATAACTTGAAACAAAGTCCTTTTGATCTATCTTAGCATGTAATCATTATGGAGTTTAAGTGAAACACTAACCATCAAACACTTGAAAAAATGAGCGAAATCCGTAAGGAAGGTCCATTTTGAATTTATACCTATCTTTGAGTGATGGTTTCATGGGTTTAGTGATTGAACCCAAGTTTATTACATAAATTGGTGACATTTTCATGGCTTTTGCTGTACTTTTTGACTCCTATCTCTAGCTTTTGTGCTTAAATTGATTCTTGAGGTGTGCCTTTATTTTATGTAGCTTAAAGGTGAAAATTGCTACAAATCAATGTTAATTGTACTAATTAATTTTCTGAAAACAATTGATACTGTAAACTACCATCTTTTTATTGTAGGAGACTCAAGGAAAAGGAAGTCAAAAAGACCATATGGAATGAAAGAAGACTGAAGTGAAGTCAACACAACAAGAAGTTTACTGCGGCAAAACATCCAAAGACAAAGGTTAAACTTTCAAGAAAAGTTCGCCGCGGCGAACCTTCAAAAACCCGAACTAATTTTGGAAAAATCACACACTGTGCCACCCGACCCAGCATCATTCTTTTAAAACCTACTAAATTAGGTTGTAGTCGGCACCAAATAGAGAACAGACGACATAAAACAAAGAAAAGAAGAGAAGTTCACTCATTCCCGACTCCTCCTTCCACTTCACTGTCGTCCATCATTTGGTGCTTTCCATTTCATCAATTACCGTATTCATTATCTGTTGCTGCTGCCATGGATGCTTTTGGTGGGGTTCTAGTTGTGAGTTCTACCAAAGCAATGCTTGGCTAAGTACCGGTTCCTTTTGAAGATGTAGCAATGGCTTGAGCTCAATGGGCTTCAAAGGGGAGTAGTTTGTTCATATTTAACTACATTATTGTGAACTCCTGAGTTAGGATTTATGCTTTG
>JAOSBN010000179.1:32848157-32878107 GCA_027563595.1 Erythroxylum suave
CTGGAATTTTTAATATATTCGAGGGTTTGTATTTGTTTTATCATAAAGTACATGATTGCCTTATAATCGGGTCGTCTATTATTTTCATCTTGGTTATTATCTTGTTCAGCCGAGTATTGAGATATTATTTCATTTATCAGATTATCTATATTTTCTTCATTGGACAAATCTAGTAAAACTAGCTGTTCATCAAAAGCTATAATGTCCATTATGGATAAAATTCTTATACTATTTCTATATCCTAACAGAATAATATTAAGAGAAAGGGTCCAACATGCTTCTGTACATGTCTTCGTTTTGACCAAAGTATTACCGGGTTGCACCATGGAGTTTTTATCGAGCGTTTCAGCCCCAACCTATATTGCTATAGGTAACTCTCCTATAGCTCCTTCAGTAATATCCAGCGCAACTTGATTTCGTTTCCTACCTTCAGGCGTAAGAAGAAAGGGAAGGAAGAATTTTGGAGTTTTTCTCTTTATAGTATTCTGAGAGGAGTAGAAATAGTATAAGAAAGGGAAGGGTTTTATTGATGCATGAGTAGGGATACAACAAGGAGAGAGAAGTAGAGAGCTTCTGAACTTATGCCCTCCTTGATACTCGCCTTACATATTTATAGATACAAACGCTAGTACTGTACTAGATTTTACAAGCCGACCTACTATTACAGGACACTATTTGATTATGACATGTATACATATCTAGAATATACACGATACAACTTTAGCTTTCATTATCTTCATCTGCTACGTAAGCCTTCTTTTTTGCTGTCTCTTTATCTTTGTCTTCTTTTGAGATATTTGTGCATGCTGGACAGATATCTTTTGGTGTCTTCGAAATAGACAAATCTTCTGTTGTGCCTGGGGACTGGATTTGATCACCCTTGACTCTAGTAGCTTCATTTTTGTCTTTAGAAAATTCTGGGCTGCTATCGGAGTAACCTTTGCAGGAGATATCATTATTGATGAATGTATCTTTTGTCCTCCATATGTCCGAAATCCTTTCTTGAAGCTTGCTTCCATTCCTTGCAGAACTATTCTTATTCCAATTGCCCTTTGGTAATGGATATCTTTTTCTTCAAATCTAACAAAATCTTTAGATTTATTCTAATTAACAGATATTGAGAAGCTATCAGCTTTGCCAAGCTGTATCAAATGATAAGCAGGGTATTTTCCCTCAGTATCGAAATCTGGAACAACCGATAAAAATTTTAGTATTAAAATATCTTTGGGGGTGATGGTAGGATTATTAAAATAACAATCTCTAACACCATCCTTTATCCATTGAGGTAATAGACTTATCTCTGGAAAATTTGGTGAAGATAAGTATATCGAGGTTAAAGCTCCGAAATCATACTAATATCGAATTTCCTGAGGATCAGATTCCTGTAAATAATTGATTCTTGGGTAGATCCCAGAGAAATCAATATATCGATTTTCATTATTAGAAAGTTGAAATAAATTTCTCATAATCATTTGCTGCTGTTCTGCTTTTGGAGAAATTGTGTTTATTTCCTTTAGTATCTGTGGTGTGGACGACGGACCAATAGCAGTATTGGGCCGTAATTTTACTTTAGCCTGTTTTAGAAATATCTCCTTTGGGGTTTCTTTACTTTTAGGAGTATCGGTCTTTGGGCTGCATGATCCCGCAACATAGTCTGTTAGCCTGAGGCTAATATCTTCACAGTTTTCAATATTCATCTGCATGAGCTCGCTGCCTCTTTTTAAAAGGCTAGCAACTTCTCGAGATAATCCAGGAAGATTTGTGATATCAATAAAGTCAGAAAGATTATCTTTGACATGTCTTATTTCAATATCCAATTTACGAATCTCTTCCAATATCTGGAGTTGATGGCCTTCCATCTCTAGTGAGAAAATCTGCTAAAATATTTTTGTCGGATTTAATTATTTCAATATCAAAATTATATTCAGAAAGTAAAATTTGCCCTTCAATTAATCTTTTATATTCAGGTCTACTTGGGAGATTATTCCTAATAAAAGCTCTTTTCTACCCAAAACTCGAGTTAAAGGTAGTGGATCTCAAATCTATATAAGCCACCCACCATGCTTCTGCGAACGCCGGGTGGTTGGTGCAATTTGAAACTAGAACCACAAGGATAACCTATAAGCTCTGATACCACTTTTCTACCACTTTTCTATCCAAAACTCGAGTTGAAGGTAGTGAATCTCAAATCTATATAAGCCATCCACCACACTTCCCCGAACGCTGGGTGGTTGGTGCGATTTGAAACTAGAACCATGGGGATAACCTATAAGCTCTGATACCACTTTTCTATCCAAAACTCGAGATGAAGGTAGTGGATCTCAAATCTATATAAGCCATCTATGTCCTGTAATAGTAGGTCGGCTTGTAAAATCTAGTACAGTACTAGCGTTTGTATCTATAAATATGTAAGGCGAGTATCAAAGAGGGCATAAGTTCAGAAGCTCTCTACCTCTCTCTCCTTGTTGTATCCCTACTCATGCATCAATAAAACACTTCCCTTTCTTATACTATTTCTACTCCTCTCAGAATACTATAAATAGAAAAACTCCAAACTTCTTCCTTCCCTTTCTTCTTACGCCTGAAGGTAGGAAACGAAATCAGGCTGCGCTGGATATTACTGAAAGAGTGTATATATATATATATATATATCATGTTTCAATGTCTGCTCAATTGCCTTTCTAGGTATGTATGTTTATTCATGATTCTTGATCATTCAAACATTATAGCTTGTACATAGCTAGTTTTCAATTAGGTTAATACCTTAAGACACTTGATCATGCTCAATTCATTAACCATACATTTATTAACTCTTTTCTAGCATTATAAGTATTCACATAATTCCCAATCTTTATTTATTCATTCCTAATGCATTATTTATATCCTTTGGAATACATTTGCATTCAAATGAACATCTTCATTTCTTTAACACTCCTACTAATCCAAACTTAGATACATTGATATCAAACAATCTTTTCCTTAAGGTATAACATCAATTAACAACTTCAATTTATCAAACATTTTAATCAACTTATCAAGCATCAATCTAGGCTTTAAAATTAGAGTGACTTGTCCTCATATGGTTCAAAAATTGCACAAAACAAAAATTACCATGTCAAAACCTTGCATGACAGAAGCTAATGTATTTGTCCACCATCGTGGGATGAGTGCCACGATTGTAGACTACCCTTTTTCCTTCATTTTTCTAGTTTCTCACACCTTGATACCAAATTCAAAACACCTTCATAATAGTCCATTAGTTATACCTCAATTATACCCTAATTATACTTCGATTCCTCATCAATTTCATCTTCAATTCTAGCTTAATCTATTCAATTGACAACTCACAAATCATTGTCTTTTATGCATCAAAAACCAAACTAGAAACTATCATTGAAACATCATTTTCCAGAACTCATTTCATCATCAACATCATATATAGTCATTCCAATTCATTCATTGTCGTCATACTATTAAACTATACCATAAAGATAAGATGTCTACTTACTTATTAAGCTCCAATTCCACCTCAAAACATCAAGTTAATCAAGTCCTCCATACTTGCAAGATCATCATAAATTCAGGGTAAAAGTGAGTTAGTTTTCAGTAAGGATGGAAGGTAACAAATAGCTTGTTCTTAAGCTATCTTGTAAAGGATAAAAGTCTAGCTTTGATGTAGCAATTAAGCAAGGATTAAACCAAATACAGAGAAGGAAGCTAGGAGTAACTTTCGGTGGAGAGTAAGGAAGAAGGTGAAGAAAGTTCCAGCATAAACTTTTCCACATTAGCTTTATGCAATTAAATGCACGATGTTTTCATCTTTTAATGACATTTGTCGTTAGGTATGTCTTCCATTTATACACTAAATATCTTGCCATTTGTCTCCTAGTTGTTGGTCCACATGTCACACATTAATTTTTCCACTTATCACTCTATAATTATTCCATTTGTTAATTAATGATTAGTCCATATGTCACTCATTAGTCTAACATGTTAAGTCCTTTAATAATTAGAGAGATGGGATGCTACACAATCACCCTTAAAGTTCATCATACAAGCTCTCATCATATCCTCCATTGTCAGAATCGTATGATTCGATTATCCATCCGAATAAGGGTGAAATACAATAATCAAATTTAACTTAGTCCCCAAAGATGTTTGTAAACCCATTCATAATTGAAAAGTAAACTATGGATCTTAATCTAATATAATAGATATTAGAACCATATGTAACCTCACAATCTCATTAGCCACCAATAATAAGGTCTCAGGTTTTTATACATTTTTTTAGCACCAGGATGCATAACATATAGTGCACTATGAGCTTCCTTTAAAATCTCCTTTCATAATCCATTTGTATTCAGCAAACAAATTCACCTCCCATTCATTAACACTTCATTTGCTCTCACTGAAAATTTATTTGCCATACTCTTTTGCACTCTCTCTTTCATTTGCATTAGATAAGAATCATGAGTTTATGCCTCTCTGATCTTGTCTCCTAAATCTGGTTGAACCTACAATGTTGCTAATAAATTGCTCATGTAATCAATCTCCAATCTCATGTCCATTGCTCTTAACTCCACCAATGATGTCATACTATGTTCACTCAAACTAGCCATCAAGCCTAAACTTTTCCTACACAAAGCATTTACCACTATATTAGCCTTCCTCAAATGCTGATCAATAGTACAATCATAATCCTTCAGTAGCTTGATCCATCTTCTCTACTTTAAGTTTATCTCCTTCTAAGTCAAGATATATTTGAGGCTCTTGTAATCTATAAAAATTTATAATGTCTCTTTATATAAATAATGTCTTCAAATCCTATGAGCATACATAATTGCCATTAATTCCAAATCATGGGCGGGATAATTCAACTTATATAATCTCAAGTGACAAGAGGCATAAGCTATCAATTTCTCATGTTACATTGGTACACATCCCGAACATACCCTCAAAACATCAATATATACCTCAAAACTTTTCCCATTCAATCGTAGCACTAAAATTAGGCTAGAATTTAATCTCCATTTAAGCTCCTCAAAAGTTTCTTAGCACTAATTGGTCTATTAAAACTGAACTCCTTTCTTAGTAGCTTGATTAATGGGCTAGTTATCATCAAAAATTCTTATAAAAATCTCTGATAATACCTATCAAGTCCTAGAAAACTCCTCATAATTGATGTATGTGACTCCCACTCTATAATTGCATTTACCATAGTAGGATCAAGCATCACTTCTCTCAGGACACCATATGTTTGAGGAAAACTACCTGCTCTATCTAGAACTCACACTTACTTAAGTTAGCATACAATTATCTCTCCTTCAAAATCGGTAACACAATCCTCAAATATTGCTCATGCTCCTCTTTACTCCCCGAATATACCAATATATTATTAATGAACACTATCACAAACTGATTTAGATACTATTGAAAATTCTTCTTCATCAGTGCTATGAAAGTAGCTAGCGTGTTAGTCAACTCTAAAGACATCACAAGGAACTCATAATGGCGCCACCTAACATCAAGTGCTTGTATAACAATCTATTACTACATAACGTTGTGCTAATTAATCCATCCCGAGAATTACATCAAACAAATCTTCATCCTCAAACCCTACTCAAATTAGTAACATCTAATTTGCCACAGCCTCCAATGCATACCTAGACAAAGTTGCAAAGAGAGCCTCATACTTTGCCACCACCATCTCCTCTGTGTCAAATAAACTTATAAACTTCATCTTCTTTCAATCCTAATATACACATGGAGTGTATTTGTCTCTAACCTCTCTCTGGAACTCATGCCAAGTCATCTCTCATACCTTATAAGATCTATTTACTAACTTCCACTAAGTCAATACTTTGCCCTGAAATATTGAAACAATATATTGTAACCTTCTTTTCAAGGTACACTTTAGATGGTCTAAAACTAACTATGTCTGCTCCTACGACGCCTCAAACTCTTTAGGATTAGTAGTACCTAAAAAATACACTACACCTATTTACAAATAGGCTCATAATTATGGTCCACCCTAAAATCACCTCAGACTAGAGCTATAGTAATTGCCTATTGCATCATATGAAAGAACTAAATCATTAAAGGTGGCACTAGCATCTGTCCTCCTACTTGATCCTCTCTAGCATCCCCCTAATCAGACACATCCAGATCATATATCAACTTATCTGATTCCCTAGTTGACTTTGAGCCATCAATATCATCTCTTGAAACCATCCTAGATAAGACAAGAACATGTTATTAGTTTTTTTCACTTAATTTTTCCCTAAAAACGTAAACCTGCTTGGATGCCACCGAAATATGACATTCTAACAATTTTTAACTTCAATTTATTAAAATTGTTCCCCAATTATATCATTAATTACCAAAATCTTCATTATTTCTAAAAGTGATGTTTGATAGTCACAAAAATCATCTGTAAAAGTACAACTATCTGAATTGTCATATTCAAAAGTATATACAATAAAACAACTTTACTTGATTTAATCTACTGGCCCCGCCTAAACTCCACTCCGTCAATCATGTGCACTAGGGTTATTGACAATCTCTCTATCTCCTAAAAAAAATTTAACAATAAGGAGTGAGTTGTTAACTTAATAAAGGTAACTGATCATACACTTAAAATCAAATAACTCAACTTAGATAGAAATTAGTCAAATGATTAAAACATGCATATAATACCAAAAAACACAACAATATTTAGCCTATCCATACATTCAACAAACATCTAAAATTTTATCATTAGTAATGATTAATATTAATGTTATTTTATTAGTGTCATTTATGTTTTACCTTATTGCTAGCTGAATTATCTAGGCTCTACTTAACCTACTAGTCTTAAATTTATTGCTTTGCTGACTAATCTCAACTCATCCTAATCAATCACTAAGTGAAATATAATTAGATGTATAAATATCAACATAGGGTACCTTAATTTCTCAATCTAATATGGTACTCCAGTACCACTCTAGTACCTAGCCATCAACACAAGTTATCACCAAGAGTCAGGATATCCCAGTATCATTCTGATACCTAGCCATTGACATAAGACATCCCCACAGCTCACTCATATTTAAAACTATCGAATATAACCCATCTTAAGCAAGCCATAAATTCATAATTTACACAATTTGTTATGAACTTATTATAACCCAATTTCTATTTGATTTCGTGAACATGATTTATTTAACCTAATATTCTTAGTTATACTCATGCACAACTAAAAATTTTAACTATTTTGTTTTTGCTGAATTATCGAGTGATACACCTCTTAATACGTCATAAAATATAAATGTGGAATATTTTGTATTTTTTAAATTATTTATGTAATAAATAAACACAATACATATACTTTAGAAATCTATATATGTAATTATTAATCATTAATTTAATTAATGATTAATTTAAAATATGATTCACTATAAAATAATTTATTAATAAATAAATTTCAAAGTTTTATGAACCGTACATTATTCTAAGTGTACAGTTTAAGGTTATCCTTACCTAATTTTCAGACTCAATTAATTGATAAGTCTAATCTATCTAGACATTACAAAATTCTATTAAACTTATTTAAGAAAATTTTGTTTAACTTAGTTGCACTTAATAATCCAAAATTATTCCCTTTTCTTCTTTATTCTTTATTATTAAAATATTCTTAATTTACCTAACCACTATAATTACTAAAATACCCTTAACTATTAAAGTCCTATTTTACCCTCTTTGTTATTATTACAACAAATCCTTCTAGGAATTAAATTTCAATTTTGCCCTTAAATTTTTACATTTCTTATTTTGCCCCTTAATATATCTTAGATTTTCCTAAAATGTCTTCTTTTCTTCACCCTCTCTTATTTTTCTCATTTTCTAGCCACCTTTTCTCCATTTTTATTATTCCCATGACTCCAAAATTATTGTCCCAAATAATCACAATATACTTTCTAACAATAAACTAGTTTAAGATGATTAAAAATCACAAATAAAAGGCATAGAATAGTTGATAAAAAAGGATTTACCTACACAAAGTTTTATGCCTTTTAAAGAGATTTTTTAGTTATTAATCTTCACAATTTTCTCACCAATTTACTGTAAAATAAACAAAATGAGGAAATATATGAGAAAAACTTCACACGCAGGAGAAAGATGGTGTATTTTTTTAATACATTTACTAGCTGGAAAAAATGGCTAAGAAGAAGAAGACATCTTTTTGTTAAGTTTCTTATTACTCCTCTGCTATCTTCTTAATTTATACTCTCCTCAGTTTTAATTTTTTTGTTATAGGTTAGATTAGTTGTATTAAAATTGGGTTGTCATTATCTTTTTGTGGGCTTTATAGAATATGACATAATTTAGTTTTTCAAGACTACTTGCCTTATTATATAGCTCCTCACTCTGTAGTTTTAAGGACTTGTTAGGAACCTTAACTACTAAAGTACAAAAGTTCATCTTAAGGGAGAAAACAATGGCCATAGGTAGCCTCTCCTAAGAAAGAGAACACTTTCAACTAGTTAATTTCAATTTATATGTTTGTTTATACGAAATAGTTCTAGAAAATCTTGAATGAAACTTGAATCCATCTATAATATCTAGGAAAAAGCAAATTAGACTCAAAACGTTTTTTCAAAATTTAATTAACTCATTGAAAAAGAGTCCTAAGATTTCTCAAACATTCAAAAATAACCGCGACATAACATTTCGTTAACCCTCTATTTCAAAATATACAGTTCACTTATTTTATTGATTTTCTTAAAGTCCCTTGCCACATGTTTATCCTACTTTACAAAGACCTAAACAATTAAAAAATAAAGGTCTTATTTCCCTAGACAGAAATGTTTGGGTTTACCCCAAAGATTTTCATTTAGGATCGGTTTTAAATCTTCTTAACAACCATTGTACCTCTTCCCAACATTCCATATATTACTTCTTTTGCGTTCGTTTTTCCTTTTTTTTCTTGTAACAATCACTATCATATAGGTTTGGTTGACTATTTTTTTAGTAAGTTAATATTGAAATATTTGTAAGTGCATGAAATAATTGTAGCTAATACTAGCAAATACAGGTTGATCCCAAGAGGATAGTGATTATTAATAGTTATCGTTATCCTATTATCTAGTGCATGAATTGATTGTGATTTTTAATTTAAAGAAGATAAAAATTAAATAAATTAAATAAATAGGCAACGATATTAAACAGAGAATTAAGAATTCATTTGGAAAATGATAAGTGTAAATTGCATTATGTTTTAAGGTATAGTTTGATATGTGTTTAGTCGTTAATTCAATCATTTAGTATGTATTTAGGTTAGAATTGTGTTAGTTTGTTAATTATTTGTGTTTTATGGCTTAGTACAAGCTTTTAAGCTTAAATGTTATATTTTTGAGGTACCTTGATGTGTTTGCTAGTGCTTTATGGTCAATATCAAATAACGATCGTGAAAAAGGCTCTAGAAATAGCCCACGATTATGACCTGCATCGAGCAGATGCACAGATGCTTACAAACTTCACATTTTGAGGAACTTTTTGGACCTTTTGGACCCCCAAAAAATCCTAGGGTTACCTAAAACATAAAAAATTATTTAAAGAACAACAAGTGAAGATAAAAGGGGATCTTTTTTGTGCAACCATACTTGAAACCCTAAAGAGAGAATACTGAGAGAGATAAAGAAGAAGAAGGAAGATGAAGCTGACTCAACGTACTTCTCGGATCAGGAGGTTTTTCGACATCGCTGCCTTCCATCGTCTATTCCTATTCATATTTCCTTTGCATTTCGATTTTATTTATGTATATAATTGAGAGGGATAGTATGATGATAGGATTTGGAATACTGATGATGTTTTAAAATCTCCTTTGGGATTTTATTTTGATTTAATGATAATTTAGTTGATAGTGTTTATTAGATGCATGTCGTGATTTGATTGCGTTCTTGCATAATTCAGTAATAAACTGAGAGAGTAAACTAAATGAAAAACAATTAAATCAGATTAATAAGAGTTAGACAATTTAATAGAAACCATGACAAATCATAGTGGTAATTGTTTGGAGAGAGACCATGTGTGATGTTCCGATAGTTTATTAGAGTGCTTCAGATCTAATTAGGGTTTTGGATAATTTGTGAATTAAGAGATTGCAAATTTCATAATCTGATTAGGGTTTATAATTTAGGGTTTAATGGTTACAACTTGAGAGAGAGTAATTAGCCTTAGGATAATCTAGAACTGACACTCCATTGGCACATAATCGCCTAGGTTAGCATTAATAATGAGTAAAAATCCCCTTTCTCATAAATTGGTAAATTCCTTAGGTTAATTTCTATTGTGATTGCATATTGCTTACTTGTTAATACTTTTGTGTTTAATTTCTGATTTGATTGGTTGAATTCAATTCTCGTAATTAATTTCTGTTGCATCTTTTATTTTCAGTTTTATAGTTGTTTTTAGTTGTAGATTTTAGGATTAGATGACTCCCCCTCCTCGTAGGATCGATATCTCTTATACTACAGTCACAACCTATGTGCTTGTGGTATTTAAGGGCTTATAAATTTTAAGGTTCGAATGACACAACCAGAAAATTACCATATCAAGAATTATTTCTAGGTTTTAAATCCCCCTAAAAACCCTTAATCGATCAATCTTTTATTATGCAATTGTTTTATTGATTTGTTGGACCTTGCAGATTCTTATGGTATGTTAATAGCTAACCTTGAGTCTAACAACAACTAATCATATGGTTTTCAACTGAATTACTCAAGTTAACGTTTATAGGATTACTTTATTGATTTGTGAATCCCACTATTATGTTTAATCCTAATATAGAAGATTTATGTTATCCTATTTCTGAGGTTGTAATCAACTCCTTTCGATTAGTGTAGCTCTATTCATAAACAGAATTTATCAATCTCTATGTATGAAATTAGATTATGATTAATTTTGGATCTATTAAAACAAAGATTAAACACGTAATTGAATCACAATATATCAATCAAACCAATTGCATTAATACAAGAATCAAAACATGTTAAAGCATAAACATAGGATTCATCTATCCTAGACACTAAAGGAATTTATTTACACATAAGGCGATAACAGAAACAAAAACGAATAGAAAATAACAAATTTATAATTTTAAATCTCCTTAATTATATTATCTTCATCTAATATTCTTGCAAGTAAAGGTTTGATCTTATATTCTCTTGGATCTTTCGATAAATTCTTCGTGTTTTCCACTACTTTGGATCAAAATCGCCCTTTGAGTCACATTAGAGAGTTTCAAAACACCTTTGTATGCATTCTCCTCCTTTTTTGCCTCCTAACACGTCTTCTTATAGTAAATCTACAACTTTATTTTTCACACTAAAAAGGAATATTCTCAGCATATTCTTTTCTACCTTTCATTAACGATTATTAAAATTACTTTATAAAATTAACCCAACTTTTCTTTTTCTCATGTATTTTTATTCACAATACTATTATTGTTATATTTTTATGTTAAAAATAATAAATAATAAATTTTCAATTAAACTATAATTTTTTATTTGATAATACTAAATAAAATAACATAAGAGATATATTGCACTATTTTATGTTATTTAATTATAGTAAATGACAATATAATTATGTAATATCAAACATTAAATTTTATTGAATTTCATAAATTAAAAACATTTTATTGGTAGAGATGGAACCGATCTATCTGATTATTAAATTTTTCCATTTTGTATTAGTAATTAATTATATTTTTCTTGTATTTTGTTTATTTAGTTCTAGTGCTTGATTATTAATATTCATGTATGTGTGATTTAATTTAGTTTGTCTTTGTTTGTAATTTATTATGTTATTCGACTATTAATATAAATATATTTGTGGTTTACTTATTCGAAGTTTTCTAATGAATATTTTTAAATTTTTTATTTAAAATATTTATTCATAAGTAAATAATTATAAAGTTATGAATACGTAATGAAAAAATTTATAAACATGAGACTAAACCTTAAAATTATTATAAGGTTATAATTACTTAAATAAACATATAATAAAAATATTGAAATATTGTTTACATAACAAAATAAAGAATGAAAAAATTAAAAAAAGAATTAATGAAAAAAAAGAAAGAAAAACAAAGAGAGAAAAATTAAAAAAACGAAAAAAAGAGAACAGTGATAGATGGATGCTATCGTGTCACACCACACTGCAACTTTCCTCTAAAATGGAGGAGAATTTGCCAATTGGAGTGTATTTTTCCTCTAAAATGACGTTTCTCCTCCATTTTGAAGGTAGTTTGGAGATGCTCTCTTTCTTTATTATTTTTATTGTTTTTACTTTTTAGGCTTCACTTACTAAGTAGAATACGTATCTGACCGGGAGTTCAAAAAAATGTTAATATACTTTTTATAATAAAGAAATAATTGAGTTTAGAGGTACAAATTAAACATTTTTAAAATATTAAAAATATTTAGATTAAATTACGATAAAAATGTTTCGACTTAATTTAACCCTTTTGCTATAACATTATTATTAACTGGTTGAAAGCTTTGCTTAAAATAATAATGTTTATGCTGGAGTAGGATAATTTAAGTGCCACGAGCGTACGGTACTATCTCTTTTTTTTTTTTTTACAAGAAAATCACAACATTACAACTTTAAAACATGTCACGGTGATACAAGTGGCCTTGATTATCCAATTAGATAAGTAGAGCCGTGTCTGGAGGAGGTTCCTGTAGAACATGTAGGCCAGGTCTCATTCTTACAGCGTAGGCAGCCAAACTATCAGCACTCTAGTTTCCCTCCCGGTATGTGTGTTGGAACTTAGTCTCCCACTCTCGGCCCAATAATGCTTGGATTCCCTGCACCACAAAACAATTAAAAGTTAACATACTTGCGGGAGATAACAGGATACAGAGCACTTCTACCGAATCCACTTCCAGAATGATACGCCAGAACTCCGAGTTCCAGGCCAACTGAAGTCTCGCTAGAATACCTCTCAATTCACCTTGCAGGGGCAAACAAGTCTCAAACTGATATAAGAAGCCTCCTCTCCACCAACCGGTACTGTCTCATAGTAACCCCCAGCCGTGGCTACGCTATCTCTACCTTCGTTTACGTAACAGGAATCGGTGAGTGCACTGTAACTTCAAATTCAAAAATTGTGCTCTTAGTCTTCCTGTTCTGATTTAACATTTATTTCCACACGCTGTTTGGTTTTATGAATGAAACTTGAAAAACTGACTAACCCTTTTTTTCACCTCAAGAAGGCTCTGAGGTTATTTCGGTCAAATCATATCAACGTAATTTGTTGAATGTCTTTGACCTGAAACGTTGAGGAAAATGATTGCTGAAACGATCCCATAGTTGGAAGATGTCCAACTGAAATGACGAAAATAGGTACAGAACAAAAGCAGGCCTTATGGATGAGGTAGGGAATATTGGAGACCGGAGAGTTGCTATGTCCAAAATCCCGAAAACTATAAATAGCCGGTCTTTCGTGCCCTAAAACCCATAGTTCATCTGTTTTGCGCCTCCTTCACGACCTAAACAGTCCCCCCACTTTCCCTCACTCACCAGCTGAAGCTCCAGATCCACAAGAATCATGCGGCGTAGCTGTTTGAGTACGTGTGAGGAGGAATAGTGTTAATGGACGCGTTGAAGTTAAATTATCTGGTGGATGTGGCGCCCAAGCTTGCGGGATCGGAGGGATTTGGCGAGAAAGGTTGCATCTTTTTGCCTTGTTTTGGTCTTAATTTCTTAAAACACTAGCTCAATGATTGGTGGATGTCTTGATCCCATATATATGTTATGCTGTCGTCCTGTTACATTTTTTTTTTTTTGAAATGGGAGTGATCGGATTAGTTTGGGGAGTGTCTGCCCAGCAGAATGCTTTCGCCGTTGTGGTTCTTACCCTATGGGTCCTAGCCGTAGAAGATGGATTCTTGGCGCTTTCCAGTGCTGTAGCTAACGCGTTGGTTCTGATTTCTTATTTTCATTTCTTAATAATACCGAGTTATGCAGTTAGTTAGGGTTTGTTGACATAGTGGTATGCTGTTATGAACTGGTTCGCTAATTATGTGAGAGGGAGAAGCACTTTAATATCTGTTGGTAGAGCTTTCTAGAGTTGGTCTGGCTCTAGAAATGCTTGTTCTTAATGTATCCAAGAGTTTTTTGAACTTAATAATCAATTTGGAACTTACTTTGTCATCCCATCTAACTCAATATGGTGAATTGGCAGATTCAAAGAGCTTAATTAACACTTTGGAGCCAACTTCATGGGACAAGACTTTGCCCTCGGAACTTTGTCCGTACACAAGACAGCTGCCAAGTTCTCCTTGTGAGGAGTTGTCTAATAAGCTCTATTGCAGTGGTGCAACTACTCAGTGGATTTCCAAGCCAGAGGATGTGAAAGTACAAAGGAAGGCAGGAAAGTTGTTGAGAAGTAATGGTGTGTGTTCTAAGAGGCAGCGGATCACACAATCACATGACGTTATAATGCCAACTGAGGCTGATGATATGAAAGATGTAAATGATAAGCTGGGATCATTTGACACAAAATCTGACTTTCAAGGTAATACATTTGCTGAAATCTGTACTTTTCTGTAGATGCCCCAGTTAGTGGTAACAAAATCAAAGTTTTATTTGTAGAAGAGATCTCCGCTGTGGTGCAAAAATCTTGATGTGTTTTTCTAATACACCTATTCTCCGTTATATATTTATGCGAACTGGCAATTCTCGACATTATAAAGCTATTTGATGCAGAATGTAATGTCATTTTATGTGTGTTATTGCAGAATCATAGCATTTCTACATATATGTTATTACTCTTCTAAGAACCTGTTTTATACCTGGAAGTAGTTTTGGAGACCATGAAAGAAGTTCTCTGTCATGTATTATTTCCAAGATGGTTATTTTTGCATAGAATTTCTGTCAAAGTTTCCTACTGAAGATATTCTATTGGTAGTTAATAGCCTTGATTAAAACTATTGCTATTTTGAAGCGTGATTCAGAATCATATTTGAGGTAATGGTATAAACCATTGTAAATTACTCTAAAAGCTGTATAAAAATTTGATTGCTTTAATTACATGATCTAAGAGTAGATTTTTTGCAATAATAATCCCGTTTCTGTATATTCCATCTAGAGAAAAATCGATTGACAAAACAGAGGAATAACTTTGGGAACAAGCGTGTAGACAGGAGAAATTCCAAAGTTTCCACGAAGAATAAACATGATTTTTACTCTGTGAAGGCAGGTCTGGGGAGCTTCAGCGCATCTGGTGGAGGGAACAACATTTTTGGTATGCTGACATTTGCCAAGAATTTGACAATCATCTCCCATTTGCATTATGTAAAAGGAGCTTTCTTTGTTGTATTGCCTACTTTCTTATTATGCAATTTTAAAGAAGTTGCTGCATATAACTCGGCAAAACTAGTTTGTACTTTTGTGATGATTCTATGCAGTTGATGCGATAATAAACTTGTTCTTTGGCATTTCTTACTACCTTTTATTGCTTGTACGTCTGTAGCAATCTTGATTTTGTTTTTGTCCCTGGGGATTGTTGGGGATACGTAGTGGAAACAATGAATTAATCTATCCAGAAAAAGGGTGTTTATGATATCTCTAGAGCCACAAACCGTTTTAACAGATGACCTCATCAGCCTGTTAATGACCTAATGCCTTGGCTTCCTGTTCTTTGGAAATATTGAAGTTCATATAATCTAAAGGGAATGCCATTTCACCAATATGGCATCCTTTTTTCTCTATTTCTAGTTTTGATTATGTCTATCCAATTCCTCTTTGAACTGTTGCTGGTTACAGTAGACCTGGTAAATATAGAAAGTAAGCTAAAGAGTGTGCTACAACCTATTAGGTCTAAGGAAATATCTTACAAAAGGATTAGTAAACCCTTGCATCTTAGTATATGATATGTACTTTCTATGAAAGTTTTTGGTGAAAACTCAATTATGATGACTTTCATCTTCTCACACTTGACATGCTATTCCAATTCTTTAATGATCATTGTTTCTTTTTTGGCTGGCGTACATGAATCTCATATGTGTGTGTGTGTTTTTGTGAGTGCCAGGCTTATATGCTTTAAAAACGGATGTTCATGACATCACAAAGTTTGTAGATGACTTATCATTGGATGATCTCCTTGTTGGAACCTGCAAATGTTCTAGCTTGGGCAAAGATAAGGGTAAGAAGGCAGCAAATATGACTGAAAGTATTCTGCAATCTGTTAGAAGTGCTTGTTCTGCCCTTCAGGTCCTTAGGCCTGCCCGGTCCCAAACTCTTATGGAGATAGATAGCAATTGTAATGACAAAGCACATACACACTCGTCCATCTCTATCATGGCAAATGGAGATAATGGGAATTCATTACAGACAGACCTATCACCTTCTAAAAAGGTTAGTGAATCTTAAATATTCCCCTGGAGAGAATGATCCAGTAGCAGGAGACTGTATAAAGATTGTTAGCAATACATGTGATGCAGTTAACCGAACCGGAACATTGATTAGTACTCCAAATCAACTGAAATTCCTCCTCCCAGCAGCCCTCTGTTTTTCTCCTCCCAATTACATGTGATTCATTTGATTGAGAAAGTTTGATTTTTCCCTTTGCACATCGGTTGAACTTCCAATCCTACCACCCCTTATCTCTCTCTCTTTTCTTCACTCAACTTTTTCCTTGGAAGATTCTTAAATAATTTCTGGACATTTCTTCTACGTTTGTGCAAGAGTGGTTTAACAAAGCTTACTTATATTTGTGAGGATATATGACAGGGAATTAACTTTCTTTAAGCTTCACCTAAAAGGATGTTTGGGTTTTGTCTGGTCATAATGTTAGGGTTAGTTTTATTGGACAATTATATTCAATACAATGATGTTGATGTCAATGTTTTTTTCTTTCCTTTTCAACATTCAGGATTCTTGCTACAAGCCTGGGACTTCTATTAATTTGCTTGATTTTCCATTTAGTCAACCAAAAGATACTTTGGAGAAATTGGGACTTCCTCCACCCAAGGATTTGGAGTCCTTGCTTCTGGATGCAGCCAAACCTGTTCTAATGTCAAGGAGCACTACTGACCAACGTCAGGGAAAGCAGATACCTCGCCGCACTTTCTTGCCTCCTTTTGCTTGGTCACACATACTTAATGGACAGTGTAAAACCAATTCTGACGCAGCTAAGCTATTATCAAGTAGGAGCACATGCCATGGTAGATGGGTAAAAATAGGGAACGTTGTTAGTTCTCTTGGAAATGTTTCTGAAAGTTTTACGAAGTTGGAATCGCTTACTTTCTGTGAATCTTTAGTTCCTTCTTTTGGAACCAAGCCTAACATGCTCGAAAGTTGTGCAGCCTCATCTCGATCAGTGCCTTCACTGAAATTGTGTCCATTTTTAGATGCAGGTCTTGGGACACCCTATGCTCCTTCACTTGGTGAGAACTAATTGTTGGCCTTTGTTCACATCGGGATTTTAATTTAAGTTAAAAGAAGTAACAAGTTTTTCTTTTCTCATTTTTCCCATAAATGCAGAACCTAGCGGTGATCTGAAGGATCAAGGGAAAGGTATGATTTATGGCTACCAGCAATCTTCCTGGTGCTAAATTTGAAATACTTGGCAACTCAATACTTCACAACACACTATGTTTGCCTGAATTGTCACTTGCACATATTCGTTGCACTTACGCATTGCTTTTTCTCTGAAACAGCTGAACATTGTCCAAGGTTGTTGGCAGCTGCTCAAACGTTGTATGATTTTTCTACTCATATCTCAAGGCTAAATCAGGATGGAATGATTGAGTGGGCCAAGAAGCCTTCGCAAAAGGTGATGAAGGCTTGTAAATTGAAGTCTAATAAAAAATGTGAAGATATATTGTCGGGGACAACTTCCTTAACTACGTCTGACCAGGTGGTTAGAAGTCGCGGTTTGATTCGGAGGTCTAAACTCTTAGCATCTGAGGACAGAGAGGATTTGATTCAGATCAATAGTGTAAGGAAAGGGGTAATTGATTGGTCTGCCCCAAGATCAAGTAGGTCTGCACCCATGAAATCAAGTAGGCCAGTGGCAGAAACTAGGAGGCACACAGCATACACAATAAAGCAATCGTGTATGAAGCCACCACCTGCAAAATCTTTGAATAGAACTTGCAATGGGCAACCTAAGTTCCGTAAACTGATGAAAGTGGAGTGGTACAGGGAATGTAACGAGCAGGGCTGATGATGATGGCCATTTTTATCAATAACCAATACTGTTTGTCTTTGTCTTGGTGGGCAAACTGGGTTGGATATGTATATATCGGTATTTAAATTACACGTGGGTACGGATTTGTTGCAAATGTTCATCTGTACGGCAGGGTTGATGATGGACAACATTATCAATGTTGTAACATTAAAGGGACGGTTGTAGTTTACAGGAAGAAATTCTTCGCCTTGTGTAAAGCATTTTGATGAGGCAATAGAAACGTTGGCGTTTAAATTTCTCTTTCTGCTTAAAGCGGCTGAAATGGCTGACAGCAACATTTATTTGTTGGACTAAAAGTAACAACGTGGTTATGTATTATCTAAAACAAGCTGAGAAGCTTAGTCGACAGGGGGATGTAGCTCAGATGGTAGAGCGCTCGCTTAGCATGCGAGAGGTACGGGGATCGATACCCCGCATCTCCATTTTTTTATTTTCCTCTGACGTTGAAAATCTTGGGTTTTCTTGTCCTGCGAAGCTCCCAAAGATTAAAGAGCGGTCAAAAGCTGCATTGTTTCTTTTGCTTTCCCTCTTTTTCTTTGTTGACTGAAAATCTAAAATCTTTGCAAGGAAAAAGATCCTCTCCCCTAATTTTCATTCCAAGTAAACGTAGATTGAAATTTAAATGATATTATACTTGATCACTTCTTGCTAAAAAAATTTGCCATACATACACGTATGTAACATCCTCATTCAACAATTAAGTTATAGCACAATAAGCAAAACAATATTTTAGAAACTAAACCTACGAAAACATTTGATCCAATATCAATACTAGAGCCATAGCAAATCCAGGATCAAAACATGGCTCTACTACCAGAAGGAAAACCTCTAACCCGAAAGAAACACCATGGATGCTGGCTTCTTTGCGCTTGATCTCAGCCACTTCCTTTCTCGACCCGTCTAATATTTTACAGCATCTATGCGTGTAAGAGCCTTCTATCACATAACAATGCCCTCTCTCTGATCTCCCTCGGAAAACATGTGCTAGTGCTTTCTGGTTGGGCTTTAGTAAGTTAATATGTTTTATTACATACCAAGTAGGGTTGCTTGACACTTGATTTGTTGCACAACAGTGACCTGTATCTCCTCCTTCATACACAAACCAGCTATCCAGTAATACTCCAAGCTTCTGCCAAATTAAATTTACATATAATTAACATGAAAAAAATGATCTGATCTGTATTATTCTCGTTAATATCGAGATCTAATCAATACATTATTTCAACCATTTTTCGATTTTATCAATGTATATGGATGAAAGATCCAACCATTTTGTCCTGTAAACGATACGCATCTTAGGTTCATGGTAATATTTATCATGATCTGTAATGCTACCGTGGTGCACGGGTGAGAAACAAGCAAGAATGAGAATCTGGGTTGGCTTTAACAAACATAAAGATTTATGGAAGAAACGTGCAGTTGCTTATATAATATTACCTTTCGTCGACGCACAGTGAGGACGGACTTCCCTATTCCATCCATGAGAAGGAGTTCCTCAGGTCGACCAGCGTAACTGTCCACCCTGTAAATTAAGTCTCCGTTGGAATTGATGACTGTAAACCCTTTGCAACTTAGTATAAGTGATTTTCTCCACACTGTCAACGAAGAGATTGTGCCATCTGTTTTTGTCTCGGATTCTTCATGCTCTTGCTCTTGATGGACAGATCTTGACAAAGATTTCAAGGAGGAAAATATCATCTTCATGCACCCCTTTTACCAAGTTTCCACTTTCTGGACCTTGAGAGTTGATATTTATAGCCTCAGGATATGCTGCTTTGTTTGGGTTCCAAAGGAGACAAAATTTTGCCTACCTGGGACTCGGTGTTCTGTACTGACATACGTATACATAAGATGGGATTAAGAGCATAGTTGTGAGCGGGAGTTCACTGTTGAAAATGTGACACGTGTGTTTGTTTACATGGTCCCTAAAGAATAAATATTCCAGTTCTTCACTTCTCTCACGTCGTTGAGTTAGGTATGTGTGTTTCCCATCGCATTGAAGGTCGAATTATATAGTTGTTTCTCTTGGATTTTCCGTCAAAATTTTCTCCTCCGGTGTACAGCTTTTTCTAGTGCTCCGAGACCAAGATATGACGAGATGACTTCATAGTAAATTTATTAATGTCTAAACTAAAATGTTAATAAAATTTAAAAATATATATATATATACCTAACCATCTTTCTTTAATTTAGAATTAGAACTCAAAACTTGTGTTATAAGGGAAAAGAACAACCAAATTGAAGTAGAACCCAACAAAGTAGTGATAAAATTAATGTGATGTACTGAAGAAGTAAAATTATATTTATTGGGCTCAAAATAGGTCCTAAGAAGATGATTTTAGTATAAAATTATTTATCTGTATACAAAATATGGACGTATGTTTTGAACAAATCAATATTTTGGCATCTGAAACATGACCAAATAAAGGGAGTATTATATATGACACTCAAATGTTTAATGTTAATATTAATAGCAACGGCTTTAACAAAAGATATTAGGTAGCAAGCATTAGAACAATTCGTTCATAGTCACCCATGATTAATTAATTACTCTTAAACTAACGAAGACCTGAAAAGATTAGATTACAATAAAGGAACATATATATGCTTCGATGACTAACATACTTTGGTAGCCCCGCTCATTGTGATTGCGTTCACGACTTGGTTGGTCAAGTCAGATGTTGGAATTACCAATTATCGGAACCTACGTCGTCTGTCATTGGAAGGCTATAGATCATCCTTATTCCTGCTTAAGGCTATCCCCTAATAACATTTCAACTGTTTTCTCTTGAGGTGCGTACCTACTCATAAAATTTTCATCGATGTGGCAGTGTAATATAACAGGATGAAGAAAAATATTATCGTCCAACCAAGACTTGTGATCTCTAAATGAACATGACGCCGGCCGGCCAACCTTTTCCGCCTACTGCAGCAGCATATAAAATCAACCTAGTTTAATTTGTAAGTTTAGGACGATGTAGCATCAACGGTAGCTACTATAGCCATGTTCTCTTATTTACAGAAGGTAATTCCCCTATTGACATGTGTACTTAAAAGGTATTAAGTTAAACTACTCGATCGTGTCTTTATCAATTTGTGCTTGTTAAAATGACGAATAATGTTAGGAGAACTCATAATGTCACCGAACTTTTATGCACAGATTAAATTGGTAGTAGCTGACAAATTAAATGAAAGTAGGGGAATTGTAAATATTCCTAATTCAAAGGATGAGTTATTCCCGTTTCATTTGCACAGTGTATTTTAATTGCAAAACTAAATAATAAATACAGAAATTCTCAAATTTAATCATTCTACTAACTATAATTGGTTTCTTAAGCATATATTGGTCGTTTCTTAAACAATATAGAGTTTGAGGTTCCACGTCCCATGCACACAAATGTACAGTAAGGTTACCATGCTTGTTCAAATCGAGCGGTGACTGAATATTTCTGAATACGTACAACTAACAGGACCCCTTTTTCATGTTACTTCCTCTTTTGGCAATTAGTTCATTCTTTATATAATAAATGAGACTTTTGTCTTACAGGTATTGGCTACTACATAATCTACTGTTGTTCTCGCAAATACGAGCAGCCCACCAAGACAGACTTTTAACTACCTCTCCTTTAATTTATTTCCATGAGTGTTCTTTTTGGACCATTCTGGTGTCGATCGGGTTACTTTCATTTCACAAATCATGACCAAATTGGACAGACTCGGTGAAGATGCACATCCAGTCAAGCTGGAATTTGTGAACTTCCCCCATTAAGGAAACCTAGCGTAATTGTTTATGCAAGCATTGTAGCGACAACCATAGGTATGATTCTCTGCAGATTTTCCATATTAGTCAATCGAGAAGAAGTAAAAAAATGATATTAAATCGACGTGATGCTCTAAAACTCTGTTAAAACTTAAACATGTAATGAACAGCGCACATATGGCGGTGTCGCCGTATCTGCAGTCATATTAAATCTTGGAGTGGTGAGATTTTGAAGATATTATTCCCCGACAAATGCTTTGTTGGCTAGTAGTTGTCTGACCACGTGCACATTTTTGTGTCGAGGTGTTGATAGAGATTTTGGGTGGTAGGCATAGGCACCCATCAACAACAAGAACTGTCCATCAGGATTATGAGTGAGGGACCGAGACAAATTTTCAGTTTCTTGAGATGTAAATATGTTCATTATATGATCAAAAGGACACGCAGAAGGATACATGATTTGAAGCATAACAGGTGTTTGTTTTACAATCCTCTTCGCAGAACGATATATGATTTGAAGCATAATAGGTCTTTGTTCTACAATCCTTTTTGTGTTTTGAAGTGATTAGGTCATTCTTATGTTTTATCTTGATGAGTGAAGGGCTTCAAATACCCTTAACCCAGCAGCCACATATTATTCATCAGAGATTGGATGTACTAACAGAATTTGAAGAAGGAGCTTGCACTGAAGTCCTCCTTTTGAAGGGGAGCCAATATATCACTCATATTCTGTTGTTATACTGTGTGAACCAAATGATGAGATCAATTCTTTTTTTGAGATTTTAAATATTGAAAATGTCACTGTAATTGCTTAAATTAAAGTTTAATGTAATGGATATTAAATCAAACTGTGGAAGCTGGGATGGATTCTGCATATAATTTAATTTTTTCTTTTTTTCTAATTTTTCTGGGAATCTCTAACTTTAATTATTTTCTCTTATCACTACAAGAAAAATAGGAATTAACAACAGAAAATTATCAAAGGAACAAATACCGTTGCAAATTACTGACGAAAAATAATATTCTGTCAATAATTTTGATGGCAAAAATTCAATTTAACGGCAGTAGTAATATCCGTCAATAAATATGGAAGGAAATCTTCCCAGCAAAATTTGTGATGGACATTAGTGACAGTATAATATGACCGTTGGTAAATAAAACAGAAAATTTTGAGTTTACTGACGAAAAGTGGTATGTCGCTTAGTTCCATAAGTAATTATAGTGGGAAATTATCCTGGTAAAATTTGCGACGGAAATTACCGACGGTGTGGTTGTGATGTCGATTAAAAAGTGTTAGATTACCGACAAAAATTTGTCCATTGACAATTCCCTTCGCTAAACTTAAAACATAGATGTCATCGTCTGCTTCTCCTTTAGCACTTTTAAGTAAATGAAAACGACACCAAATGACATCAATTTTCATTTCTATTTAACACACTCGACTCTATCGCAAGATTTAGTCTTATAAAAACTATTAGTGTTAACTTTATTATTATTATTATTATTATTATTATTATTATTATTATTATTATTATTATTACTACTACTACTACTTTTCTACTTATTATTATTCATATTATAATTAATTTTATTAAATATTTGTATTATTATTATTGTCACTAATTTTATTATTATTATTGTTGTTGTTGTTGTTGTTGTTATTGTTGATGTTGTTGTTGTTCTTGTTGTTGTTGTTTATTTTTATTTTATTAGTTTCATTATTTATTCTTATTATTAGTAATAATAATAATAATTAATTTTATTATTAATATTATTCTATTATTATTATTAGTATGAGTACTACTACTACTACTACTACTATCATCATCATCATCATCATCATCATCATCATCATCATCATCATCATCATCATCATCATTATTATTGTTATTAATTATTTGTATTATTTGTATAAAATATTAAAATCAAGTTGTAATATTTCTACAAAATTCAATCAAATATTAATTTCAGGTTAAAATATGCCACCAAAGAGAAGACAGGATATGATGCGGCCAAGATTTAGACCACGATTCGGAGGTATTTACTGTACAGGTGATACATCTAATGGTGTAGCAGCTGGAGCTGAATCACCTCCTTCCCCTCCACCTACTACACTTGCAGATGAGGTTGCGTCATCCACCACACTTACATCATTCACTACCCCTATACTGACAGAGATATCAGGGGTAAATAATGTGGATAAAGGAGACGATCACTAGCTTGGAGCTGAGGGACCCGATGGAAGAACATACATCACAGTTGTCAATAATTTGTAAGTGAAAATATATGAAACATTATATGTTTATAATTAAATTATAGGTTTAAATTTTAAAAATGGTATAAATTTATTTGTTTTTATATTAGTTTATTTCCATCTAGACCCTGCTCAAGAAGCATGACATCGAAATTCAAGGAGAAGATTGATCCTGAGGGTTATGTATGAAAGAACATCTCTCAAACGACAAAGGAATTTTGCTATCACGAGTTTGAGGTACCATAAAAATTATTATTTTCTTCTTTAAGTAACAGTTTTATACATTAATTAGATAAATATTATTACATCATCAGTATTTATTGAATTTTTTTCCTTTTGTTTCGAAAAGAATCTTTTTGGGATTCTCAATTTGACAAGATCATTTATAGAGTATGGGAGAGATGAGCATATACACGTTATCGCGACTTTGTTGCTGTGATACATAAGGCTAGTATATGACCGCCTTACATTTTTGAAGAAATATGGAGTCGTTGGCTGTAGTATTAGACATCACTTGAGGCCATATCCATTTCAGAACGTAATTTAGCTAACAGACGTGGAGGACTGAAGGGAGAGAGTCTTCCCATACATACGAAAGGATCTATTACCCACTACGAGCATGTAGAGAGACTTGTAAGTATCTACATTTTATATTTATATTCTCATTTCTTTTCTTTGTTGTATTTCAATTGAATTTGATGTGTGAATTTTAGAATAAAAATATGTGCTTCTTGTTAAGAACGATAATGTTATAAATGTCTGGTGCCATATATGGTTATGTTGTTGAGTTATTTTCTTTATTCAATAAGAGGTAGATATCATAAAAATAGAGGATATTTTACTGAAATTATTATAAATTCTATAACACTTATTACATTTTTTTTCTTATACAGGAAAAGTCTATAGGTATGAGACGTATACCCCGTCAACTCTTTTTGCACACTCATACTAAGAAGCATGACAGTGTGACATTCGTCAACAGCCATTATAAAGAACTAAATGTAAGTGAAATTTATGGTTTAATATTAATGCTTAATAATTATCACTTACTAATATAAATATTGTATTCTAATAGGACCAAATACAAGAAAGCATTCTACGACAGTCTCAACAGTTTGAAACATATTGGTGAGACTGAAACCTATCTTAATGTAGTGGGTGGTAAGGATCGTCGTGGAAGGATATTCGGCTTAGGTTTGTTTACGAATACATGTTATTCACAATCCTCCACATCTAGTACAGCAACATCCAATAGGCAGCCCACAACCAATTAGGTCTAATAGCTTCAGAGCACAGTGAAGCAATTTATGGAGTACATAACTCAGCTCCAGCATGAGATGGATGAGTTGAAGGGTAGGGGTAGCACCTTATCGCACTAACCAGAGCATCTATCGTCTCTAGATTAATAGTGTAGTTTTGGTCATTTCTTTTGTATTACAAATACTTATTATATACAATGTAATGTTTTTATTATCAATTAAGATATTTTTAACTTTATATCATCAATCATATTTCTATTTAATTACTGATAGAAATCTGTTGTTTTGTTGGTAATTTTAACTTTATTTACTAACGGATTACTAAAACTTGTTAGTAATTACTGGCAAAATAGACATATCTATCAATAACGTTTCATCAAATTTACCGATGGAAATTCATCTTTCATCGGTAAATCTATCGACAGAAGGTTGCTTCGCAAAATTAGCCGTCGGTATATTTACCGATGGATGGTTGATCTTCCGTTGGTAAAGTTACCTACGAACAGTGAATTTCCGTTAGTAATTATTAGCTATGGTCGATTCTTCGACGCCATTGTTCGTCGGTAAATTCCGTCGTTAACCTTACGTATTGACAAAATTTTGTTGTTTTCCCTCAGTAATTTCTGACGCAAAATGTTATTTTTCTTATAGTGTATATTTTTTAGTCACATCTTAGTTAAAGTTTCTTTTTATTAATTTTTAAGTCTTTTATCATATTAGGTTTTTCATTGGTTTCTTTTATTTTAAGAACGGAATTAAATCTCTGAAAATAACTTATATTTTTAGATCTTTTTTTCTTTGCCCAAGCACTTAAACCAATTTTGGACTACCCTTCTAGCTTTATTTATTTCTTATTTGTTTTCTTTTTTAATTTGGTTGCACTAATTATTTTTCTCAATTTTTTCTCTTTTTTCTCTCTCTCTAATGCCAATGGATGCTTCTTCTTCGCACTTTCCCATTCTGTTAAGGTAGGATCAATATTTATAGCTACCAATTCAACCCCTATATCTCTCCCTTTAAAATAATCCTAGCGAACTTAAGAAACTCTAAAGTAACTTTAAGAGAGACCTTATCCCTTTTAAATCTAGCGTATCTCACTCTTTAGAAGGACACTCTTAGCTCTCTTAGGGAAGCCTTCCTTTTTCATTCTTTGTACTTCTACCTTAGCCTTTAACTCCTTTCCTATGTCTCACAACACTTTCTCTTTCACGTCCTCTTTTGCAGCACCTATCTCCTTTTCCTTGGTTCTCCCTCCTAACCTCTCGGATATTCTCCTTACTAAGATTACTTAGTGTAAGGAGTGAGAGAAAACACAGTAATAGAAAAGGCTAAAATATATTCCTCCAATTGCTAGTGAAGTAGACCAAATATTTTTACCACCTATTAAAATTATGAAGGTTGGTGTACTAAAGCAGAGTGGTATATTAGTTAGATTCTTCTTTAAAAAAATAATATCCTTCACCATATGTAATTATAAGCAAATGCAAAGTAGAAAAAGTATGGATTAGAAAGCACAATGATTAAGAACAAGGATTGCTTTCTTTTCAAATTCAACAGTAACAAGCCAATACTCTTACAAATACAGAACCAAGTTTGAAATTAAGTAAAGCTCACTTAAACCATATTCTTATATATATATATAATTTTGTAACATTTTATTGGAATATTAATTAACTATAGGACTACATTATCTTGCCAGTTTAATAGGGAGACCATTTATATGGACAAATATACTGTTAGCTTAATAGAATTGGGCATTTAAAGTTTATATTGAAGTAGATATCAACAAAGAACTTCTAGAAACAATCAAATGAAAAAAACCTGATAATAAAGAAGGGTTAAAAGATGTTGAAATAGAGATATCTTATTTTTTAATTGGGCATTTAAAGTTTATATTGAAGTAGATATCAACAAAGAACTTCTAAAAACAATCAAATGAAAAAAAAAACCTGACAATAAAGAAGGGTTAAAAGATGTTGAAATAGAGATATCTTATTTTTGAAAACAAAGGCAATACATAACCAAACTTAGAGACCAACTCGTACATCATATTTCACTTGACCATATAATAAGGTAATGGGATTATAAAATAAGGATGAAAAACAACTTATAACTGAAGCAAAAGTAAATGATATACTTGATATAATTGATACTTGAATAGCTACTGATTCAAATATTTAATTTAAAGTAAATACTTAAGCAGGAGATAATCAAACTCTTACAACAACAACAAAAAAAAGATTAATGTCTCAATTAAAGCAACTAACTCTATAATAGATATTGAATTAGCTATGACACAATTGAGGCATATAACATGAATTAGTAATTAACGATACCATTGAAGCTAATGTAGCTGAAAAGAGTCGGGAACGTATAAAAGCTTAAGAAACTCCCATTATCTTAGCTCATAATAAACTCAATCATAAGACAAACCATAAACATATATCAAATTAAATTTTTAATCTCGCAAAAATTGAGGAAACCAACACATAAAAGGAATCTTTCAATACTTATAATTATATAAGGAGATCAAGTCAAAAGAATAAGATAAAGTTTGTAATAACTCTCTCTTGCGCTATTATTCTTAGTAGCATGGAATGTAATCGATATAAATTATCTTAAAAAGTAAAAGGTCACTAAGGATGGATAACTTTGAGCAATTATATTACTTACTTTAATGGGAGAATTGTAATAGCTTATGTTCCCAATGAAATTCAGGTATGACTCCATTAATTGTCAAATCAATATCTTGATGTATAGGTGACACTAAAATATAATGATAGACAAATGTACATCCATTATGTGTATGATGCTAAATTAACATTGCAGAGGCAATATTTATGGGAGAGACTTTAAGATCTTGCACAACCAAATCCAATTCGACAAACTAAGGATAGTATTTATAGATTTCAGTGGCACTTTGTATACCAATGAGGTTGAAAAAGAACGTATAAGTTTAAGACACTAGCAGATGATTTTCTTGATTGGTCATAAAATAAGGATAGTATTTAAAGATTTTAGTGGCACTTAATGAGGTTGAAAAAGAACGTATAAGTTTAAGACACTATGCAGATGATTTTCTCAATTGCACAATTTAGCTAAGCCTAATAAATCTTACATATCAATGACAATTCTTTACTTGCAATAATAATCAAATTGGTGTAAGACCAATCAAGAAAATTCTTAATATAGTCTTGGTAAATTCATAATGATTAACTCAGCTCTCTTCTAGCAAGATTCAATTCAACCCTATTTATGTTTGAATCATACTAGTATAGAAGTCTCATTTTTTTAACACCTTAAAATCTAAAGTCACACCTTTTAAATTCTTCAACCATTTGGTTAATCTATCATAGTATGAAAATTCAATGACTAAATCTACAATTACAATAATAGGATCAGGTAATATAGAGTTGCCATCAGTCATAAGGATTTACAAATTAATCATGGAGGAATTTACTGATAGAACTAATAAACGATTAATGGATTATGTTTTTATTCCCATATTTACTGTGTTTTGCTGATTATTTGAGAGTTTTATATTATTTTCATACTTACATGCTAGTGTAAGTAACAGACACAGCTAAGTAGGGGACCATATGAGTCACTATGAATGTGTAAAGCTTTGAAGACATTTTTTTCCTATATGAAGATAGACGCCAATGTAAGTTACATACACAATAATGTCCTATACTTGTATAAGCTCTCAAAAATATATAACTTCACAATTTCAAAGTGTTTTTAAGTTATACAGTCACTCACACAATTGTGAAAATGGCTGTGTAGATCATATGACTAACTGTGTACATTCTAAAAACCCTAGTTTTGCATATAAAAGAAATTATGAAAGCTAATAAAGAGATCAACAATTAGATTTAGAGTTAGAGTCAGAGTCAGAGTTTAAGACATAATTTTGAACCCATGATGGAGGAAAACTTGAAGATTACTTCATAGATCCTGTAAAGAATAACTTTCCATGAAATTTTAAGGGGATTACATTAAAGAAAAGGGGATATGTATGTATAATGGATTCTTTTCTTTTTAATTATTTTTCTTAAATTTCGCTATTTGTTTCGTTTTCTATGTTTATCAACTAAGTTTGTTTAGTACTTAAGTCTGATAAACCCTGAGTTGAGATAGATAGTGATGTGATCTTTAATTTAATATAATGATTCATTGTGATTTAATTATATGTTTTTAAGTCTTAAATTAATATGTATAAGTTTCATGTATAAATTCATTTAATTGAGATTCATAAATCATTTTGTATGAATAGATCTATGATCGCGGCTTTGTCGATTCGACCTTATGATCGATCCTTGGAAACCAGTCAAAAAATAATAATTCCAAGAATTACAATACGGGATGCAACCTCGGGTCGTCTCACTTAATTGGAACCTAGTGAAAAAGGTCTAAGCTAGCCTAATTACCAA
>JAOSBN010000179.1:32882511-32930211 GCA_027563595.1 Erythroxylum suave
GAGGCTATATGATGTATGATCATGCCGAGATATGTTTACACACGCCTAACCCGTCCCAAATGACCAATTTACCCTTCTCATCGGTGATGGGATGTTACAGCTACCACTTGGACATCAGGACCAGTTGAAGATTACTCGATTGGAAAAGTATTTGAGGTAGATCATTGGAGTCTAACACACCATCTGAGTGAACCAGTAGGAGCTAATGAAGCAAATGGTGAGACTAAAGGCCTATGACTAATGGATGGAGATGCAGATGATTGTGGAGCTAAAGATGACGCAACCACTCTAGATGCTACACTTTATTATTTTAGAGTCATTTTTACTTTTATTTTATTTTTATTTCGTTCTATTTTCTTTTACCTTTTTATCCCCTTTTATTTCTCTTCTACATGGATGATTACATAATATCAAATGGAATCTTCACCAAATTTAGAATTTGTAATTATTATTATTATTATTTAGGAAAGTATCAAAATATTCCTTTCTCACTTTTGCACTTACTTTAGTAATATATTTTTCTATGCTTTATTATGTACATTGAGGACAATGTAAAATTTTACCTATAAGGAACGGGTTAATAGAAATTTTGAAGAAAATTTTCAAATTTCTTAAGCTTATTATAATCTTTATTATTTATTCTTATTAATTGACATCCCGATTTAATTAAAATATGGTAGAAATACTTTGTTAAATTAAATTAGTATACAAAAGAAAGAATAGAGTTGCTTTTATAAGCCATATGTAAATTTAGAATAGACGTGCTTTTATAAGCCATATGTTTAGTAATCATAAGATAGTTAATTTCAATAAAAATTGCATATTATGTACACCCGTGCGACCTATTTATGAGCTTTTGAGCCTATGAGCAACGTATCATTATTTTTTGCACTTTTATTTTTTATTTTATGTTATCATACAGTATTAGATGATTCTAAAACTTGCTTTTACTATTCAGGCTGAGCTAACTTTTTAAACTAGAGGCATTGCAATGATAAAGGCACTTAGATTTGTTTTAGTCTATATTCTTCAATTATTATCCAACGTTTTTTGACATTTAGGAGTAACCACTTTTGAGACTTAACCTTTTAATTGATTATAGACACATTGATAACTTTTTCTCTATTTTCTTGAAAACTTTTCATTATTTTTTAACCCTGAAGGATTTGCATTTACTTGATTGTTTGAAACCTGAATTATATTTAAGAATTTTAAAGAAAAAGGTTAGATGCACTTTGTAAGGCCCCAACATATACCCTAGAAGTATTATAGCATGTCTAGGGTGTGTTAAGAAGTGAACATAACGAATTAAGTGCATCAAAGTTTAGTAAGAGACATAATAGTGCTTAATATAAAAGACATAGGTAAATGGGTAATTTGTTCATTTCCGCATGGACATACATACTTAGATATGAAATATGGATCTTTATTTTTGATATGTTTGCTTGGATTTATGAATATGATGTGAGGGGAATTGACAGAAGAAGTATCCCATTTGCTTATGGAATGTTGTTAATTAAATTGGATGTGTTTTAGTGTTGCTCTTGCATGATTAGACTGAAGTTAGTTGATCTGGCATGTGTACCTCGCTGGATGGACAGATTCCACTAAACAGACTCCTATAATTTGGCCATATATTTTCTTTAATACCTCTAAATTGGATTATTTTAATTGGAGGTTAAACTAGGGACATAGATCTAAAACTTTGGTGAAGAAACTGAAATTTGATTCTGCCTTTAAGATTTTTGAATTCTGGTTATAATTGTAACATATGTCTTAATAGAATTGTAACAATTGGTCCAGTTGGATTTTAACACATGGTCTAAAAGGATTGTAACATATGGTCAAATAGGATTGAAACATGTGTCTAAGACTAGAGAATCCATAAAAAGGCATATAGATAGGGGATATGGACTACACTTTGATGGCTTAAATTCATATTTTTCTCCTCTCCATTTCACCTCCTTCAACTTATCATTTTTCATTTAGTGATTTAGGCAAAACCAATGAGGAAGGGAAGGAAAGGCATTGGAAGAACTACCTTCCCAATTTTATGATTTATGACTCCACTTAGTTAATTTCTATATTTGTATATATTTGAATGTGTACAAAGATTAATTTGGACATGAAATAGTTTATGGGGTGATGCTTTGGTGTTATTTTGGTTTTACCTTTCATAGAACTGGTTGAGTATGATAAGAGAGTATCGTGTTGTGAAATTTTGTGTAGGGTTTGTTGAACTAGTCACATTGTCTGGGTCATAACTTAGCCTAAAGACCTTTAAATTTAGTTATTTCAGTTGAATATGAAACCTAAGACATAGAAATAAAAATCTATAGAAGAGACTTAGACTTATTCTTGCTTTATGATATCGGAAATTTGGATCGAAAATGATAACCTGACGTTGCCCTTATTTTGGAACAACTTGTGATATTTTGTCTATATCTCATGATTGGGAAGTTTTAATGGTTTGATGCTTAGTGCTATAGAAACTAGAGATGTAGGAAAACAATGTCTATAATACCTCAAAACCTAATTTGAACATTTTTTATATGCATTCTAAGAGTCCATCATGTGATTTGCTTCTGGACTGATTGTTTGCCTATTTTTAGACCACCATAGGCTTAGCCCAAATTGCACTATTTTGAGTTTCTTTAAGTTTCCAATTTTTACCTAATCTTATCCAATCCTTTTTTAATGTATATGAAACTTTTCAAACACCTAGAAATAAATGAAATAGGACTTATCATATGTGAATCATGTGATTGAACATTGGAATTTAAGATTAAGCATAATGCATTCCAAAGAAAACTTACATGTACATAAAAGTTTGTATGCATATTTATTGCTCATATTTGTATAGTATGATTATACAACTATGATTTTGATAACCTTCTAATGGTGGTAAGTTATAACTTGCATGTAAGAACACAGATACAAATTTTATGACTTGAAATGTGTATCATAAGACTTGTTAATATATGAATTATGAAATTGGAAAATGATTAAAGAAAATGTTACTATTCATGCTCTATTGTCTTAGTGGTGGATAGATAGGCATGTCTATAGGGATACAGAGAAGCTGCTATGGTTTGACACCAATGGTGTCTTCATTTCGAGACTATAATGTCTCCACAATTTGATGCCTCTAGGTATCCGCAATTTGATGCCTTGAAGTATCCACAGTTTGATACTTTCGAGAAGATATCTATAACTCTTGTTATCCATACCCACGGGAATGTGCAGGCCTAATATAGAAAGTAACGTAAACATATATAAATAAGAAATATGGCATGACAACATAAATAATTGGTATTGATGAGTATTTGCATGTGTATTGATAATTTGTATCATTGAGGATTGAATATCAACGTTTGATTTTTGAAGGTGAATTATGGTATATGAACAATATATTGAAGTATGTTTGCATTATGTATTTGATTGATTAGGTATGCCATCAGTATTTGTATTTATTGTGATGTTCATGAATGTATGTGCTTGGAAGATGACTGCTATGATTATTCATCCAAACTAAGTATTTTCCCCACTAAGCTTTTAAGCTTAGCATATATGTTAATCCATGTAGGTCCAGGTCATAGGAGTGAGGTACAGGGAACATCTGCAGGGACCAAGGCCAGCTATAATACCCACATACCCCCTAAAAGTATATATAGATACTACACACAACAGAACCAAAATAATCCAAAGCATACCAAATTATCACTTATATGCATTTTCAGAAACTCAAGCAAATAAGATTTACAATCCACTAGGAGATATTTTAGATTCAAGATATAATTTACATCACACAAGTACAATATTTTCAAACAATACATTCACATATACATAATCAGATAACATTTCAAACAATCTTGAATTGTTCATATAAAAGTGCAATCTAAACAATACGTATCTCAAACAGAATATGCCAAATCAAAATAAGATATATTTGCTACAGAGCAAAACTTACAAGTATCATAACAGAATACCAAAATCTCAAAAATAAACTTTAAAGTACCAAAATAGAACTTGTCTACATCAAAATACTATCTGATTATATCATAACAGAACTTAGTTATTTCAAAACAGAGCTTGATTATATCTAAACTGAGTATGTAAACAAATACAAAAAAAATTAGCTTGCTAATCCTTTTTACAAAAGTGAGTAACGAGACTAAAACAGAAGATACCATGTTTGGTATCTAAAACAAAAGAAACTTAAGTCTCTAAGACAGAAGACACAAAAGTTTCTAAAATCAAAAGACACTGAAGTATCTATCACAGAAGACACCTTATTGTCTAATTACAGAAGCAGTTGCTAACCCTTCTAGGCATGCCTATTTACCTACGAATAGGACTCAGCAATTTTAAAACAAACCATTTCAGATTTCATAATTTTATGCAAAAGATGAAGTACAACATATGTCTTTATTCTATTTTCCTCCAAATGAACTTATCTATTGACATTTGATCAAATATAACATACCTTATAAATACAAACATGTGCAATTATGCATCAATATAAGTGTTGAGTCATCACACATTATGTATATGCACACAATTAGAAAGAACTTCTAATACAACTCTAACTATCAAAATCCTAGGACAACTGATGGTCCAGTATTGTCACAATATTATCACAGAAATTTCCAATTCACAAGCATCCATATCCAATTCGTAATATGTAAGCCTTAGGAACTCATTCATTCATGATCACACCAAGCAATTCAACATTGTATTCATCATTATTAAACCATACATCCTTTATATTATCGTCTTCATTCATAATGCATACTTAAACTAGCTATTACTTAATTACTTCGGATACCAATTTAAGTTCAAACATACCTTAAACAAGTCCATTTAAGTCCTATTGTACCAAATAAATTAACTAAACCTTATATAGTTCATCAATTGTCGTTTCACACAATTATGGGATAAGTGACCCGAAACCTTCAAACAGTTGTTTTCATATGACAGATTTTTGGATCAGTTTTATATGGCTATTCTGACCTAGAAACTGACGTTTTTAGACAATATTGTCTTCTAGAACAGTGTTCCTCTATGCATTACGTTTTAAACGAAATAAAGTTAATTCAATTTGGTTCATTATTCCAAGAGTTATACTTAAAATACTACAAACTGTTCTCAACCATGGTCAACAACCAGAACTCAAATTCAAGCCAAAATTCAAAACCCCTACTAACAGAAATGAAATTCTATTCCTTCATAAAATTATAGATAAATGTATCTAGTTTAATATGAATTTAAAATCATCCTATTTTGATGTCTACAGGTCAAGATATGCCAGAAATACCAAAACTTGTTCAGGGGAACCACTCCTTCTAATGAGTATCCAGCATACATCAAGTTTCTAAACATAATTTTTCATTAATTCAGTACACATTTTATCCACTTCAAACATCAAACAATACATGTTCTATCATGATACCAAGTTTTGTACTCTCTTACCTATTTAACTGCAAATTCTTACTCCAAATAACCAGCTATTCCAACCCCTTCACACAACCAACACACTTCCAAAATCAAGGTAGACGTAGGTTGATCTTAACACTAAGATGATAACAACATAGATGGTAGTATAAAGTAATTGTCTAGATGCAGTATCATGCACGGATTCTTGAGCATTGGTGACCCAAAGTCAAACAAAATTCTAGAAGTAGTGAAGAGAGAATGGTTTCGGTGGAGAAAATTCAAGAGTGAAGAGAGTGTTGCAGAATCACCAAATGGCTTACATGATTCAGCACTTATTAATACTAGGTGTCATTACCATCATATGACACTTAACACCACAGCATGAAGTCCATTTGCCCTCCATTCAAGCTTCCATTTGTAACACTCCAATCGAGCTACTTGTCATTCTATTATGCTTCCATTTGTCACACAATGAGTAATGCCAAATGTCAATGCATTAGCTATGCCAAATATCAATGCATTAGCTATGCCAAATGTCACTAACTCATAGGCTTAATCATTCTAATTTTTCATGTACCAATTTAACTTGTCTCTTGACCATTTTTCCTAGTCCAAACATACATTTAAATACCTCAATTCTCTAATGGCTTCAATTAATTTCAATTCACTAACTATGATCCATCAATGCCAAAATTCAAGTCATATGCCTTTCACTTTCAAATCATAGCACAATTTTAACTCATATCATACATGTACTTTCATAAATATGTAACATTTCATCTAGGGTATATTTTGGGGACTTACACCAACCGCTAGAAGTAAAAGTACCCTTGGAATGTACATGTAATAAAGGACAATGTAATGTTTTCTTTTAGATTATCATGTAATTGTAAAGATGTGAATCTACTTTTCAATGATGATGTTAAGTGATATGAAACTTTGTAATATGTATATGTATAGCATTGAATAGAAAAATGTGTGATGATAGTTCCTATGAATGAATAGAAACATATACTGTGACTGTTTGTATACAAATTTGGTTTCTATGTATGTGGGTGGTTGTAGGTTCCATATAAGGGAGTGTTACAAACTTATGATTGTTGGTACATGGTGATTGTTAAATTTGTTTCTTCTCAAGTTTTTCGTTATTATAATTTTATATGCTCTCCAAAGTAGCTCAACAAAGTTCAAAAGTTGAAAATTATGTGTTGCAAGTATATTAACGAAAAACAAAATTGTTGTGATAATTGTAGGACAGTATGAAGAATTATTATTGTACTAATGAAATTATTGTTTGATGGACCTATGCTATAAAAAACTAAGTTTTATTTAAACTTGTTTATCTAAATTTCCTTCAATATTATTACCCCTTTTAATTATTCCTACCATATCTTTACCTAAGCCTCATTAACCTTGGTTAAAAGACCTTTTGATTTTTGTTTTTGGTTTACTTATTAGTGATGGAGATATGATTTTATTGCAAGGTTATAGTTAAGGATCCTCCTATGTAATGATTTGAGTGTTTGTTATATTTTTCACCCCAAACATTTTAAGTCTATAAAGTTAATCTTTTGAGAGGGTGTGGAATTTATGACTTTTGATTTCAGAAAGATTATCAATGTGATTACTATTGATTTTGACTTATAAAATTTGGTTATAGGATAACTTAAGTCTAATTGTATATCGATTCGATTGATATGATATGATAATTTAGGGTGTAGATGGACATGTTAAGGTTGATAAGGGATTAATGTTTTTAAGTTTGATGACTTCGATTATGATTTGCTTAAGGACAAGCAAAAACTTAAGTATGAGGATGTTTGACAAACATTTAATGGATTATGTTTTTATCCCCCTTATTTAGTGCGTTTTGCTTGTTATTTGAGAAACTTTTGTTGTTTTTGTGGTACTTATTTTGTTTCTAGTATGTTTTTAGATCTCAATTGCCTTTATGGATCAAAATGAGAAAAAGTTGGGAGAAATCAGGGCAAAAAATGGAAGATTTGGACATATTTTAGAGGTATAGACCTATGAATTGAACTACACTCTTATGTAACATATATGGCCGTGTAAGGGACAATGTAAGTCATTGCGAATGTGTAATGGTTTGAAGATATTATTTTGCCCTTGTTACAATGCACACCTATGTAAATTCATATACAAGTCCCTGTCCTATACCAATGTAAGCTCTTTGGAACGTGTGAATCCACGATTCTAAAGTGTGTTTTTAGATAAATAATCACTCACACGATTGTATGATTGACCGTGTATATTTCTAGAAACTTTAGTTTTGTACTATAAAAGGAAATTATGAAGGCTAAACAAGAAAGTAATAGTTAGGGTCAGATTCAGATTTAGATTAAGAGGAAAGGATAAAGTTTGAGACATAATTCTGAACCTAGGATAGAGGAAAACACGAATATTAATCTATATATCTGATAGATAACAACTTTTCACTATAGATCTGACAGATCCCCTTGAAACTTCGATGAAAAACGTATTTAGGATTTATATTTTGATTTGATCTTTTATTTAATGCATTTTGATTGATTGATTCATTGCAATTCATTGTGCATTTTTTAAGTCTTGAATTAATGTAGTTGGGATATTAGTTCAATGTGTGATTTCATATTATTGAAACTAAGAATTTCTTTTATGTGAATAGATCTATCATAATTAGAAGTTTCATACAAATGTAGACATAGGTCTGCATAAATCCTCTAAATTATGGTTAAACATAAGAATCAAGTAATGCAAGCTTATAGGTTTTTAATAGAAAATGGATTCAATTAATCAATCGAGGATTAGTTGTTAATAGTCTTAAGAAAAATATTAACATAAGATAGGAATTTAAACGGTCCAATTATCAATAATTAATTTGTATGATAAAAGGTTAGTACTTAAGAAATCATAAATGGTTCACTTTATATAGGTATTAGTTATTTAATATTGATTGATCTTAGTAATATTTGTGTTTTGGTTTATTTTTGCATTAAATTTAGTTTACTTTAAATTAAAACACCATTGGTTAATTTTTCAAAAAAATTCAACACCAATTAAATAATAGATTAGAGGTTATTAGTAGTACTTATAGTCCTTGTGGGATTAACACTTGATATTCACTAATCCTACACTATAGTTTGATATATACACTTACCTGTGAATTTTATAGAGTAGAGATCTGTATTCATATCAAGAACACTCATCTTAGGTATCTTGGTATTATCCAGTGTGGTTTGAACGTGCATGCCCCATGCTTTTGCCAACTTGTGGATGCCTACGAAAGGCAAACTTAGTAGTAAAGACAAAATAAGAAAATTCATGAATATCTCATATTTATATGTCCTTTGATGAACAGACATTGAGATAATAGAACACTTTTATTTAAAATGCAATTAATCAAAGACAGTCTAGGGATGTATGCGTGAATTGTGTGGTGCGAATTTGGGATCTTAGAAGTGGCAAGAGGTACTACTCCGGTGTTGTAAAAATGGGAACTAGAGCATATTTAAGATAGCTTTGAGCAATACAATTAATGCCATATGGCTGAAGAGAAACCGGAGAATATTTGGGACAAATTGAAGAAGTTGACTAACGAAATCATCAACAAAGTAAGGGAACAAATCCTTGTGCACAATCTGCATAGAACATGCACTTTAGAGGTAGCTGAAAGATGGAGAATCCACATGTTGACAGCTATCTGTAACTGAAGGAAAGGAAGTTGATTAAACAATATTATAGACTGAACAATGACCTTGTAAGCTGACGTAATTGTAATTCAAAGGATTCCAAAATGGAGTCACAATTTGTACTATTAGTTTTGAAAGTTGACGAATTCTTTTTAACTTTTCAGCTACAAAAGCCGATAGATTTGAATCCCTACAAAAGATAAGCCCAAATTATGCCTGGGCTTCAAACGAAAACGATTTTATGAGACTTTAGCAAATCAAGTTGCATGCTTCCTAACTGAATAAAGTCTCTCCGGTGGCCAGCTTTCAAGATTATCGATTCTCTCACAAATCCATCTCCAAATCTCTGTAAGAAAATAAGTGTGCAGAAGTACTTAAGGTTTCGTCGAAAAGTTAGTACACAATAATAATAATACTAATAGACGACGAAGAGAAGGAGAAAATTTTTATTTGTTAGATATTATATGGTACATATAGCATAAATATAAAAAGAGAGAATATGAAAAACAAGGAAATCTACATAAATTTATTGTGGCGTGCGGCCCATCAAGATCAGCTTCCAATTAATTAGCCTGCTGCTACAAGTTCCCACAGGTCAAGCTTCTCTAAAACATTATGAATTGAAGATACAATTGAACATTGAACAATAACTATAAAGGTGCTTTTCCTGCTGGCACATCAAGTTCCATTGGAATTATCAACCAAACCCAAGTACTTTATTATTATAATTAATAGTTCCACCATCAAAAAATATTATATGCCAAACGTGACAACTAATTTCATGAGAATCTTATCAATTATTGTGTTTTGTTCCGTTACTATCTTATCACTGCAGTATGGAATCTCTCCCATCCTAGTCTATTGAAATAGTGTCTTTTTATATCTTTTACTCCAAACCTAGTGCTCAAAAACCATTATAAAAGTTGATCGACATATGCAACAGTTTTGGTCTACGTAATAACACATTCTTAATTATCTTAAGCAAAATTACTTATATATACTAATTAATAATTCAAAGAACCCTTGTAAAAGTCTTATTATTAAATCCACGTCGTTTTATGATAAAACTAAATCGACGTCATTTTAACAAGAGAAAACTGTACAAGATATATCCTAGGTAGGGAGAAACTTGGCCCCTCTTTTAAGAACCAGGATAATAAATGGAAATTGGATGCAAACACTCATAAGAAGTATGATTATAAATTTGTTGAGATCTTGTCTAACTTCAATCAAGATGTTGGTGTGTGTGTGTGTGTTGCATACTTTTATTTTTTGAGAATTTAAAATTTTATTAATGAATAAACAGATTACAACAGAACATTTGTCTCTCACGTGGGACGGACATAAGAACTAACATTTAAACTAAACAACGTCGCTCTATAACAACATCTTTTAAGGACAAAAACGACAACATTCATTGACGAAACAAGGCTAGATACATAGGGCATAACTACCTCTTACTTTTGGGATAAGTTAAGAAATTTCTCGAAATGGTAGGGTGGGGATGGCGAAGGCTGAGACACTGGCGAGGTTGGCGATGTCACTTGTAATCCATGTGGATCTGCTACGCTTTATGCAGTAGCAGTTTGCTCAATCACTAGCGAGGATGGTGATGTCACTTGTCATCCATATGTGTTGCATACTTGCCTAAGCTAAAGGGGTTTGTGGGTGTTTCCGGTTCTCCCATGTGATTCCTTCATTTAAACTAATAGGCAAGGAAAGAGAATGTGTGCCAAAAGGATCTTTTGAACCTGACCTAGCTTCATTCCTCCAAAATATTAAAGAGATTAACATCCATGTGGATATAGGAGAGTTTGATGGTAGTGATCACTGATGAGGGAAAAAATCCAAAGAAGAATTTGAAGCAAAATGTTTTGCACATAAGACTGAGTTGGCTGATCTGAAAGAGGCTTGTTTGGCATCTAAAATCAACAATGGTACTGAAAGATCTCTGTGATTTTAAAATCACATCTTTTAAACTCATTAAATGTGTCTTTTATTATCATCTTACACTCATACATGATGAGTCTAACTAATAAGATTTTTGCACGTTCTCATACCTATCCATAATCCTTACGATTAGTATATAATGAGAGCTCATGATCATATATCTATAAAGAATATATGTCATTTTGATTAACGAGTCAATCTTTATGTAGATTTATATTACCATTTCCTAGGTTATATCTAGCATTTAAATCTCCTTGGTCTCATTTATTTCATCGTGTTATAAATGTATTCAATTCTTTTACTAAGAGTCGCAACCTTCTTTGAATACAAAATTTTTCTTTATGTGAGTTACCAATCAAAACGATCTTCCTCTATTATAAATTCTCTTAAATTGAATAATTTGTTTTCCTAGAATTATTTTATAAGATCGTATCAAACATAATCTTTTGGTAATATTCTAAAGTAGCAAACTTTAATTTTAAATCTTAAGAATTATACAAGAGGTTAAAAGGCTCATTTAGCCTTTAGAGTCTCATATAATAAAAATTGACATCTTTTGACTTACATTAATCCCTTTTATGGTCACTTCTACACACACGATAGAAGTCATATGCTACGGTACTAACTTATTAATTTGGATTGTATGTCTTTTACAAATGCAATATTGTATAACTATTGATTAAAACACATTTAATGTTTAACCTTAATTCACTTGTTTACTCTTAAATTTGTCTGTCTAAAATCTCATATAACAATTTAAGACAGATATTCTGATCATATGACTACTCCAAACCAATTTCCTTTTGACTTATCATCCAATGACATTTGCAATTTAAGTTCCTTACTTTAGCTCTTGATTATGACCTTGACAATAAAATTAAAATTTGCCTTATCTCTAATCATCACAAATATTATAGTCGATTAAACCAATCTTTTATCTATTCGACATACTCTTTGTCTCATGTGACAAAAATATGGCATACAAAATAAACATATTTCAAAATTAGGTACTAGATAATGTTTATTAATTAATAAATAATATCAACTCATATTTGTATTTAAACATGACAATATATTGAATGAACACACATGGAAATTTTAATCAATTATATTTTAATATTTACATAATCCTAATAACTTTACATGCCCTATATATGTATCTAAAAAATTGGTTTTTATTATGGATTTGCCTCCATATCTCATGCAGATATATACAATATGTTCATTTCTCCTTGCTTTGAGTGACTCCTAAGCTAACCAAGAATCTAAGCCACATGGCTTCTTTTATTGATGTTAAAAGTGTTATCAATTCGGCTTCCATTTTATATAAAGAAAAATATAAATGTTCTTTAATTTTCTATAATATAGTATCATTCTTAAGTAAGAAAACATATCTAGAGGAAGATTTTCTCTAATCTTAATTTCCTCCCAAATTTGTATTTGTATACCCATATATAGTATAGTTCATTGCCTTATTAGTATAATTCATGATCATTAATACCTTTTAGATACTTCAATATTCTCTTTGACTAATATCTACTCATCATTCTAAAAGCACAATTTCCAACGTGTTTATCTTATATTTGACTAATATCTACTCATCATTCTAAAAGCACAACCAATATATGATCTTGTACACATCTAACCTAAGTCAGGCTTTCAACTGAATTGAAATAAAGAACTTTCTTCTATTATTCTCTTTCTTGTGGCATCGATGAGCAAAACTTCTTGCTAAAACCTTCGCCGTTAGCAATAAGATTTTCTATTAATTTGTAATCTTGTATATAGAATCGTTCTAAAGTCATTTGAAGCACTATAAGAAAATTGTAAATTACCGACAAAAGATTCCCTACGAAAAAAATTTCATAGGGAATTAGCAACAAAAATTGATTTTCGCAGGTAAATTTGTCAAGAAAAAGGTATTTTATGACCAAAAAAAACCGCCATTAAAAGAAGAGGGAATTTTAATGCCAAACTTTGCTGACAGAATTTAGTAACGAAAGAACGAAAGTCATCGTAAAAATAAGCACTAATGATTTCTAGTAAAAATTGCATACAAAATTTACGGACAAAAATATATTTAGTGAAAACATTCCCAATGGAAACATGTTTCGGTAGGTAAATTCCGTATATAATGATGTTTCTATAGGAAATTTGATAACCATTTTTTGTCAACACGAATGCAAAACATTTTCATTTCCCAACCAAAACTCATCTGCTCAAAAGCTCCCTCTCACTCTCTCTCTTCTCTTCTCTTCTCCATGCTATTTTGGAGGTTTCAGAATGTCGGACCTTGCCAAAATCTCACTCTCTTCTTCCTTGTATCTAGACTCTTCAGACAGTCTTAACAAGAATTTTTTAGAGACCAAGGTCAAGCTTCGTGTCTTGCCATTGAAGGGCTTTCTTCCCTTTCTCGTTTGCGCTAAAAAATGGTGATTTCTAGGTTTTTGTTGTGGGTTTGTTTAGTAGAATTGTGTAGATTTTGGAGGGATATGTGCATTTGGTAATTAATTTTGGAATTGGTACTTTTCTTTGCATATTGTTGTGATTGATTATGGTTGAAGTATCTTCTCAGTTCCTAGTAAGGAAGCTTGTGAATGCCATTGTCATCAAGATTCACTGAATACCCATAACGTATTGCCGAAATTTCTCGATAAGGGTGGTGATGGCTGCAATATTTTTTATGGGAATTGGGGATGATAACTATCCTCTGTATAGGAGTAAAGATTGTTTGTTTGTAAACGCAGGGTTTCGGTGTCTAGAGAATGGTAAGCCTGATAATCTCTACGTCAAGTGGCATTGGCAACCCAGTCATTGTAAGTTGCCCAGATACTATCATACTATTTCCTTTAAATGTGGTGTTCTTTACTTCCTCGAATAGTTTATTTGAACCTTCCAACACTGGTTTGTTGAGAAAATTTCCGCTCAAGAATAGTGAACAAACTTGAATGTTGAAAGTTTTCTAACAAACGGGAGACTGTTGCTTCACTTGTATTAGGCTAAGTAGAAATTTGCTTTAGTTAATTAGTCTGGCTATGAAATGCTTGCTTAATGTATGTGTATAAGTACGGACTTAGTCTCTGTCTAGTACTCTTACATAAGTAATGTCATCTATACTTTGCCTTTTTGTTTGTGAAGAAAATTTGTGTTCCATTAGTTATTGATTTGCTTTCATATAAATGCTTACTCTTTTTTTGTTGTTGTTGTTTAATCTTGTCATTTGTAGTTAGTTGGACCAGAGTGTAATATTTATGTCCTTGCTCCAATCCTTTAGCAGGGAGAAAATGTGTTGGTATAGATATGTAAGTAACACATTAAGTGAGTTTTGTATTACTCTCAAAAGCTTTCTTGACCTCTTAATCTTGTTAAATGTTTGATCAGATGATACTCGAGTTGATTCCGTGCTTTATGCAATAATTGAATCATTGTTTTGTTAGTTTTTGAACTACGTTAATTTCTTTTATTAAATTGAGGTTACAATAAAGTAGTTGGTAGTTCATTCTTTAGATATATAAACTTGTTTATGAGCATAGTAGTTTTGGAATAATCGTAATTTACTTGGTTTTTTCAGAAAGGTGATGACTAAGAGTGGATAAGAAGATACTTTGTAAAGAATTTTGAAATGTCGATACACACTTATATTTCACATGGATTAAAAGAAGATAAAATAAGTGCATAACTTAGCTAATAATTTTTTATTATTGTATTGTGAATATGTTAATGGTTAAATTTCATTAAGTCCATATGGACAATGTGACAGCATATATAAATGCAGTTTTTTGGTCATTGACATTTGGATGTATGGTTACTTTTAATATGATATCATATTTAAATGTAATTTTTTGGTCGTTTACATTTAATAGTGGATGTACATTAATATTTATATATTGCTTTTAATGTATATCGGATGTTGCCTACATAATGAAAAGGGTTTGATTTTACCTTAAATATTATTGGTAATGAAAGAATAAATTGTTGCTTTTATTGATATAAATTGTTGCCCAAAAAATTCACTTTATTGCCTTATAAAGTGAAAGTTGTCAAAAAAATTGTGTAGTAAAGGAATAGTGAAATTCGCCGGGAAAAAAAGTGCTAATAGTTCCTGGTAAAAATTGCGTACGATATTTACCAATAGAAAAAAATAAAAATTGGGTACGATGTTTACCAATGGAAAAAAATTTCCTTAGGGAAATTCTCTATGGAAAGGTGATTTTATAGGTAATTTTCCAACAAAAATAAGTTTCCATAAGGAATTTCACGATGGAAAAAATTCCTTGTAGAAACATATCTGTGTAGGGAACTTATCTATGGAATGATGTTTCCATACGGAAATTACCTACTGGAATTTGAAGTAAGTTTAATTAAATTTCCTCATTTTTTAGGACGGATGTTATAATTCTATTGAAAATTTTAATGGCAAAAATTTTAACTCCATTGGGAAATTTAACGATGAAAATTGTAATTCTATCGAGAAATTTTAGTTACAACCTTTTCTCTTACGACTCTTTTAATCAATAATTTTCTTCATCAAACTTGTTTGCCTATAAAAAAAATCAGTATTTTCTTTCGATAATTTCTTATCACTAAAACCAATTTTTCTTATAGTGAAGATAACTCTTTTGGATTGGTTAATGGCATTGTTCTTGTCCCGCAACTCGATGAAATCATAATCACAGGGGAAAAGAAAAAGATAGGTTGAAATCTGGAATCTAGTGAGCAAGATCAAGTAAATGAAATTGATACAATTTATAATCCTATGCTCCAAGTATTCCTATATCATATATGAAAAATCCCCTTTCATCAAATCAATAATGGTGTGTCTATGATTGATGAGAAAGACATAGAATGATGTCTTATTTTATATGTTACTTTTCTCCATTCAAAACTCTGCTCGTACAGATAAGGATAGCAAACATGAAATTAAAAAAAAAAGCATGCAAATAAGATGAAAATAGGTAGAAGAAGAAGATAAGAAAACAATTATTTATTATATAGTACTTATACAATTCGGTGTTGCTCTAAAAAGGAAAGGATGCCACCAAATATTGAAAAACTATTCTTGTATTCAAATTAGAAATTTTGAAGAAAATATCAATAATTTTCTTGGTAAATAAGAACCCACAAAAGATTTTCTAAGAAATTTGAAAATGAAAGATCCTATTGGAAATCAAATATTATCCAAGTAAATTAAATTTAAGTATCTACCAAAAAAGTTATAGAGCTTATAATTTTTTTAGACAAATTCATAGAGCGTATCAATCATAGTAACTCCAATAAAGATAAGTAAGATACATGTGCAAAATCAATCAACGTTTGCTTAATGTTAACACGAAAAGATAAAATTAGATGACCCATCCAAAATGAAAACTACATTCTTCTTGTTATTATGATATTGATTTTGTAACATATATTGTTTTTGCAATTAAATCAAAAATAAAATTTCTGTCTACAATGATCAACATATTCTTTTACATTTTCTAACCTCGTGGAAATTCAATAATTTTGTCACGACAAAAGTTTAGTCCTTGACCTACCATAGCAAATGACTGAACTGTCTTATTAATAAAGGAACAATTGGATCATCAAATTGGATTACACTCCCCATGCGATACAAATACTGTGAGGTCAACTCAATTAGTTTTATATATTCTCTAACATACCCTCTTGAGTGAAAGCCCTTTAGGCTTGAAACTTGCACAGGCCTACTTTACCTTGTGCTTAATTTAATTAGATGAAAAATAGGTAGGTGGTAGGACTCGAACTCATTACCACTTGGTCATAGAGACTCTGATACTATGTGAGGCCAACTCAATTAGTTTTATATATTTTCTAACATCTCTTTATTTTAAATTTGTTAATAAATAGTTGAATGTTTAGAATATTTTTAACTGATTCAAACTGAAACGTCTGATTAGATATTGCATAAATTAAAAAACATGTTTGATATGTTTTGTATCTCACATATATTTTTCAGTTTAACTGTTTCATTCATATGAAGTTTAATAAAAAGCTAAGAATTGATCAACTAGAAAAAACATATAAAGGAAATTAATAAGCGGACTCCCTAACACATCCGATTCCACTTTGGCTCAGCACATTCTACTTCATCATAATTGAAAATATGGGTAATGAATAATTGGCCGTCAAATGCTTAATGGACTACATTTAATTTCATGATTGAAATTGTTCGTGTAGACTCTTTTACAAAGTCTTTACCTACTTCGGATATTAATGCTTAGATGGAACCAGGAAAGTGATTCCTGTCAAATGGTCTTTCATTTTCCATAGTTGACCAAGTAATCCTGCCCAGTCAAGAAGGCAGTAGTTTTGGTATTCAGTTACTTGCTTACATCTAACTCTACCAACCTCCAAGACAACGACGGACCAATTGCTGCTCTTGATTTCACATTACATACGTATAGAATATGGAGTATTTTAAATAAGACGTTATTCTAGCCTTTTTATTACTAATTCAAATCTCCATTTTCCATATAATTAAAAATAATTATGGGTCACTTCCCCAACTTCCAATTTTCTAATGTTGATCAACTCCCAAATTCCATGTACGACCTCCTTACACTTATATGATAAAATAAAACCCTTATCATCAATTGAATTATTGAATAAGTCCATTTTCTTTTTGCAGTATATAATTAAATCTACAACACTGCCTGACCTATTAACTTATTCACATTACATACAGGGGTTGAACTACCAAACAATCAGTTGTTGTTTTTTTCCCCCTTTAATCATAATAAAAGAGTAATTCCCATTATTTCAAAAAGAAAAGCAATGTTTATACAATAAGATCATTAAAATTGAAGGACACGTTACCTAGACAATCCTCATTAATGATCAACTAAAAACAATTAAACATAACTAAATCATATCAAACAATAACAAAACAATCTTTTAAAAAGAATAAGCAATTCATAAAAGAAAATAAATATGGAAAAAAAACGCATCACAACTATTTCCAAAGAGGTGAACCAGAATTAACCATAGCCACTTGAATAAAAGAATGTTCTTTTTGTTTTAATCTTTGTCAGATACTTGAAGTTTAGTATATGGCATAAATTTTTAAACAAGGAATAATCTTTTGAATATATTTGATTTTAAATTATGTACTCGCAGTTTAAAAATTCAACATCAACGATAGTGAAGTTGTGACAGGGGATGCTGTAGACTCTTAGTTTATCATAAACAAAACTCTTAAGAGTATGTATAAAATTCATTTAATTCTCCATCTTAGTATGAATTTTTAAATGAACTAGATTCAATGTTTTCTTAGTCAAGGACACTTCCATACTAAGGTTAGAGAGACCAAGATTTAGTCGTGTGAATTCTGTGGAAGAGAAAGAGAACCGATCTTTTCCAGTTGTTTGCGTCAAAATGAAATGGATAAGTGGGAATTGGAGGCCTTAATTTCACATCTTAAACGATTATTATTGTCTTAATTAATTTGCTATCATCATAATGAAGTTGATCATGGAGTAGCAGTGGTTTTTCTGACTTAAATGTTAAAAATTGATCAATACATGCGACGAAAATCAAAAGAAGAAAGCCGCGTAAAGGAAAAAAAAAAATGAATTCACAGTAGCCTACAAAGGAGATCGATGACTACTTGCGATCCTTTCACAGCAAGTGAAAGCGAAGGCCTCTCCGAGTCTTGATCTATCAATGGATCTAAAAAAACAAACCTAATTGAAAACCATTTTGTTTTTCTTATCAGTTGAGCTAATCCACTCAAATGAATTCTAAAACTGTAAGACAATAATTCTTTGTGAATACGATAAAATAAAAAACTAGAATTATGTAACATTTTGTGAAAGTATTTAATATCTTGATTAAATCCCAATAATTAGTTTCCCAATGCGACTACTGTAATTTAAGGGATAACATTTTAACTCAACCATTCAATCCCCCATTTATCTTCTTTAATGTAAAATAGGCTATCAAAGTATATTTAATCAAGGATAAAGATGTTAATCTTTATATCAAATCATATAAATATTTTGTGAAAATAATTTTATTTTTAATTTCATGAAATTTTGATTAACTAAAAGATAAATAACCAATTCTCAAGTATTCACAGTAATAAAAATTATTTTATAAAATTAGGATATATATATATATATATATATATATTTACCCCAGAAGAAATTGAGATTTAACTTCTGGGGTAAAATATATATATATATATATATTTACCCCAGAAGAAATTGAGATTTAAGTTCTGGGGTAAAATGGGCTTAGGAACTAAGAAAAGAATCTTCAAGGTGAAAAAACAAAGAATGAAGCGGAGAAAGCTATAGAAAGAGAGAGTTGGTGGAGTGTTTGACTCTGGGTTTATACGTGATGGGCGGACCAGTCATATAATGTGCAACGTGGCCCACCAATGAATATGATTAATACATCTTCTAGAAACTCGCTCGCATTTACCTCCATTCCATAAACGGATTTTTCAGGTTCATAAAAAAAAAAGGAAAAAAAAAAGTGTACAAGAATTAATGACCTCCTTAATCCTATCCACTTGCTAATTTATATTTTTCGATTAGGTTTCGTCTGTTTTGTTTTTTCACTGTATCTGCCTAATTTAGGTGTATATATTTGTCGTTTTTCAATTATATTTTTTTTACATAAATCTGCATAAAGTACGCCTGAACAAGTTAGAAGAATATTGGAAAAATAAAAAATAGGCGCTGAGATTAATTATTTTGTCTATCAATTTATGAGTCGTGCTTATATCTATCATATGACGATCTCACTTTTCTTTCTACCAACCACCCGTAAAACATTTGACAATTGGCGAAAACATGTAAGGGTGGGATTGCATCATGTATTTTCTCAATCTGTCCACTACGGCCATGGCTTCTAGAGGATTGCCTTGACTAGTGTTGAGTCGACTAGAATTCTATTCTATTTTATATATTTAGTCTTGACTAATCTATTTATTTCAATTTTGAACCTAATTTTGAGGCATTAATAAACCTAGTTGAGTTGCATATCGTCCACCACAAAAATTTTGAAAATAAATTATTAATACTAAATTGTTAAAAAGTGGTAAGTAGTAATGGAGAACACTCCATTGCAGTGCATTGACTAATTTGATTCTATGACTACATATTTCAATCTAAAACATAACAAGAGTAATTGAATTTCCATACTAGTTGACAGCCTACAAAATCCCAAATTTCAGGTGGTGGGTAAACTCCTCAAGTTACAAAATTCCGGCCCTAACGACTAGGAATTAACACAACAATAAATCGTAACATTACCCCTAGCTAGTTCCCTGTTTTTTAAAGATATTAAATGTGTGGAACAGAAGCAAAAACTCCCTTAATTACCAATTGCTTCTGCAAATTGAGGATGCTTATTAATCATATTTTCCATTTTTAAAGTCAGTAATGAGGTTGGTGAGTGATGGTGTTTGTTACTTTCAACCCCGATCAGCACAGAAAGGGGATGTTATACGTGTACCGACAGCCCTCGTTGTTTTAGAAATTGAATGAATATATTGCGTGTATGACAAGTTACGTGATAACATCAAATGTGTATATGTAAGTGAAGAAAATTGTGAGAAAGTGCTCCTATTCAATCCTTCCCGTACCAAGCCTGTGTGATAAAATTATGGACAGGAACTTGTGGTCCAAAATGTTGTAACTTGTTTCACCAGTTATAGGGTCTTTTCTTCCCGTTTTTCTAAAAGTAACTCGTGACTTGGTATGTAAAATAATAAGTTTAGGTTTTTTTCCCTACCTCTTGTTCATCTTATCCCATACAGTGATTCCAGCTATGCCTATGACCTATCATTGTCCTCGTTTGATCAGGAGCATGAATAGCTTACAATTCGATCCTACAGTTTTTTTCCCCCCTTGATGTCGTTATTGTAACAAACAATATTGCGGTGCAAGGCTTCTCTAAGAGTGAAATCAATGTAGGACTCCATTGCATAGCGGCTTATAATACCCTTCAAGTTTTCCGAATTTTCCTTTAATTTGAAAGCAATTTTTACCTTGTTTAAAATAAATTTATCTTTTCTTTTTCTGAATCTATTTAAGTTTAAGTTTACATGAAAATAAGAGTATTGTATTTAAATTTCTATAATTTTAATGTACCACTCAGTTAATTTTTATTAAAGTCAAGAATTATCCATACAAGTTAAAAAATAAAAGATATTTGTTGTTTTTACGCGGATTGGTACTGAGCTTCATTTCTTGCTAAAGGGTAGAACCAAGCATTCCAATCACAGCCGTGAACCCCAAAAGTATCAACGGTGAGTACCACGCCAACCCAAAGCACATCGAACCAATTTCTCCTTAAAACTCTTTATATGAGTGCCATTTTAGAGCTCCCTTCCTGAAACTATGTCCCTTTCTCTTTTGGTGGACTGAGGACCAGTGTAAACGCACAATGCCACAGATTACCCAAAAGCAGCGGCAGAAACCAAAATCAAATTATCAGACTACAGGCATAAGCTTGCCTTACTTTTCTCAAGTGGTCACAGCCCACTCATCACTTTCATATTATATATATATATATATGTACATTCATATACCGAAGAAATACCTCATTACCTCTGCCATTTTCCATCTCTCGTCCTTTTCCTTTCCATGTACTCCGCGTGTACATGTCATTTCATTTAGAATCCCACTCCCACCGCGTCCTTATAATAACAATACATTCTCTTCACTTCTTTTAAATCAGCTTCTCTCTCACTTCTAATCAGTTCTTCATTTCCCACTACCACATTTAACAACCACCCATGAACGGAGAGCGCAAGCATGAGCGACGATGGGCCTCCGACTCCGTTTCCGGCAAAGCTCCTTTAAGCACTGCAACATCCCCAGGGACGGACTCCAATCTCACGGAGGAGTTCATCGAGGTCACTCTCGATTTGCAGGATGATCATACCATCATTTTACGCAGCGTAGAGCCAGCCACCACTGTCATTAATATCGACGAAGGACTCGATACTCCGACCTCTGCAGCCTCCGCATCAGCGTCCCGATCTCCGACAATCAAGCGGAGCTCTTCCAACAAACTGCGGCAGTTCTCACAGGAGCTCAAGGCGGAAGCTGTGGCCAAGGCGAAGCAGTTCTCTCAAGAGCTCAAGGCCGAGTTGCGTAGATTCTCGTGGAGTCACGGACAAGCGTCGCGCGTGCTAGCTTCTTCGCATAACAATGGAAGCGGTGAATCCGCTTTAGCAGCTCGTGCTCTGAGGAAGCAGCGAGCTCAGCTTGATCGGACTAGGTCCGGCGCTCAAAAAGCTCTGCGTGGCCTGAGGTTTATCAGTAACAGTAAAACTAATGGCGTCGATGCATGGAACGAAGTCCAAACCAATTTTTACAAGCTCGCTAAAGACGGATACCTCTATCGTGTGGATTTTGCTCAATGCATAGGTCTCCCTCTTCGATTAACTACTAACCAGCTTTTCGTTTATTTATTTTGTCTTCAATAATAGGAAACATAATTGACTGCAAATTTCAATTCATTTTCTCAGGAATGAGAGACTCCAAGGAGTTTGCCCTGGAACTGTTCGATGCCTTAGGCAGGAGAAGGCGATTGAAAGTAGACAAGATCAGTAAGGACGAGCTTTACGAGTTCTGGTCCCAAATCTCCGATCAGAGTTTCGATTCTCGTCTCCAGATCTTCTTTGACATGTACGCATTACTTATATTCATTAGAAAAAGAGAAAAGACAATAAGAGATTGATTAGGAACCTAACTTTACTTAATTAATTACAATTTTCCAGTTTCTATCTGTCAATGTAGATTAAATTGTGTACTTTCTTGTGTTTTATAAATCTCAATTCCTAAACCTTTTAAAGTAAGTTATATAAATCTTTCCCCTGCATGGTGCAGGTACGTTTCTTACTTTAAATTTGGGAAGTTGTTTTATGATGTTAAAGTTGTGGAAAAAATAGAAGTAAATTATTGTATGATGTAATCATGATACTGACATGTGATTTGCGGTACAGGGTGGATAAAAATGAAGATGGAAGGATCACCGAAGAGCAAGTAAAAGAGGTATTAACAAATTATGGAGTTCAATTCATATTCTCTGTCAGGCTCTCTTTTAAAATATTTAGGTCACTATTTTGACCTAAAGAAGCATTGATTATCAGCACATATAATTAAATCAGTCAATTATGCAAGCTCTTAAGACTAACGTGCATGAAATAGCTTACACCCTGTCAGATTCTAACAATAATCATCAATTAAGCCGCCCACCAGACCTTGTGTTTCTAAATGTAAATCCAAACCACGAGTTCTAATTAGCTGCTAGGAGACGTAGTCCTCCAATCTTCTTTGATGCAAATAACGATTAAAATAATTATTTGTAGCTAATAAAGGGTTTGGTGGCCTTAATCCTTCAAGTTCCAACTACTCCAATGTTGAACATATATTTCTATCTTTATTGGGTCTCTGTCTTTCCCATATTCTCAAGCATCTTATCTAATATAAGATGGGAAGCTCATTATTCAACGTTTAGTGAACTAGCAGGTCCACCATCTAGAGATTTTTTGAGTTTGACTTTAAAGTAAATTTTACCTAAAAGATTTTACAGTGGCGTTGAAAGTAATGGGGTTGGTAGGGGTTTTTCAGGTCAAATTGTCATGACAACTTCCTTTATTGGTGCTTTTCTTCGATGGAGTTTATTAAAGGAGGGATTAGTAAATATATATTTTGTATCCGTTATTGCTTATTTCAATCAAGTTATTTATTGAATTTTTAATTTTTAAATGAAAATGGTAGATTATTACCTTAAGTGCTTCAGCAAACAAGTTGTCAAGGTTGAAGGAACAAGCAGAAGAGTACGCTGCTCTGATCATGGAAGAGTTAGACCCCGAAAGACTTGGATACATTGAGGTGGGTCCTCCTTTAAACGCCCTTCTTGGCATGGTATAGTGACAATTTATACTCTTATAAGAAATTACGGTTAAATGGGATGATAGGATAATTAATCTGATTTCATTTTCAAATCACGTTTCGTGCATTTCTTAACTCTGTTTATGCAGCGTCCAACTTTCACCCGCCTCGTCTTTTAATCTGGGTTTTCGTTAAAACGGTCCTCCGGGCTTTTTTTTTTTTAATAACTAAAATACATTTAATATGTATAAATCTGAAGAGATATATAATTATCTTCATTTAGCACCGAGTCATCCAAAAGTCCATGGTTAGGCAACAAGCGAACGTACCTTGAAGGAATGGGTCATAATGTTGTTGAACCGTAACAAGAAAATTTAAAGAATATAAGAAATCAACTAGGAGACGGCAATTAATCAGGTTAAGTGAGCTTTCGCGGTAGTTGAACAGCCTTCAGTTCTGTAGTTAAATATTCTTAAAGGAAAAACACATCTATATTTGAAAGCTATAATTATGGGTCAATTTAGTTAGGTCGTAAATCAGATATCAGTGAGGTTTGGATGACAAAATTTGGTACAAGTGTCCTTTTATAAATATATTGTTAGCGAAACCTAGCTGTAAACTTGAAAATTATGTGACCTGCCATTTAACATCTTCACACTCACAACAACGTTTCACGTCATCTCGTGTCCCCAGATTGCCATACTACCAGTCTCAAACTACCGTTACAATTTGGAAAACATTTTAGGTGGGAAGTATGCATAATTAATTTTTGAAAATAAAGTGAAATGTCAAAAGTTATACTTAAATAATATCGATAGATTTATAGATTTCACAAACGTTTTTAGTTACATCATTGAGTCATTGATCTTTGAGATAGTTGTACTGCGAGCTTTCTGTTGTGTGCCATTTGTTTTGGTGTGGTTAATATGCATCTTATTGACTTTAGAGCACTGCATTTCTGCATTTTTCTTTGTCGTTGCATATAAACTTATCACAAAAGTAATCAAGTTACTTTAATTCATTCTGCGTGGCGGTGTTACTGTTTACTTAATCAACTGAGCCCTAATAGTCCATGATTAATTATTTTGGGACCCTGTCTCTGCCATGTTACGATACTGACACGCATAGTTGGCTACCCATGTGGGCTAATGGTATTTCGTTACCCGTAATATGTCAATCTTTGGTCATTGCGCGTGCTACATTGTCGTCAATGGTAGTGTATTAAGTTGACTTAATCAAGATTCCCTTTGCTTTCGTATTCTGATTTGGCCGTTTTGATTGTTGGCTACTGATTATGATCTGCAGCTATGGCAACTGGAGACTCTGCTTTTACAAAAGGACACGTATTTAAACTACAGTCAAGCACTAAGTTATACAAGCCAAGCGTTGAGCCAGAATCTACAGGGACTAAGAAAAAAGAGCCCCATAAAGAGGATGAGCAGGCAGCTGCTCTACTTTTTGCAAGAGAATTGGAGGCGGCTTTGGGTATTGGCGTTATGGATGGGGATAATGATAGGGCTATTTATATGGAAATTTTTTCAATATAAACAAAAGAATGCTTTCAAAGTCATGGGTTACTGTGTCCTAACAGCCAAGGGCGCAGCAGAGACTTTGAAATTCAACATGGCCCTTATTCTATTGCCCGTGTGTAGAAATACCATTACTTGGCTGAGGTCCACGAGGTTGGGTCACTTTGTGCCTTTCGACGATAATATCAATTTCCACAAGGTACACACCAAGTTACCAACCTTCTTTTGCTTATTTTATACGTTTGAGTTTGTGGGTCCTTCTAAGAAGACTTTGCTCAAAATAATGGATGATTTTGCTTATAAAAATAAAATAATCCACTAGGTGACTGTACATACATTAAATGCAGTTCAAAAAAACACAAAAAGAAAGACATACAAACGATCGGCTGTACTATCCCTGCTAGTAGCATAAGTTGACTATTGACAATCCAAACTTTATGTAGCTTTTCACAGCTCCTTTTCATAATTAGAAATTAAAAACCCATTTCTTCTTATTGGGGTGAAATAAGAGAATAACAAAATAAGCAATAGAAAGAGACAATTCAATTGCATACCGTAACAGGCGTAGATTTATTATACTCTACAATTACAAAGGGGTCTTGTTTTGTATCCTCATGATAGATCAGCAAATGTTGTCTTTCTGATTTCTGAAAACTTGTGTAAGACTGTAACAGAAATTGACAGAAGGTGATGTTTATTAGGAAACTAATTGCTAGAATAACTTCTTGTGGTTGGTTTAACGTCTTTGAGAGTTGGATTTCACACTTCGAACGCTCCTAAAAATAACAGAAATAATCCATTTTATCATTACTCTGTTCTATGACAAGCGATCAACTAATGCTGCCATTGGTGTCATATGGAACTAAGTATTGGATTAATTGACCTACGGCTGCAATCATTCTAAACCTAACAAAATTTCTAGATTAGACTCTTCTCATCGAAATCAAGAGTGTAGTAAATCAAGGCTTTTTCAGAATTGATTATTAGAAAGATGGTTAGCTGACATAACAACTCTGTTTATCTGCAGAGTATGTTCCATGCATTGGGCTTTTCTTGTTCTATTACATTACATTTCTTAATTTGTACATTTGAATCCATTAGCTGCACAAGTTTTAGCATCTGTGCGCAGAGTACTTTCTCACAAGCTGGTATGATTGGATAATTCTCCCAACTTGTGGATATTGTTGTAAAAAATACAACCTTCAACCGACATTGCGCTGGTCTAAACTTTCTGCAGTTTTTGGAGGCACAGCATGGTAGTTTTTGGTTTGGCGAGCCTTTTGTAAGCTACAAGAATTCTCATATTTCTAAAAGCATTTCTAAATTCAAAATATGTCCTGTCATCATTAGCGTGCAGTTGCTAAGGCTAGTTTCTGTCATATGTAAGTGTGTTGGAACTAGGTTAAAGCATTTGATTGAGCGCTGGTGGAACGACATAGAATTGCTGCTATCTCTTGCTTTTTTTGTTTTTGTTTTTCCTTTATCAAATTTTCTTATACATGCAGACAATAGCAGCAGCAATTGTAGTTGGTGTCATTCTCCATGCTGGAAATCACTTAGCCTGTGACTTTCCCAGGCTTTTGAATTCATCTGATGACGCCTACAAACTATACCTTAGTGATGATTTTGGAAGGCATAAACCATCATATGCGAAATTGGCTAGAGGAGCTGAGGGTATTACTGGGATTCTCATGGTGATCTGCATGGCAATTGCTTTCACACTTGCCACAAGATGGTTCAGGAGAAACCTCATTAAACTTCCAAAACCATTTAATAGGCTCACTGGGTTCAACGCATTCTGGTATTCACATCATTTGTTCGTCATTGTTTACACCTTGCTCATAATCCATGGTGTATTCCTCTACCTTGTGCATAGATGGTACCGGAAGACGGTAAAATCTTATCTCTGCTGATTTCATTTATTTCTTGTGTGATCATTAAGAGTATAAATTTGAAGATGTGTTAATGGTTGCAGACGTGGATGTATCTTGCTGTGCCGGTGTTACTGTATGCTGGAGAACGGGCACTCAGATTTTTTCGTTCTGGTTTATATCCTGTCAGGCTTCTGAAGGTGAGAATCGATATCAACTTCCATTTACTATGACAAATTCATTGAAACCCATCTGCTAAACAGTTACTGCGAACTCAAGAGTGACAATTATCAGCTTACTGCCACTGCCTCTCATATTGATTACTTATAAGCATAAGTTTTCACAAATAGAAAAGGCCTTCGTGTTGTTTGACATTTTAACATTTTTCCTTCTTCAAATTTTCCATATGCAGGTTGCAATTTATCCGGGAAATGTTCTCACATTACAAATGTCAAAGCCTCCTCAGTTCCGATACAAGAGTGGACAGTACATGTTTGTACAATGTCCTGCTGTTTCTCCGTTTGAGTGGTAAGCTACAATGAGTTTGCAGATTTGTAATGATTATACTTAATCAGGTGTTGGAGACATCTTCTCCACTTTTGCTTGTTCGTGTGTATCCTAAAATATAACTAGCAGTTTTGTAATCTTAACAGTTGGAGGAACAGGTGAAACACGGCTAATGCAGTAGAAAGTTGACATAGTATTCTTTAGTTAAATTTGATGTTCACACATATCTGGAAGGAAGAAGAAAAAATTCCAAACCCAACGCTAAAAATCCATGACATCGTCCAACTTCCTAAGCTGATGAAAACTTTAGCAAAAACGTTGAATCAGTTTTAGTTCACGAGTTTCCGATGAATGGGATTGCTTGGTGCAAAGTTACCCCCTCTATCTGTTGCCTTTCTTCAATGACAACTAAAAAGCTAACGCGTGCTTTAATTTATACTCAGGCATCCATTTTCAATTACCTCTGCTCCTGGAGACGACTACCTAAGTGTTCACATAAGACAGCTGGGTGATTGGACCCAAGAACTTAAAAGGGTATTTTCCGAGGCTTGTGAGCGTCCTGGTGCTGGTAAGAGTGGGCTTCTCAGGGCTGATGAAACAACCAAGAAAAGGTAGAGAATACTCCAAATCTCTTACTGACCTCTTTTGCTTGTAAAGTAGCTATTTATTAGTTTCATAACACTCCTATCTTCTAACAGTTTGCCAAGGCTCTTGATAGATGGGCCCTATGGTGCTCCAGCACAAGATTACCGGAAGTACGATGTCCTGCTGCTTGTTGGTCTAGGAATTGGAGCAACACCTTTCATCAGTATTCTAAAAGATTTGCTTAAAAACATTGTCAAAATGGAGGAGCAAGCAGTAAGTAGTAGACCTGCGATGCAGATTTTATTTGCAGTTGATACTCGTAAATGGTGAGATGTGAAACTTCCTCAAATAAGATTCTCTCGTTAAAAAAACCACTTGATCCTTTCAGGAATCCATCTCGGATTTCAGTAGGACGTCAGACATGAGTTTTGGAAGTAATGATGCTTCAATGCACAAGGGAGTTTCTCCAAAACGTAGAAAGCCTCTAAAGACAACAAATGCTTATTTCTACTGGGTAACTAGGGAGCAAGGTTCCTTTGATTGGTTCAAAGGGGTCATGAATGAAGTGGCTGAACTTGATCAAAGGGTGACTTACTTTTTTTTAGAAAATTTCATTTAATTTTCATCAGCATAACTTCAGTTACATGATTGCTCAATCTGTTTAACTCTAGGGCGTAATTGAAATGCACAATTACTTGACCAGTGTGTACGAGGAAGGTGATGCCCGCTCAGCCCTCATTACCATGGTGCAGGCCTTAAACCATGCAAAGAACGGCGTAGACATTGTTTCTGGAACTAGGGTAAGATTGAAAACTTGACATTCTTGTTTCTCTTCCCACGCAAATTCATTTACAGCCTTCCAATTCGATCACCAGTTTTTGTTGAATTAGACCTATAAACCGATTCATGACTCCTTTGCCATAACACCAAGCGGTCATTTTTTATGCATATTTGAACTGACGCATCAACTCAGACGAACCTAGAATCTCATGGCTTGAAATGAGTTAGTTAAGATTTGAGGACTGTTAATCATCACAGCTCAAAAATATTGTTGTGCCCTATATTAGTCTTTTGAAGGATGTGATTTAGCTAGCTTTATGTTATTTGGCCCAGGCCCCTCCTAAATTCTAGCCAGCTTGGATAGGCTTCATTTTCATGTATAGTTGTTTACTAGACTAAGGATGTCCAATTACATGTGTCTCAGGTGCGAACCCATTTTGCAAGGCCTAATTGGAAAAAGGTTCTATCTAAACTGTGCTCCAAGCACTGTTACGCCACCATAGGTGAATATATCTCTCAAGATCCCAATAATCTTAATTGATTGGATGATTCTTGTAGTTTGAATAAGGTTAAGTCTGATATATGGATCAGGGGTTTTTTACTGTGGAGCACCTGTCTTAGCTAAAGAACTCAGCGCACTCTGCCACGAATTTAATCAGAAAGGCTCCACGAAGTTCGAGTTCCACAAGGAACATTTCTGAGACGGAACAGTGCAGCTATGTGCATAAAATTACTATGTGCAAGCTCACATTTTACGTTTGCCACCAGAAAGAGTATTCAACATTTCCGCATGCAATAAGATCCAGAAGCATTGTACAGACTGGAGTAGAAAATGGGCGAACAGGAAGCTCCAAAAGTAGATAAGTACAGTCCAATAGCTATTTAGAATTATACTACCAGCATTTATCAAACTGGTGAGAGGATTTAGTGCTTTCAATGATAAAACCCTTTTACAAGTTTTAGAGGTGGCAGCCGGACGGTGGAACTAAAGCGACATCTCTTTGAATCAAGATTCAAGAGAGTGCGCTACAGCTACGATTGAGAAAATGACATGATAGATAATGAAATGGATGTGCATGGTTGAGTTACCAACATTCCTAGGTGGATAGAAGAAGACAGTTTTGAAAGGGAGGAGTTTTGGTGTAGGATTGACTGCATAAGAGGGGATGGATAGAGATGACTTTGTCTTTTTAGGCTCCGATCACACTGGCACAAGTCATCCACCGTGATATATTATTACCTTTCATTACATAATTAGAATAAGAAATTTTATGTAAATCTTATTATAACATCTTTTTCCCAATTTATCAATTTGATTTGAAGCCGTTGCTTATAAATGATGAATATAGGAATTGCGGAATTAACATGATTGGGGTTTGTATTATTGTATGGGCATTTGAAAGGTAAACGGGACCCTCCTGTTGTTGTCCATAGATTTTACACAGCCGGTAGTTGCAGGTGTATAGATATGAGACCGTATAATTTTTAACAAGCTGCTTCGTCCCTTAAATCCTTTCGCTTTTCCTTTGATTCTAATGGTTTTTAAGAATTTAAAAAATTCATTAAATAAAAGGAGATGTTTACAACAGGAGGGATACTCTTACATGAGATAGACCACTTGGACACTTACATAACACCGGTAAAAGCAATACAGCGACGTACATAACAATTAAAACAGGGAACTTGGACACTTACATAACATAGGTAAAGCAATACGACGACGTACATAACAATTAAAACAAGGTCGTTTAATAATTAGGGTATGACAAACCTTTACTTTCTCGAGATGTTTAGAAGCTTCTCGATTTAGGAGGGAGATGACGATGGTGATGGTGATGGCGATGGCGATGCTTTGGTGATTGAGGCTATCGGTTTGTCTCTCCAAAGTTTTCCCTCTGCTCCAAGGAAATCTCAAGCTCAGGTAACATACTCAAATGTAAGATTGCGATGTCCTCTAGCGATTAAAGCATAACTTTTTTGTTGTTTCCTGACTCTACGGACACGACTCTGGGGCTTCCACTCTGCGGTGAAGGTCAAAGGGGATGAGTACAACTCAAGTAAGCTTCTTGACTTAGTATGATCTCCTCCTTTATAAATATGATTATTCACAAATAACAGTCTATCTGTTGATAATAGGGACTGGTAAGACAACAGTGTTTTCTCAAGCATGACGCGACTAAGAAGAAGCTTATTTGAGAAAGCCCCTTCCTTTCCATTAGGTGAGTTCATAAAACTTTTACAATAGAAGTTTCCCTCAAGAGGATGCAGTTGATTATCTGCTAGAAACTCTACTTTCTGAACTGTTCTGATTTGAAACCATTGTTGCATGAAATAGTTTTGAGTAACAAGGATTTAGGAAAAGATAGCGAGGACTAGACTCTCCATGTGAAAGCCATTCCTCTACTACAGTACAGGTTCAACTGATGTATAATTACTTGTTCCCTTATGCTAACCATAGTGAGATCTGTGAGGAAGAATGTAGAAATTGATTTCTCTCTGAACCTTTTGTGATTCCTCTCATTCCAAATAGCTTGAGCACATGTAGCAACCAAGATCAGTATGATATTCCTATCATGTTTACAAATATGTAGCTGAGATAATTCTAGTAGGATATCAGAGAGTTTGTAAAAGTAAACCCAGAGATACATAGTCTAGAGATTTTTGCCTAAATCTCTTTAGAGAAAACACTCTCAAAAAAGAGACGATCTTTAGTTTCATCATCTAGATTACATAGAATACATATCTTAGAAGAGGATAGTAACTTCAGCTTATCCAAAGGGCTGAGTTTGTTCAACATAGCTATTCAGAGAAGAAAACTAGAATTAGGTCTAAGAACCTTGTTCCAAATAAGGGGATACTAGTTTACTCTATTAGTTGTCCCATTCCTCAAATTTTTAGCTTCCTTTATAGTTATATTTGAAATTGGAATCCCATTCCATAGATAAATATCTCTCTTTCCGAGGCTTTTAAAATGTGGAATAGATAAGAGTCTAATCTCATCAAATGTTAATAACCAAATTTCTTTTCTAACTATTTCTTGGAGCTTAGTTTTGTTAGGGAACCTCTCTTATAGAGTTCTTGCCAACTGATTATAAATTAAAGCTCCTTGCCTTGTCTACTTGTCATACCATAAGGAAATTCTTTCTCCTGTCCCTATTTGACAAGTAATGTTCAGTTTAACTTCTTCCCTCATTCTTAGAATTTGGTTAAAGAACCAAGTATAATTGTCTTTGATTCTTAGTGCCCAAAGACTCTCCCTTTCAATATATAGATATTTATCTATTTGATCCACATTGATTGCTTTTCATCTAGGATTCTCCAAATCTTCTTGTTCATAAGTAAACAGTTTTTCTTGCTAATTGACTCCAAGCCTAATCCTCCTTCTTCTCTCAGTTGACAGATAGTCCTCCAACTAACTTTTGCTATTCCTTTCTCACCATTTCCTTTCCCCCATAGAAACTGCTTCATAAGCTTTTCAATTGATCTACTAAGCCCTTTTAGAGAGATATAAGTAAAAATACCAGTAGGTTTGCATTGACATAATAACTAACTTCAGAAGCTGAAGTTTCCCTCAATAGGAGAGGGCTCTATTAGAGCATGATCCTAATCTTTTCTAAATTTTTTTCTATTAAATGGACATAATCACAAAACCTTAGTCTTCTAGATGAAATATAGAAGTGGACGATCCTTGATTTCCATTCCTGTAGCTAATGACAAGGGAATAGAAAGGTGAGAAGCACTTTAGCTTTTATGGAGATTGATACTTAGACTCGACACCTCCTTAAATGAATTGAGAGTGCTCATCAATAGAGAGAGTAAGTGAACATTAGCCTTATTTAGAAGAATAAGGTCATCTACAAAACATAAACTTGTTAGAGAAAGTTTCTTACATTTGAAATGATATCTGAATCTAGTGTCTCTGAAGTGCTATGCTTAAGCATTTGAGTAAGGACCTCTATGCAAATTAGGAATAGATAAAAGGATAGAGGATCCCTTTGCCTAAGACTTTTTTTTTTCCTTTAAACATCTTCGTATGGCCCCCATTTATTAATAATCTGTATGAAGCAGTAGTAATGCATTCTTGAATCCACCTTATGAAATTATGAGGGAAATTCATGACCTCTATAGTTCATAGCAGAAAACTCCACTTCACACTATCAAAAGCTTTCTGTAAGTCCACTTTAATAGTACAGTTTAGAGGGCTTTTTCTATTATTATACCCTTTTAAAAGCTCCTGCACTAGTAAAATATTATCCCTAATATCCCTGCTGCTTATGAAAGCTCCTTGATTCTCACTGATAAGTAAATGTAGAACCTCCTTCAGTCTATTTGCCAATATCTTAGCAACAATCTTATAGAGGAAATTAGTACAAGAAATAAGTTTGAATTCACTCCAGGAGGTCAGGTTAGAGTTTTTTGGGACCAAACAGAAAGAAGTCTTGTTAATCTCCTTAAGCAGTACTCCTTTTACAAAAAACTCATGCACAACCTCCTTAACTAGCGCCCCCCACACTACTCTAGGTTTTTTGGTAGGAGGCCTTATTCAACCCATTAGGTCCAAGTGCCTTAGAGCCATTCATATCAAAAATTGGTCTAATTAACAAAGAAGCCTCATGGTCAGGAATTCTTGTTGAAACAAACTACCTAAGATCAGCTCCAAATCCTTGTGGGGATACGTCTGAACCTAGGAGATTTCTATAAAAATTCATTGCATCCTTAGCAATTCCATCTTGTCCATACACAACCTCTCTAGCTTCAAATTTATTGGAAGTGATTATGTTTACATTCTTTTTAGCTAAGATTGAATTATAAAAGAACTTAGTAAATCTATCCCCTTCCTTTATCCAATTAATTCTGGCTCTCTGCTTCAATAAAGAACATTGATTGGCCACCAATTACAATGAGTTCTTAAGGGCTTCCTTTTCAGCTGTAGCTAGTGATCCATCTGTGGGATTATCTTCCAACGATTTTTGTATGACTGAAAGTTTATCTCTAGCTGTTTTTATCTCCTTAAAGATATTCTGACCTCTCTTGGAGTTAAGGCTCTTCATTCCTTTTTAATAGACTTGAGCTTTTAGAGGCATATGTACTGTTTAGTCCTATAAAACTCACTCTCTAATCCTTTCTTTATTGCTTCTTAAAAACCCTCCCTATTAACCTGAAAGTTATTAAATCTGAAAGATGATGGGTTCTGGTAGTAGTAAACAAACTTTCAATCCTCATAAGAGTATGGTTAGAAATTCCAGGGTCTAGAAATTTTACTGCGCTTCCTGAGAAAGTATGCAGCCATTCTGCATTAGCCATTGCCCTATCCAATTTTTTTCCTGATGTGTCAAATAGAGAATTGTTGTTTGACCCAGCGAATCCATGTCCTTCAAATTTTAGATCCATAAGTTCCACATCCTGCATATAATTGAACATATTAGAAGAGTAGTTAAATAAATTACAATTTCCTTCCATTTCCATTTTGAATAGAGTGGTGTTAAAATCGCCACCAACTAGCCAAGGAGCATTAATAGAAGCCTTAATTCTTCATAGAGAATTCCAAAGTTTAGTTTTTTGAAACCCAATATTAAAAGCATAAACAAATGTAGCTAAAGCATAACAATTTTCTGTTTTGAAGTGGATCTCACTGTCAATAAGCTGTTGGATGGATTCTAGAGCTTTCGCCTCCAAAAATTCCCCATTATGAGCATTAATAATCCTTCCATAGGCATGACTTTGGTGGTTTGTAAGAAACTGTCATTTGCTACCCAAACAATATAGTTTATTTAAATTAACTTCTTTGATTTTGGTTTCAAAAAGACAAAAAACTAGAGACTTTTCCTTTAGAACAAAATCCCTTAATGCATTTAGCTTGGAGGGGTTATTTATTCAACAGACATTTCATACAATCAGAGTCAGAAGAGATTACTTTTCCCTTTGGAGCCTTTCCTATGGCTCCTATTGCTTATCCTAAAGATAACTTGCTCAGATTGCTCCTCTCGAGAAACTTGATTTTGCAAGTCAGCCTTCTGTAGACTTTATTCATACTGTATGGGATCTAGAGCTCCACCACTTAGAATAACTCCGCTAGTTTCTAGAACATTCTCCCCCTTGTTTATTAGTGTAAAATTTAGGTCACTAGGTGGATTCTAAAATGCTCCTTCCTGCTGGTTTGAATTTGGGGTCTTCTCCTCCTGGGTGCTCTCCCCATTTATAGGAGAAACTTTTTCAGCCTGAATAAGTTAATAGTTTTTAGATTCTTGTTCAGCCTCCTCACATTCTTTACTGTCTCCCAAAAATTACTTTTCCATACCCATCACTTCCCATTGGTCACCTATAGTAAAGGCTTTTACTATTGGCTTCCATTCTTGGCCTTGAGCCTTGAGAGACGGTTTCTATTGGTAAGTTACCATAACTTTATCCTCTTTAAGAGAGCGTTCATTTTCCAACCTTAGGATAGGGATGCTATGTTTCATTCCCTTAGAAATATCCATACTCACACATAACTGAGCAAATCCTACCCTTTTCCTCAAAGCAGTGTTTTCATCCATACATATTGGTTTCCCTAAATAACTGGTTAGCATACTCAAACCCTTGGTAATCCAATATTTTAAAGGAATGTTGTGAATATTCACCCATAGAGGAATGTTCTTCATTATGATTTTTTCTAATTCCATGCCCGGTTGTCAATTTTGAAGAAATAAAGGGAGTTGAGAGATGTGCCAAGGGTCTTCTTCTATTACCTTTTGAGCTTCCAAATTTGAAAAGAAGGAGAATATTAAGTTATCCTTCTCAGTTATCATTACCTCCTCAAGACCTTTCCTTTTCTAGTTTTTTTGTGCCCATGCTTGTATCACTAGAAATGTAGGCCTTTTGTCCATAAAAAATTCAACTAGGGTGGCTTCCCATGTCTTAGCTCCTTCCTACAGAATATCTAGACTAGAAGCCACTATTAACTTCCCTTTAATCTCCACAGGAGGGCTGAAAACCAAGGATGAGCCAGAGTTACCTCCCACAACTTGTTTCCATGTCTTCTTAGGTTCTCTAACAATGTCACCCACGGTAGGGACAGAAAGTTCAGGAGAAAAGGAAGAGGTAAAGGGAGGGATAGTTGTAGAGTGGGATGGGAAAGAAGGACGAGTTGTAGAAGGTTGGGGAGGGGAGGAGGATTTTGGGAGGGGAATCAGGAAAGAGGTTGCTTTAAAGGTAGTAGATAATGGTGGAAATTTTGACTCAATTTTAAGTTTAGAAGCCAACAAAACATCAAGGAAAGAAGAAAGTTGTATCAGAGCTTAAAGGGTTGTGATATTCAGATGGAGGACGAAATAGTTTCAGATCTAGGGTTAAGGTTGAGTGTGTCAGAAAGGAGGTTAGAGAGAAGCTAGAGTTTCTCTCTAGTTGACATCTGACATAGGCCACTAAGTAATAAATTAAGATTCAATTATATGCCCATCTGATTCTAGACAATCACCCCTCCCACTCCCTAGACCTTTTTCCGTTCCTCTTTGGAACATACAGCAGTAGAGTAGAGTACGAACAATCACTAAAAACATTTGTCCAATCATTAGGACATGATGAGTAGCAAACATCAAGTTGCATACCTTTACAATTAGCTAGTCAAACTTTGAAACTATGCTAAGAATGACCAAAGAATCTTTTACTAGCAAGTAGCAAATCCATTGATGCTTTTCTCGCAAAGCTTCTCTAGTAAAAGAAGATCCATTTTTCACTAGGTCACTATTGCGTCGATTCGATAAGGGTAAGTTCACCCCATAATCGATAAGATTAATGTTAATCTTTTGAGAAACAAATACCCAAAAAAGATAATTTTGCAAGAAGGAAATTCAAGAATTCCTTTAATATGTGAAATACAATCAAATCCAAGTAAGTGGTATAATTAATATTTGATTTAAAAAATCATATTGTTTATCGATATTTAGATACCTTTCTTACATTAGTATCAAAGCATATTCTATATGTATCCTAATCATGAACTTTATCTTGATAAAATTGAAATTGTGTTTTAGTTTAATTCATATTATTATAATGCTTTTATCATAATGACTAATTTCAGGAAAATGATGAAAATTTGTTATTTGTATCATTTATTCTATGTGAATTGTGAATATGCATTTTAATTATATAGACAACATAATATTTGATCGTGGAAACTATGCTATTTATTATAAAGTAATAACATGATAAAAATTTATAATAAATGATTTAACTCCTTATTTGAATAATGGTTCAAAAGAATTGGTCTCTTTTGCCGTTAAAATTGTGTTCAAATAGATTAAACACAAAACAAACCAAACATCATTAGTTGTGGAAATGGAAACCAAAACCAAACTGATGTTCATACAAAAAATGGATGTTCAATCTGTGTATTGATAATGAAAAGAACATGCACAAAATAAACCAAAAAAAAATGTAGAGCATCAGAAAACAAAACAAAAGCATCATTAAAATCTTCATGTTGACCAAACAAGAAAAACCTTCACATTTTGTTTCTTAACACCAATATGCTTTGTGTAAATACTGAAACATAATAGCATAGTTAGTGAAAATAGAATCTAATAAGAGAATAGAAACTTAATTAGATTTCAGAACATTATAAACATGTTTATGGTGATTTTGTTCCCAAACAAAGCCAACACTCAAACATGTATGAAATTTAATCAAAAGAAACAAAAAAAATGGTGGTCTAAAAGTCCCCATCAACAAGCCACGCATTGATGAGCCGTGGGGATTGGGAGATGCGTCCTATCCACTCTCTGAGATTCCATTACAACTATCGAAGGAGAACAAAATCTTCATTGTCATGTTTGCTTCTATAGGATGCGATCACTTTTATCGACTATGTAGAGGGATGCAATGTTAATCCAATAAGTTTCCTGCTGAGATGGTTCTTACTTGGTACCTCCTTCTTCCATTAATTGATGGAGTTTTTGGAGACATGGAGACGCTAAAACATAAAACCAGTTCAAGTTAGGTTTTCTTATTTGGTCTATGAGTTAGGCTTGTTTTGGACCCATTTAAACAAGTTAATTATGATAATATCTTGTCCAAGCATTTTAATGTTTTTAGGCTGCAAAAAAAATACAAGATAGGTAGCTTAAAACAATATGGGCTTAAACGAATTTTGGTATGGGCTCAAATGATTTAATGGCGAGAATACAAGTTAATGTTTGTAGATCAAATGACAAATTTATTTACTTAGAAAGAGTTTCTAAATTTACATATATTGAAAATATGAATAAATTTAATAATGTTCAAGAATAAGATTCTAAACCAAATTATAATTTAAAATTAATAAGTTTAATTTTAATTAGAAATAGGTTTCTAGTTAAATTGAAACTCTTAAGTTCATAAGATGAAGAAAAATTAGAAATAAATTTCTAATTGAATTAACAAAAATTTACTCAATTTGATTCATTCAATATATATATAATTAGAAACAACTTTCTAATTAAATTTTAAAAATGATGAGTTTTAATAATATATTAGAAGTAAGTTTGGTATTGAATTAAATTTAATGAATTCAAATAATATATAATTAGATATAAGTTTTAATCCATAATTTAATTTGATTAGTTCCATAATAATTATAAATGTGTTTCTAATTTAAATAAAATAATTATCATATTACATAAATTATGTTTATTTGTGTATGTCAAGTTTGATACTATTCAAATTCTCACTACATATATTATATGAATGTTACTTAACAATTGTTCTTGAGTACAATAATAGATATTCATTTGTCGTATGAATGATAATTGTAAACATATGTGCTCTTTCGATTTCGTAGATAATTGAAAACCAATTATTCACAAATTATACATGTATGGCCTGGTAATAATGTGCAATTATACTATTTCTTTCTATATAAACTTTGTATTTCTATTATGAATACTACACTAAAGAATATTTTTGTTGAACTCAACAAGGGTGAGAAATTATATGGAAAAAATGATAATTGAGGATCATGAAGAGGGACTTTATCTAAGTGGCAGTAGTCTCGAACTTGAAGAACTAACTCAAGAACAGTTAATATTAAAACCCACCGAAAGTTTACCTATCATATTTGATCAGAGTGTGAGTAATCAAGATGTTGAAAAAAAAATTCTCATGAACCACTTTTACATCGAAATAATCATGGCATGATTCCCAGACATTGTTTTGAAATAGAAGATCAAATTCACATGATTATCCCATAAGAAGATGATGAGCTAAGGAATGTATGTAAGGCAATTAATGGTCCTATTGAAGAAGAGTGGATGAAAGAAATGAATGAAGAAATAACTTCTTTAAGCTTAAATCAAGTATGACAATTGGTTGATCTCCCTAATGGGTGCAAAACTATTAGATCAAATGGGTTCTGAAAATAAAATGAAACATTAATGGTAGTATTCAAAGATATAAAGCACGCCCTGTGGAAAAAAAATATACACAATAGAAGGGAATCAATTATAATGAAAAGTTTTCACCTGCAATAAGGTTTGCTCTAATTCAACTAATATTGGCTATAATATCTAATTTGGATCTTGAATTACATCAAGTAGATGTCAAGACTACTTTTCTAAAAGAAGAAATAAAAGAAGAAATCTACAAGGAATAACTTATAGGTTTCATTAAAACAGGCTAAGAACAGAAAGTATGTCTGTTATTAAAATCAACATGTAGACTGAAGCAGTCTTCAAGACAATGGGATATATATTTTTATAAGGTAATACTTTCATATGATCTTTAAACGCTTGATAAAGTTTAATTTGTATATATTAAGAGAACCAAAAATAGATTTGTAAATTTACCTTTATATGTGGATGACATTTTGATTGCTTGTAATGACCATGGTTTGTCAAGTAAATCAAAGATTTGAGTTTGAGATAAAAAAATATCAGTGAAGCCACATATATTCCTAGAGTTAAGATTTTAAAAGATTGTTTAAAAGGATTATTGTCACTTTCTCAAGTGACTTATATTCAAAAGATTTTAGAATGATTTTGTATGCAAGATTGTAAACCAATAGATATTTTGACTGATAAAGGTCAAAAATAAAAAGTTTTACCCATCTATGCCACAAGAAGGAGAATAAATGAAGAAAAATCCCTATTCTATTATAGTTTGGATTCTTATATATGTCATAATTTGTATAGGGCCAGATATTTGTTTCAATGTTGAAATGGTAAGCAGATATCAGTCAAATCCTAGACAAACAAATTAGAAAGTAGTAAAGAGAATATTGAGGTATCTAAAAGGTACTATTGATTATGCATTATGTTATCAAGGCAATAACCTAGGTAAACAATGATGTGCATATGCAGGTTAGGGAGGACTTTTAGATGAGAGAAAATTTACCTATGGATATGTTTTCTTATTTAACAACGATCCTATATCATGGAAAAGGAATAAATATTCAAGTTTTGCTTTATCCATAAAGCTAAATTTATTTTTAAAAAAAAGAGCAATAGTACGCAAATTTGTATTGCTTAAACAATTTTTGGTTAGACTATGGGTCATTCATTATGAGATTAATCTAGTAACAAGCAACTATGATTGTCAAGCAGTTATCGCTTATACAAAGGACCCTAATTTTCATTATAGATCAAGTATATAGATACTAAGTACAATTATGTGAAAGATATAGTTGCATGAGGAAAAGTGAACATAAAGTATATATCTCCACGAGACCCAATGAAAAAAACCAATTTTTTGAGATAGATAAATTACAGATATGAAGTTATTAGGATTGTAATTGATTAACATCCATATAAGTTCATTTAATTTGTCCACATATGTTCATTCAATATAAATATGAGTTAACATTATTTATCAACTAATAAACATTGCGTGTACTTGATTACAAAATATTTTTACTTTGTATGACACATTTTTCGTATAAATCAAAGAGTATATTAGACAAATAAAAGACTGACCTTCTCACATAGGCAATTGACCCTAATGTTTATGATAACTAGAGAAGAGGCATGTTTTAAGTTTGCTATCAAGGTTATAATAGAAAGTTAAAGTATGAAACTTATGATGAATTAAATGATAGGTCAAAAGGAAATTGGTTTGGAGTGATCAAATGGTCAATATATCTATCATAAGATGCTAGATAAGAGTTCTGAAAGATAAAGTTAAGAGTAGAAAAGTGAATTCAGGATATACATTAAGTATGTATGAACCAACATCTATATGATATTGCATCTACAAAAGATATATGGTCCAAATTAATTGGAGTTAATACTATAACACATTACTTTTACCATGTATGTAAAAAGTGACCATAAAAGGGATTAATGTAAGTCAAAAGATCTTAACTTACATTATATGAGACCCTAAAGGTTAAGTGAACCTCTTAATATACCCTTAGGACTCTTGTTTAATTCTTAAGAATTAAATTTAAGGTTTGGTACTTTAGAATGTTACTAGAAGATTATTTTTGATGCGATCCTATAGGATAATTCTAGGAAAGCAAATTAAATTCAATTTAAGAGAATTGAGAACAATGGAAGGTTTTTTTTATTGTTAACTCGCATAAGAAAATTTCGTATTCAAAGGTGCTTTTGACCCTGAGTAAGAGAATTGAATACATTTATAACGTGATGAAATAAATGAGATAAAAAAGATTAAATGTGAGATATGACCTAGGGTATAACATACAAATCTACTAAAGGATTGATTCATAAATTGAGATGTCATATAATCCTAACAGATATATGACTATAAGCTCTAGTTGTATGCTTTATAGCTTTAGTCGTATGCTAGTCATAGGGGTGATCAGGTAAGTATGAAAACATGTGCAAATCTTATTAATTAAACTCATCATGTGTGAGTGGGAGATGATAATAAAGAACACACTTAATGAGTTTAACAATTGTGACCTTTCATTATCATTAACTGTTATAATACAATCAATGACATTATATGTAAATAACAGATACGATCAACTGATAAGGATGATTATAATCTTTTGAAATCAAATACTCAAAAGAGATAATTTTGCAAGAAGGAAATAAGTTTCTTTAATAAGGAAACAAGTTTCTTTAAGAACTCCTTTAACCGGTGAAATACAGTAAAATACATGTATATGACTTGATTAATGATGCATACAATTTAAAAAATCATATTGTTTATCTATACGTTATATAATTTTCTTATAGGATTATATAGCAATCTAAAACCATAAGTAAGGAAGATAACATTTTTAGCACAACGTTTAGGGAATGTTTCCTTTAAAGCAAGTTTTTTTTTCTTTAGCTTCATCTTTACATGAACATTTTCTTACATACATATGTTTTGCTATTGTTTCATAATTTATTTTTTTGTTTAACAAATGTTTTATAATTTATTTTTTGTTTTGCCGATGTTTTTTAATGCTTTATTATGTTTGATTAGCACATAATTTTACTTAGATAGAATGATTATACAAGTGATTAACTTTTAACACTTTATTTTCTCTAGCGTCTATATTTCATAATTGATATGTGCTTAATTGATTATGCATTTATTCCATAACACTTAGTGTTTAATGATATAAAATGCTTAAGACAGTCACTTTAGCTTTTATATGGTTTTAGGTTCAATTTGGAAGCGAAAGAGCTAAAGTGAGTCAAAAGCATTATATTTGAGTCGATTTTCTAAGATTCACATTCACTTATCTTCATGGAGTAAGAAGAAGAAGATTGAAAGTAAGAGAAGAAAAAAAAAAGCTAAGAAAGATGAGATATATATTGAACACATCAAAAGAAGGGATGAAGAAATGGCTCACGACCATAAGTGGATTGCATGGGCTTGAGGCATAACTCATGCCTATGCATGGTATCTCGCGACCGTAAGACACTCTTACAACCATGAACAGTTATACACAGTTGTGAGAAAATGCTAGCTCACCCTTTTAACCCTATTTTTGGTATAAAAACGAAGTAATGTATGATGACACAAAGAATGAAAATTTTGAAGAATTGACAAATGGGTTTTGGGAGGCAAAGAAGGGGCAAAGCTCCATAATGTTGGAGACATATGGAGAAGATGGAAAGTTAGACTTTCTGATGCCAGTTCGGATGTGATATAAATGTTGAAGAAGCTGGTTAAACATTTCTTTCATTGTTTTTGCTGTTCTTTCTCCCTTTGGGGATTGATTATGTTATCCTATGCTTATAGATTTGAGTTTTTATATAAGAATAATCTTTATTCTTGTTATAGATTTGAGTTTTTATATAAGAATAATCTTTATTCTCGTTATCGTTAGATTGTTTATATATTTACTTATTGTTAGAATCTTGAACACAATCTGTAATTATTATGTTTGGATATTACTAGAATCTTCAATATAATTCGTAATTAATATTTTAAGATTCATTTTTAACAACTAATGGTTTCAGATCATTAGGGATACAATCTATAATTTTTTTGTTTCTGATTGGTGTCGAATCACTAAGAATAACATAACCTCGGTTAAATGGCCCGAGCTTATGTGGTTGTTGCCTTGGTTAATCTGTTTTCCTAATTCGCAATGCAGTTGTCTAATTAAATTTAAAGATCGTACCCTTGGTTGTTCGATAGCTAGGTTTAATTAACGAGCGTCTCTTAATTAAATACTACCTAAAGGAAAATCAAGGTTCATAAAGCTTATTGTTAATCTATAATTAATAGTTGTTGGAAGAAGTATGAGAATAATAATTCAATGACGTATGTTTGATGGTGTGTAGGCTGAGATTGAACTAATGATTGGGTCCCTAACGTATTCATCACTTTTTATCATTTTTAAATGTTTCCTTTAAATTTTTATTAGTTTAGTTTCATTTTAGTTTATTTTAACCTAAACCAAAACCCCCGATAACCTAAACATCGATATTTTTAATAACAAAAGCTAAACGAACACTCTTTGCGGGATCGACCTAGACTCACTACTGCTATAATTGTAGGTCTAGTTATTTTGAGTAGTGTTATGACTCGCTACGTCAATATTTCACTAATTAAGCATCTAATTGGTCTCTCTTAGTTAATTTTAAGGGAAGTGATGATGAGTCCATAACTGCATAATTGATTATGTGTACTTATAAGTGTTTGTTAGCCTTGATTTATTAAAAATTACCACATAAATTGTATAAAGTTAAATACTTAAAAGATATAAAGTGTAAATTTTCATCTATTTATAAGTTAATTTTTACTGTGATACAATATTTTATTAAGAAATAATTTTATTTAGAAAATGAAATATTTATATAAATGAGAGCAGCTTGGGAGAAATTGGTTTGGTAAATTTCAATTAAAGAAATAAAATAAAATATTGAAGATATATAGAGTTAAGGTTTCGTAGATCAATTTATTGATTAAACATATTATAGCATTTTTTAAAATCTAATTATGCATCAAACTTGAATTCACAATTATATACATGTTTAAAAAGAAACATTTCACCTTACTATACTTTTTATAGGTTGAGAGACACTAATCTATCATGTACTTTCATAAATTTTATCAATATCTTCGGTATTTTAAAATTTTATAGAAAATCCTTATGTTTTATAAAAAAGTTCAAATTTAATTTTATTGTTAAGTTTTGCCATTAACTTTGATGAATTGATATTTTTAAGATACATGACTCTACATGTGAAGCTACCTGATAAGGGATGGTTAGAAATTAGTAAATAAAATAGGTGATATGTATCAAACATATTAATTTATTAATTTTTAAAATTTATATATCGTTAATTATAATAAACTATAAAAGTATTTAATTTATTTTATTCAAAATATTACATTTAATAGTTTTAATTAATATTTTTGTTAGTTTAATGTGATAATAGTGAAGTGTTTTATTAACATTTAATTATTATAATATATTAATAAATATGTTGTTCAAAATTTGAATTTGAATTTAAATTTTATTAATAATTATATTTATTAAATTATTTTAATAAATAAAAATATAAAATATTTTATTATTTTGTTGGTGTACAATTTTTGCATCTCATTACTTGTACCCAAAGTTATAAATAAAAAATATTTCTTAAAAATAGTATAACAAAAAATTTAGGATTCAAAATTTTGTCAATTTTTTAATCATATCTTGAACTTTAAAAAATAGCAATAAAATGTCTAAACATTCAATTTTTTATTTAGTCAAATGTTAACCTCATCGTTATCTTTACTGATGTAGCACTGCTATGTGTCAAGAGATCCTCATTAATTAGACACGTCAGTGTAATTAGCTGAAGTAAGTTCGATTATTTTCATTTATAAAACTAAGACTAGGTCGTTTCAATAAGAGAAAATATCATCCTTCGATCATTTCTCCTCCTATCGCATAAAATCACTCGTAGCCCGACAACGAGGAGTGGCCTAATGGCTTAACCTCCTCATTTAAGGCTCTCCTTATAGGAGGTCTTGAGTTCGAGTCACAGCAAAGGAGGAGAAATGAGAATTTGTCCTATTGATGATCCTTTAGCTCCCTGGGCACAGCTCCTTGATCGGATCAATTACGGATGCCTCGCTTCCAGCGGCAGCGTGGGAGTTGAAGCTACTAGGGAACCCAAGGGCTGCCGGGAACCTGATGTTGAGTAGGGGGCCAGCGATCAATCAACAGTTGACCAATCAAGTATGTGACGACTCCTTGTGCGCAGAAGTGTACAGGTTACGTAGGAACCTGATCGATCTTGGGGTTCCAGATTTACATCTTCTAGGATTCTTGGGGTGTGGTCTTAGAGGCTTAGAATTAATCCGACTAAACTAGGATACCTAATGTAATTAAAAAAAATCACTCGTAGCCAAGCTGATTCTCACAAGTGGGTAGCACACATTGACTTAAGCTCATTTCGCCATGTGTAAAGAGGCTTTTGAATTATCAACAGAGGCAAGAGAAATGCCCTGTAAGCATATTTGCCATTCTGATTGCATACTTCCATGGCTTGCGCTGCAAAGTTCTTCTTTACGGTTTCTTCGATTCACTCCAAACCCCAAAGAAGAAAAGAACCAAGACATAAAATAACTCAAAGAGCTTCAAATTTCAAATTTTGACATTCATCGATCAGAACTTCTCTCGCTTGTCAAATCTTACTTTCTCCGGAGTCCTACAAAGTTGAGACTAGAATAAGAGAAGGCGAAAATGGGAGGTGCCCAGTGTCGTGAAGATCTAGAGCTATCAGATTCGGACTCAAAGCACGAACATGGAACTAAAGAAGAATAAGAAGATAGCTACAGGAGGCAAGCAATGAAACTCCATAGAGAGGATCAACCTCCGAACAAAGATTCTAAACCCCTTCTCCATTGGACCAAGCCAGAACTAGGCTCAATAATTTTGCTTGCTTTTGTTGTTTGTTGTTCTGCTATCTTGGCCTGAGTTATTCATCTCATTAGTTTTTGATTTGTTATCTCTACATGCTTAGAAATAAATCCTATTTCTTATGGAAAACGTGAAGATTCAAGTGCAGAGCTTAGTAAAAATTGAAGTCAATTTGATCTTCGAATTATTTTATAGAGGTTATGCTAGATTTGTTATTGTATAGAAACAAAGGGCTTCATTATCATAATATAACTTGTACCAGAATATGGAATCACTGGGCCGTTAAACTAGATGTATAAGCTAGAAGAAGAGAAATAAAGAGGGAAGAAGAAAAAAATGATAAAAGTTAAGGGAACTTTTAAAATAATAAATAAATTATTAAAGCAAGAAATTTCTCAAATTTTACTTTCTTTGGAGTCCCACTAAGTAAAGACTAGAATAAGAGAAGGGGAAAATGGGAGGCACTCATAGCCTTGAAGATCTGGAGTTATTGGACTCCGACTCAGAGCACGAACATGGAACTGAATAAGAAGAAGAAGAGAACAATAGATGATATTTTCTCTCTCTGAAATGGTGTCTTTATCAATAAACAACATCATTTTAATATTCCGGAGTCTCTTGACATGTGACGATGTCACATCAACAAAAATAATGGTGAGGTTAATATTGGCTAGAATTGAAAATATTTGAACGTTTAGATATTTTATTATTACTTTTTAAAGTTTGGGTTATAATTAAAAATTTGACAAAAGTTTAAGCTTTTGTTAATAAGTAATCCTAAAATTTAATATGTAACTCTAATTATTAACTATTAAAATATTAATTTATCATATTTTCTTAATGATTATATATATATTAATCAATTTAACATGATAGTAAATTAATTTTCCCATTAAAAATATTTATTTTATCATATAATATTTAAATAGGATGATTAATCTACTTTATAATTATGTAATAATACTTATCTATTATTGATACCATTTTTATTTATATAATATTACAATTAATACATTTATAAAAATATGAACTTATAAGCAATTTATTATTAATAATACAAACTGAGAGACATGAAAAAATACTTAGGGGGCGGTTGGTTCGCACAAAGGAATGGTAATAGGAATGTGAATGAATATAGTGAGGAATGAGAATGTATATTATCATTATAATTATGATGGTTGGTTAAGAGGAAGGAATGATTAC
>JAOSBN010000179.1:32930311-32964440 GCA_027563595.1 Erythroxylum suave
CTACAACAATGATACTCATTCCTCTAGATTAGGAGAGGAATGGAGTATTACCCAAAAGTGGGTAATCAAAATAATAAACCTATAATTATATCCCCATACCAAACTCAATCTTTCATTCCATACTCATACCCTTTTTTTCATACCCCCAAAACAAGCACCCCCTTACTATTTGAACTGAGCCTTTGTAAATTGATATGGCAAGAACTCTAATCAAAATTAACACTAAGTTTTACTACATAATAAAGCAAGAAAAATTAGTCAACACTGGAATTAAGTTTGCAACATATAATACAAATGTTAGAAATCAACATCAAAACTTAAAAGGGATTGATTATCCAATTCTTAGGAAAAAAAAGTAACGATTTTCTTTGAGATATTTAAAGCAAAGGAAATTTTGATGAAATTAGTAAAATTTAGAGATGATGTCTTTTACCTTACTAATATATTACTTCAATAAGTGTTTAGAATGTTTACATTCTATTTAATTGAATGCCAAAACTTTTAGCGCAATATATGTGCCATTAAAATTTTATTATGGTCCGATGACAATTTTTAAATGAAGTGATGAGTAGATACATGCAAGGTCATGTCACTGATAATAGTATGATTATAACCTTGTCAACAATCACTTAAATGATGAATTAGAGAAAAATTAGAATTTTTAATTAGTGAAATAAATTAATAACTAAATTTATGAGCAAATATATGTAAGGTCATGTCATTAATAACAGAATAGTTATAACCATGTCAATAATAACTTAAATGATGAATTAAGGAAAAATTAGACTTTTAATTAGTGAAATTAAAAGTATTATATCTTAATTAAAAGTGATAATATTTATACTAAAAAAGTATTTCCTTGTGATTATATTATAAGTCAATTCTAACATGTATATTCAACAATAATATATGTTAGAATAACATATAAACTAAATACGAAAGAAAAAAATGAAATACCTCGAGCAATTGTTGTTTGTGCTTAAAGAGTCTACGTTTTAGAATTATTTTAAGCTCTCAATTCCCAATTTGATGTACATGATTACAAAAGAGAAAAGAAGCTTAAGGACCCCAAAATTTGCAAGAAAAACCTATATGAATGTGCTCTCATCAAGCACATTGTTGGTTTTCACAACAACCAGACATTCATACCCATTTAATACATAACATTGGACCACCATTTTTGGGCATTAAACCAGAATGTGAACGTTTCTCACATTCTCCCACTTAATCCATACGTTTAACTTGGTATCAAATCTTAATCAAATCCAAATATAATATACAAATCATAACGAGAGTCCCTCTAGTAGTTGGGCATTATCTTCCATGTATTACAATATACTACATTTTGTATCAACCGAATGTGGTAACATTACTTAATAAGTCAACCCTATATTTATTCCAGGTCCAAAATTACCAAAATTCTCAAAATTCAATAATGTGCACTATAATATGAGGAAATATTATAAAAGTTTCATGAAAACACATTGTTCATGCAGTGAAAACTATATAATGGAACGTAATCCCATTCTGATAACATGATCCTTAAACTTCATTGGTGGTATATCTTTTGTTAAAGGATCAACTATCATCAATTAAGTGTACGATTAGCTATATAACTATGTACATTACCATGTAAGTAATCGAATAACTACACACCTGTGTCTTAAAATTCAAAACACATAGGGGTGTAATTATTCGAATACTTACACAGTCATATATAAGGTGTAAGTTCGCGATAGATTTTTAAAAGCCCTAATTTCTTCATTTATCTCTCTTCCACTGTGATTGAACCATTTCGTGATAGTCAATATTGTAATAAACCTCAAGTGCACATTGTAGCTGTGGCTAGTATCATTAAGAATGGGTTGATCCTAAGAAGACTATGAATATTAATAATTACCTTCCCCTATTATCTAGCCTACAGCTTGATTTTTTGTAATGTATACTCTTGATCTTCATACATTTTCTTGTCTCCTCTTGCTCTAATCCTTCTATTTCTTGTTCCATGGAGACAAGTGAGTGTGAACCTCACAAAGACAACTCAAAGATTGTACTTTCAACTCACTTTAGCTTTTTCACTTTTGAATTTTACCTAGAACCAAATATGAACTAAAGTGAATGTCTTTAGCATTTCATAGCAATAATCACTAACTGTTATGGAATAAATGTATAATCAATTAAAGACACATCATAAACTTATGGTAAGAGTTTTGCTGTGCATTGATTTTAGAGTTTAATACTTTTCACTCTAAACACTTGAGTGACTTGAGTGAAACCTTGGTGAAGGTGTAAAGATTCATGCTTTTGATTTTAATAAGATTATTGATATTGACTTATGAAGTTAATTTTAGGATAACTTGATTATAATTGTATGTTAATTTAACTAATATGATATAATGATTAAGGGCATGAATGGACAAGCCCCCTAGGGGGTGGTCGAGTTGGTAGAGTGGGAGTCATGGGGCCATAAGATCCTGTGCTCGAATCCCCCTACCTACACTCTCTCAATCTAACCTATCATATAGGGCTTGCTTAGTGTAAAGTACTTGGTTGGTGTGATTTGCAGGTCGTCAATTTGGAAATTTACCTAATGCGCATCCAAAAGAGTAGCGGCTGCAGGTTCCTCTATTCTAAAAAAAGGTATGAATGGACAAGCTAAAATTAATAAAGTTCTAAAGTTAATAATTTAGATTATGATTTGCTTGAGGACAACTAAAAACTTAAGAGTGGAGATGTTTGAAAAATACATAATTAACAATAATTATACATCAATATTTTATGTATTTGGCTTGATATTTTATTTTTTTGTATATTTGGTACTTAATTAACTTCAAGTGCATTTATGGGTTATAATTTCCTTCACATAAAGGAGAATAATTAGTATGAAATTGTAGTATAAGGCAAAGATTTGAAGCAACTAAAGACCTACATACCTATATATAGAGACGGTGTAAGTCTTTGTAAAGGTGTGAATATTGAAGAAATTGATTTTTGGTCATATGGAGTTACACACCTGTGTATTTTGAGATACACTGTTATATATATATTACCTATTTAAGTCTATATGCCCATGTGAAATCATGAATTTAGGTGTTTTTTATTATACACGATCCTTCACATGCTGGTGTAAGTGACCATGTATATCCCAAAAATCCTAAATTTTATTATAAAAGGACATAAGTGGAGATAAATAAGGGAGAGTTGAGTTTTGCAGTAGATTTAAGACATAAGGCACCTAGAGAATTGATGATTTTGATTAAGGGATGTAAAAAACAAGAAGTTAACGTTAAGATATTCAGTAAATAGTAACATCAAGTCCAAACTTGCAAGAAGATTCAATAGAAGAAAAAAGGAGATTTAGAATTATGATTCCTTTGTTTTCTATTAGTTTTTCTTCCAGTTTGTATTTTTTTTTCATTTTCTGTGATTAGTAACTAAACATCTTTGGTGTCTAGGTGTGATGAAACCTAGTTTAGAATATCAATTTGTTTTAATCTTTTAATAAAAGAAAATATATTAATTTATTATTGTGATTCCATTATATGTTATATTCTTGCTCTAATATATCTAGAATATTAGTGCACGATCTAATTTCATATGATTGGGATTGAGAAATCCTCTTATATAAATAGATCTACCATAATTGAAAGGAGTTGAATGTAAACCTAGAGATATGTCAATATAAATCCTCTAGATTATGGTCAAATCTAATAGTGAAATTAATAAATCAATAAAACAACCATAGGGTTTTAACTAGAAAGATTTCTATTAATCAATAGAAGGATTAGTTACTAATAGTCTTAAGAGATTTATTAACATAAGATAGGAATTTTCATAGTCCAATAATCAATAATATAATTGCATGATAAAAGGTTGATAATTTAAATAATCTTAGGGGGATTCAGCACTTATACATTACTATTTGGTATAGATTTATCTTTGTATTATACTTATCCTATGTCCATAATTTTTTAATGTTTATTTAGTTTAATTTTTAGCTTTATTTTTAATTAAACCAAAACTGATTCTTAGGTTAGATAATAGAAAAGGGTAATTAGTAGTATTTACAGTCTTCATGGGATTGACCCATACTTACCTGTGCTAACTACAACTATGATATGTACTTATGATAATTTTAATATTGGTATAGAAAAATAAGACAATGAACATGCTAGTATAGGATTAGGATTATAGTCATATAACCATATTTATTCTATAGATAACAGTAAAGAAGAAACTTTGGACTTAAGATAAAATAAAAGGGATTAAATTCAATAGCATTTACTCTCTTTTCAATTTGGAATAAGAATCTATAAACCATATTTTCTTCAACTTTGAATTCTCTGTAACTTCATAAAGATAGGCTATTAGCTATTGCAATAAAAAATGTATAGAGAGTAGTTTTGATAACATTATCCCAAGGACAATTATGATCAATTTCAAATCAAAAAGGGATTTGAAACTGTTCAAAATTACTCTTACTGATTGTGTATATTGCATTTGGAAGAAAATAAATTTGAAGATTTTTTAACAAACCAATAAGATGCTAGCAGTTTGATATTAAGGCTAAAGAGCTAATCAGAGAAATCATAAGGCTAAGGCTAATACAACTTAACCAAGGCCTTGCAATAAACTATAATATATAGTTAATACATAGAAATACAACTCAAGAATGCAGGACTTGTAGTCTAGTGGAATGATCTAAATAGTGTCAATGGTTTCATTAAAGATTTCGTAAAAGCTTATCACTTTTCTAAGCACCATGATGTTGAATTGCTCCTAATTGAATCTTATGGATCAAGAACTTTTTGGATTTAGAGTATATGATATCACTAGTCAAAAGACTTATAGCTCTCATACAAATTGACTTAAGATTGTTGTTGTATAGTTTATATGAACAAAAAGTACCTTGTAATGCTAGGAAACTTGGAAATTCATCCATCTTTGTACTTATCTATGATAATTTTAATATAATTATTGTAAATTCTAAAACAAAGAGATTAGAGAAAAGTTTTAAAATCTATTTATATTTTTTTTAGTAAAAACCCTTATTTTACATATGCTCTCCAAGTTCTACATATGAATTCATTATCTTATTCCTTCAATAGGTAAAGAGGAACCTTTCATACAATATCTTCTATTTGATATGTGAAAAGGAAACCTAACAAAGTGTATCCCATGCAATTGCTTAAAATTGCTATAATAACACAATTATATGTGACTTGAAACTTACCATTCTTCCTTACACCAACGAACTAATTCTCAACATATATATTATATAATACACATTTGCACTCTTTAAATTCTTAAGACTCATAATAATTTACAAATAAACCAAACTATCTTCTAAAAAATCATTTTTTGTCTATTTATATTTAAAATCAACTCAAACAATTTTTAGAATCATAAACTAGTTAGTCCAATAATTAATTTCTAAAGAGGATCTGCTAGCTGGACAACTAACTTTAGATAGTCAAATATCCTTCAATTAGAGTATTTTGTTAGTTAAAGCTCTAGCCAAACAGAAGAAACTGTTGGAACCTACATCTAACTAGCCAACTTAAACACTTAAATTAACTAAATGAATAATGCATTCGATTAATAAGTTGTGCAATTGATCTAACTAATATTCTTTTCTTTGTTTTCTTCCTATCAATACCTGTTCTTATACTAAGTGATCTAAACTTAATTTTTCAATCCTTAAATTGTTTCAAAGATTCAATTTCAAAGTTTATTTGATGATCAGGATGTTTTTATTTGAAGTTAAAATCAAAATTCCTCTTTATTATGAAAGGATATATGCATTATTTTGTATATTTAAATGATCATGTACTGATTGAACCTCTAATTCATTAAAATTACCAAGATAAAGTTACAAGAAATATTATAATGATATGATATCTTAAGGTACTTGATTCCTCCTTATTCTTGATTATTCACTTAAATTTGCTTCAAACTTTGTTAAATTACGTTTGTGCTTTACTTGACCCATTTTAATCATCTTTTGATTGCTCAATTCATTTAGTTGGCTTTTTTAGTCACTTTGCCTTCTATTAAACTTGATCTTCATATATGTTTAAATTTTTTACAAATTACATTACTAATATATCAAAAAATAATAACATTAATAGTAACAAATTTTGTTATGATCAAAACTATTTTTTATAACTTCACTTGGTCTAATACGTCTTGGATAATTAACATATATAAAATATTTATATTACTATCAAATAAAAATCAAACTTAAATTTATTGCATATTGCAAGCATAAAGTCTAAAAGGTATTAACTATTACATGCCAAAACCATCAATATAAATATGATATTACTAGTAAAAATAGTAATAAATATGTTGGAAGGTATTCTCATTCCTACACCTAAAAATTCCTAGGACAAGTAATGATATGTATTTTTATAAGAAGTTGTCCTTCTAAAATTTAACTACTTTCTTACATATAAAAGTGTTGAAAAATATGTGTTAAAACAAATAAAAAATATAGCCCATGACATTATAAACAACATTTAATAAAAAATATCTTTATTGCTTTTACATATTATCAGTCTCCCCAAATAGGAAATTCATCACCTCAATAATTCTTTTCAAAAATTTATCTTTATGATAGAGAAAGTAATCACACTTGTTAGGACTTTACCAGCATAACTTCAAATAATTATAAGGTGGTTTTTAGTTAATGATATAAATGTTATTAAAATCTTACATTAAATTTAGCATAGCTATAAAATCTCTTTTTAAATTTATGTTCGGTTTATGAAACTTTTAATAAAGTTTTCAATCAACAACAAACAAATTGCAAATTTTCAATTATGTTACTATATGGGGAAATTATAGACAATTTCTTTCATTGCTACATAAATAAATTTCATACCTTATAAATGAAAATGAGATCAAGATGATCAATATATGACAATTTACTAACTTAACAGTCTCCATGTAGATACATCTCACTGTATATGACCACAATTTAACCACCTTATTAGAAACACTAATGTAGTTTATAGTTTATATAGATGAGAAAGATATACCAAAAGAACTTACAAAATGATTAAAGTTACCTTAACCTAATCTTTAACTTTTGATATGAATTTCTCAATCAATTGTAATGAATAATACTTTTTCTTATTCAATTAAAGAATAACAATTGGGTATTTTCAATTAGGATTGGAATAGTAAATTAAGAGTTATCTGCATGATTTTAGATTAAAGATCATAAGGTAATGGTTTATGTCAAATAAAACAAAAAGTAAATCAAATTATGTAAGTTTTCTATAGATGATCATTTTGTTAATTTTGTTAATTGATGACAAAAGGTTAATGTTATAATATCTTATGAGAAAGAGGAGATTATTTAATATTTTCAAAATAAATAAATTTTTATAAAAAATAAAACCATGAAATGTACTAGATTTTTATCTTAAAATCTAATAATAAGGTGATTATGTTTTTTTTAATCAATGTAAATGAATTAAAGCCTCAAAGGGAAAAGCTTTAGAAGGTACGTTACGTTAAAGTCATAAAAGCCAAATGATATCCTTTATAAGTTAGATCATGGTATTACCTATTATGGAGTCATAATTAAAACAATGCTAAAGGAGTGAGTTTAAAGGAGCCTCCAATTAGCATTAATAATGGAGTTACATACTTATCCTTGTATAGAAGTAGGTGCATTATGATATTCCCAATTAACACCTTATGAAAAGTCTCTTTGTGTGTTAGTTGACTAGTCAATAGCCTTCTATTTCATTCATCTCATATATTGTATACGAAGTGGCTCAAAGCAATATTAAAGATCAATTTATCTCCTTCATAGCTCTGCTTTACTTTTCTACCCCATTTCATAATCTACAGCCAATCCTTGGGAGGGTTATCCATGTTGTATAATAGGAAATTTGTCAAAGTACTAAGTGTACCTCTAATTGCTAACCAGAATATAATGGAAGCAGTTGCGAGTTTAAGCTTGCTCTAGACTAAGCTATATCAAGTGACTTTAGGATCTAGAATCATAAAGAAGTTTCTATATGAGGTATTGGAAAATTCCCCTATAGAAGTTCCTTTTTAATATATAGTATCAATTTTATTTTTGGCCAATTTGAAATTATAAGGATAAATGGCTAGATTAGAACCTGAACTTGGCAAAAGTTTAAGGATGAGTGCCCAATTGGATAAGACCTGGTTCATTGTTACATTGATATGGAAGGTTGATTGCAACGGAGCTAGCCCTTCCATTCTAATGAGAGGTCTATATGAAGTATAATTGTCAAAACAGAAAAAAAAAGATATTACCATTACCTATCTTATAATAGAATTCCATTTTGATTTTGTCCTTGATTTTGAGGATATTTCATAGTGCATTAAACATTGTAAGATGAGGGAAAGCACCAAAAATTATTTTCCTTGATGTAGTAAGCACAAACCTACCTGACCCATAAAGCTTTCTTGTCCTTGAGTAATCTCTAAATTCTCTTTGCCATTATAAATCTATTTGAGATTTTTAATGGTAGAACCCCTAAGCCACCTTGATCCTTTAGATGAAATATCTCTCATCATTTGACCTTTTCCATAGAATCCTTCTAATAATTTCATAACTAAAGGAAATTTTTAGGCAATATGTCAATGTTCTTAACAATGATTGAAGGAAATACAATATGAGATAAGCTCTCCTTGTAAGAGAAAGGCTTTTGACAAACCAAGTATTGATTCTATTTTGCATTTTCTTAGTTAAAAGTTTGAAAGTTAAAGAATGAAAATTTGCTTAAGGATATGGGAATTCACAAGTATGTAAGGGATGGTTTCAAATTTTAAAAGCTTTTGAGGGTGGAGAATCATATTGCTTGATGCTTTGCACTAAAGATGTATATTAAAAGCTTCTGAGGGTGGAGAATCATGTTGCTTAATGCTTTGAACTAAAGAGGCACTTTTCCCCTTATCTATAAATAAGTCCAATAAGTTATTAATGAGATTCATTTGTTTCATTAAAGAGGAAATGGAACCTGTTTCAAGCTTGGAGAATAGGAATAAGACATTTGTATAGGCTAAGCTTGTGATCTTCAATAAGATGAGTATATTGCTATATATATAAGTATAATCATTTTAATAAATGTATAAACTATTAAAAAAATCCATGTGGGATTGGTTTCAATCAAATGCCATAATTGGATCTCTTTCATAATTTATAACCCATAAACATTAGTAAATTTTACTCAATTTTAATTAGACAATATAAAATTTACTCGATTAAATTATTTAAAATTTAGATGAAATGCTTTTTACCATTCTTTTTTGTCTTATTTTCCCAATAAATTCTAAATAAGTTAAAGATTGAGGTTTAGAGTGAACTTATTTCCTTATAATGTTTTTTCCTAGTTAAACACTTATTTATAAATTATATTTATATTAAAGTTCAATGAAACTATATACTAACCATAAACATATTATTCCAATTTCGGTGCATTTTTAACTTGAATTTAATTCTGGAAGCTTAAGAAGGATCTTAAAATCCACTAACTTTTTGACAAAAAGTAGGTCAAAGGTTGTAAATTGGCTCATAAAATTTTGTAAAAGGTTTAAGTTAATCTTTAGTATTATTTGTGATATTGCTTTGCCCCTTAACATTTATAAAATGATACTATTTGCACCCTAAAAATTTAATTTCATTAGGTTTATATTATTTACCCATTACTAGGTTGTCAATCTAACTAATTATGTATAGCAACTAAACAATTTAGATTATTTATAGTTTTATAATTTTAAATTTATTAAAAATGTTTTTAATTTTTTAGCTATTTAATTATTAAAAATTTAGAGTAGGATTGGTAGTGGGCTATTTTACACCTAAACTAAAATTCTTATTTCAACCTAGGTCTATCTGGAGGCCTAATTGAAATGTAAATCATGCAATCCAATCTTGAGACCAAGCTTGATTGGGCTTCACTAGCCTAAAACCTAATTGGATCAAGCCAAGCTTGAAAGCTCAACCATTAAAAAAAAACTCCTAATATGAATTTGTTGAGAAATTAAATAACAATCTCTTCTGCATGAAAAAGTTACTAAAATACTATGCCTAAGCCACCTTATCATGAATGAACTAAGATCAGTCATAACCAAAGGTTACCTATCATTATCCAAATTAACCAAAGGTTTCTTTCGGTACAGAAATAAATTTTTAAAAGATTTTCCTATCATTAAAAAATTATTAATGTTTTTCCTACGTTAGAAAGAATAATAACTTTGAAAAATTTTAAATAGGAACATACCATTAACAAGGTAGTAAGGGAATAAATTACAATTTTATGATTTTAGGCCAATTTCATTGAAATGGAAAGAGTAAAAAACTATTCTAAACATAGATATTCCAAAGCTTTGTATTGAAAATGGTAATCACATTCTTAAAAAATATACATCAAATAATGTTATAAATACAATAACCTCATTAGCCATAAGGAACCATATTTTTGCAAATAATGCTTCTATATGTTTAATAATGTTTTATTTTCATAAAGAACATAAAAAAAACTTAACATATAGGAATGGGTACATGTTTGTAAAATAATTTTTTAATGAAGGTTTTAAACTAAATGTAAGCTTATTGAAGACCACAATCATCAAATTGTAACTTGGCGTTCATGTAGATATAAGAACAATGCTCATAAATAAGATTCTTACCTAAAAGGCTCCTTTTGGAGATGAAAACCCCTTTGCCAGTAGTTATAGATCACAAACACACTATTAAGATCAAAAAATAGAATATTCCATAAGAAATGCATTAGTATCGTGGATATGTTAACAAGTAAATAACTAGATTACACAAGAAGATAAAAGAAGTCATCTTATTCAATATTAGAATATATAACCAAAATATCAATGGTAATATATTTTTATTTTCTTATATTAAATTTTTTCATCTATAATATAGCTCAATAAAATTACTAAAGAAAATGTTGTGCCCAAATATCCAAAATTTGAATTAATATAATTAGTTTAATGAATGGTTAACCTTAAATTGATAAATGAACTATACATAAAGTTAAGGAACATCAGCATTTAAGAAATTCGAATTTGGAACCAAAAATGTCCATTTTCTAGTTTTTTGGTTGGGTTGGTTTGTGTTGTAGTTTTAATATTAACCATCAATAATCCACAAGTGCATGGTTCATTAATGTAGTACCAAAGGTGTCAATCCTATAAGGAAGGATTCAATTTAATCCTAAAATCTAATCCAGAAATAATAACAGAAATCTTAGATGTAATGAAACTAAAAATGAGAATTTAATTCAATCAATCAAATTAAGAATCAAATACGAATATACTAATTATTAAGCAATTGCAACACACCCAAGAATCAATCGAAATAAATTACCAATTGAGTGAAAGAAAATTTTACATTTCTTTAATGCTAACCCAACTGATTATGAATTATCGGATTGTTGGTTCTAGACTATCCTAGGGTTGATTACTCTCTCTTAAGTTAATAACCATTAACCTTAAATCATAAACCCTAATCAAGTTAAGTAGGCTGCAATCTCTCAATTCACAACCAATCCAAAATCCTAATTTGTTCTGAAGTTCTCTAATAAACTGTCAGAAACCTATGCATGATCTCTCTTCACACAATTTCTCGATCTAATTTAATTCTTATTCTATTAAATCACCTAAGTCTTGTCAGTCTAATTTAATCATTTTTCATTTGATTCAGCCTCTTAGTTTATTACCAAATTATGAAATTGCATAATCAAACCACAATAAATCCAATAAACATATAAACAATCAGATCTTCATTAGTTCAAGAATAAAATTATGAACGTGAGTTTAGAACACCCTCAACATTCTAGATCATATCAACAACTATTCAATCCAATTATATACAATAATAAAACTTTAGGAAATCCAATACAAATGGATGATAGGAGGTAGTGACGTTGGGAAACCTCCTGATCTGGGAAGTACGTCAAGTTAGCTACTTCTCCTCTTCTCTCTTCCTTATCCTCTTCCTCTATTTCTCGATGAATTCTCTCCAGGATTTCTCAAGGTGGCTGATGCAAAAGCTCTCCCTTTGCCTTTTTTATTATTCTTTAAATATCATCTTATGTTCTGAGCAGTCCTAGGATTTTTTCAGGGACTAAAATGTCCAAAAAATCCCTCAAAACTTGACGTTCTTGTCTCCACGTCTGCCTAATTCAAGACATGATCGTGGCCCATTTCCTAGGCTTCTATCACGATCGTGGCACATGCAAGCTATGGTAGTGGGCCAACTTTGGTGCTTATATCATGATCGTAGCCTATTAAGCCATAATCATGGGTCATTGTTTCGACTCGAATGTCTCTGAAACTTCTCCCTTCTTCGATATTGACCCTGAACCACTAGCAAACACATCAAAGTACCTCAAAAACATAACATTTAAGCTTAAAAGCTTGTACTGACCCATAAAACACTTAAAACACAAATAATTAACAAACTAACACAATTCAAATAATGCACTAAAACACGATGCAATTTACACTTATCGTTTTCATTCGAACAAGTTCCACTACATACTTAAGAAAAGAAGAAACTTGTACCTTGATGTATTTGTGGACCCAAAAAAGTAACAATTACTTCTGCAACATAATATGAAAGGAGTAAACATATGGTAATTTACAAATTAAAATTGTAAGTGAATATATAATCCACAAAATATGATCTTAACATATCAGAATAAGCTCATCCAATAAGCTCATTTGGATTTTTTAAGAGATTTTGATACTATCAGTTGGAATTCCATATTGTGTTATCTTGAATGGTTTGGTTTCCCATCTAAATTAATATCTTGGATTTATTCTTGCATTTCTACCTCCTCTTTTAGCATTCTCATTATTGGATCTCCTACTAATCAATTTATGGTCACTAATGGAGTTAGGCAGGGGAATCCTCTATCCCCCTATATCGTTTGTTATTTCTTTAGAAACTCTTTCAAGGATCATTATGAAGAATACCATGAACAATCCTAAATTCAAGTTCCATCACATATACAAACCATTAAAGCTTACTCACTTAAGCTTTGCAAATGAGTTGATCTTTTCATCTAAAGTTGATTCTTAGTTAGTTTCAATCTTGTGTAATTCTCTTCAGATTTTCTGCAAGATCTTAGGGCCAAGAGTTATTCTGATGTTAAATCCATAGCTAGCTTAAACATCTTGACAAGATTGAATGTTCAGTCTCTCCCTTTCAAATATTTTAGTGTTCCCATCTCCTCCAAAAAGCTAAGGTACCAAGATTGTCTTCCAATTTTGGAAAGGTTTAAAAATAAAAGCAATGCTTGGCATAACAAGTCTTTGTCTTATATAGGGACACTTCTTATCTCTTCAATTTTGTGGAGCCTTCATACACATTGAATTTCACACTTATTCCTTCCTAAAAAGATCAAAAAGTAGCTAGAAAAATGAATTAAGAATTTCTTATAGACTAGGAGTGTTGTTAATGCCAAAGGTACTAAATAAAATGGTATTAGCTTTACTTATTCCTTCCTAAAAAGATCAACAAAGAGCTAGAAAAATGTATTAAGAATTTCTTATAGACTAGGAGTGTTGTTAACTTCAAAGGTACGAAAAAAAGGGATTAGCTTTACTAAAGTAAGTAGGAAGGTGGTTTCAGACTCATTTCGATGCAGTCAGGTCAAACCATGCCTGTGGCTAAAAGAATTTGGAGATTGTTTACTGATAAAGAGTCCTTATGGTCCAAGTGGACAAATTAATTCTATCTCAAGTCCTCTAGTTTCTAGAAGATTAAGGAGAGGAGAGAGTTCCTTTAGTATTTCATTCAAATGTTGAGGAAGAGATAGATTGTTTACCTTCTTATCAAAGTTCACCTAGGTGATGGGCAAACTTACTATTTTTGGTTTGACAATTGGGCTACTTATAGCCCTCTAATCTTGAGGGAGCAAATCCAATCTCATATTGCTAGATTTTTTATCCAAGCATAGGTTAAAAATGTAATTTAACTGGATAGTTGGGCCATAAGCTTTAAGTGTAGTGAAAGGATTAGATCAGATCTTACCTCCTTGATTAGTCTTCCAATTCTTCAAAATGTGATAGCTTACATTGGTTGCCAAATGGAGGTAGGGAATTTACTAATAAATCCTATCTTATTGCTATCAAACAAAAGTAGCCTAAAATTGAATGGGTTAATATTGTGTGGAAAGGGTCTTGGATGCCTAAAGCTTCTTTTGTCACTTGGTTAGCTACAAGACATAGATTATAGACTAGAGACATGATTTATGGTGTTAATGATCAGCTTTGTATACTATGCAATCTTAGCTCTCAATCCATCAGTCATGTATTTTTTCGATGTGTTTATTCTAGAGTTATTTGAAATAGGATGTAGCTTATGATGGAGTTATATTGCCCTTACTAGGAGTGGCAAGATATACTTAAAAAAGCTTAAAAGATTTACAATAAGAAAATGGGAGAGACCTTAGATATTAGTCTTTGCATAACTTGTTCTATTTACTCCATTTGGGTGGAAAAAAAATAATAGGTAATTCAAGAACTTGAAAAGGGATAGTTATGAACTTACTTACAAGGTTTGTTGTTGGATTAAGGTAATGCTACAAGTCCATGTCACAGGAAGGATGATTACCTCTTTCAAAAGATGATGGAGTTTGGAATGAGCTTGTAATTGGCTATTTCTTCTAATGTTGTTCTAGAGTAGCATGAGTTTTATATTCCTGTCCTTATAATTACACAATTGTCATGTATTTTATTTCTTGAACACTCATCCTTGAGCTTTAATGATTTTTTCTCACTTTAAAAAAAAGATCATTTTTAATGATATAATGAGAGTAAAATAATCTAAAGACTAGCTATAACCAATTAGAATAGGAAAAGAGAGAAATTATATCCCATAAAATTTGTAGCTTAACCAAACAAACAAAATAGAGATGATGTTTGACCAGCTACAAACATATAGGTAGTTCAATCTTCTTCTAGATTTGAAATGAATCTTTAGTATCTTTTTCTCAAATCCTATGTCTTCTGAGAAATCCAAAACACTAAAATCGACCATTGCATTTCATAATATGTTCATAACATGTAAAGTTACCATGTAATGAGCACCGAGTCACTATGTATTGGTTGAAAGTTTAAGAGATTTAGAGTTAAGTTGAGAGATTGAGACAAGAGTGAGAGTCAATGACTATAACGTGAGAGACGATTAAGATTATGAGACATAGAGTTGAGATTAGAGTGAGAGATGACGAAAGACTATCATATTCAAACTAGGGTTCATTGCTCTATATTTTTAGTTTTTCATACTTGTAACAAAATGACATCATTTTATGTTATAATAAAAATTTGAGTTTTAGATTGAACTAAGCTATAAAGTTCAAGTCTGAGTCTAACCTAAAGTCTAAATTTATTGAAGAAAAAAGAGGTTTGAACTCAATCAACTCAAGTCAAACTTGTTAATCTCAAGCTAGTTGGATTAGACTTTTTTTTTTCATGCCTTCAGAGACCATCATGCAAAACCAAATCAAAGGCCTTAAATAACATTATCTTCTATAATCTTTTAAAACCTAGCTCTACACTTCAACTTCATATTATCTTGTTCAACAAACAAATATACTACAAATTAGTGTAATCTTCATTATATATCTTCCAAGAACGTGGCTTCCATAGGAGCTCACTAAACCTCCACTTGTATCCAACTATTGGGAGTAGCACAAAAGGTCGAAGATGGTGTATGAGGTATAGCGGAACTTAAATTTGTTTTTGAGTTATAAAAGCTTCCATGAGGCCCGAGATTGTAACCATACTTTTTGTGAGAAAATAGTACTTATATATTAAATGCTTGACTTTTGCTTTGTCTATAAGTTGTTTAGATTTGAAGGGGTTTTCCAAATTTGATTTGAATCAATCAAATATGTGAAATTGAGAAATGATTTCCATCTATGATGAGTTTTGCTAGTATTTAGTGAAATCTGAAGAGAAGAGAAGAAAAGGCGAAGTGGAGGGAGTAAAATAGAATAATATAGAAAGAAATTAAAACTCTATTTTTAATAATTTAAAAATTAAAAATATTTTGAAATTAAATTTTAAATTCAAAATCCATGTTACTATCCAAATCATTCAAATTATCTAGTTAAAATGTCACATGAATTGGGTTAACAACGCTATTTAATAAGTAACAAAAACTTAATAAAATTAGATTTTAAGATATAAATAGTATTATTTTACAAATTCAAATAAAAAGTAATATAAAACAATAACGAAAATTAATTTAAACCTTTTGTAAAATATTAAGTGACAATTTTTATCTTTAATTTAAAATGTACTATAATATCGTCCACACTAAGGAGTACAATTGTTTTTCCAATTGTAGCCATCAAATTAAAAAATAAAATAAAGAGTGTTCAGTATCGAAGCGTCTTAAGGAGAATTTAACCCTCTTGGAATGGTTCAAAATAACGATCCACAAATGTTTTCTAACTTAACCAAATGGAAAATATTAGGAGCTACCATTTCTATAGTTTTTATAATTATTATGGCTAATACTAATTAAATTATTCATAAGCATTAATAAACCATTTATAATATTAAAATATTTTAATCTATATAAATAATAATAAATATGGAAACCATAAAAAAAGGGATATCAGTATATAATATAAGAATCGACCGCAGCAACAATTCCCTTAGAAAAGCCGGCGCTTTCTCGTCGTTACTTCCACGTAGATATGCGAAAACTTCAACGCGGTTGTTGGCTTCCTTGATTCCCTCCACCTTTGTAAATATACTCACATATGTATGAAGTTACTTCATTCATTAGCCCACCTCTCCAAGTATCATATCCTTTTCGAACCTGTTAAAACATGACAGAATTATAATCAGGTCAACCCACTAGCTCCGGCTAAGTTTAAACCACGAAGTGACCAAGAATGTGCTCCGACGACAATGAAACAAGGGCAGGAAACGAGCAGTAAATGTTTTGTGTACATTCTTGTCGGGGTAGTTCTGGCGAGTGCAGCCGCGCTGGTCTTTGCCCTGGTGTTCATGAAACCCAAAACTCCTGATGTTGAGCTGAGCATGGTTTCTGTTAACAGTCTCTCCTACGGCAACTCAACTTCCCCATCTTTTAGCATGACGCTAGCCGCAGAGTTAACGATCGAGAATTCCAATTTTGGCCAGTTCAAGTTCAAGAACGCGAGTTTAAGTTTCCTGTATGGAGGAAACATTACAGTTGGCAGAGCAGAGTTAAGGAGTGGACGTGTGAAGAGTAGAAAGACAAAAAGAGTGAATGTTTTGGTAGTTGCAAGTTCACAGGAGTTATTATCAGATAGCCAAAACCTCAGAAGTGACATAAATTCGGGGATGTTGAAGCTGAGTAGCTATGCAGAGTTGAAGGGAGAAGTGCACTTGGTACGAGGTTTAGAGAAGAGAAGAAACCCAGTTTTGAATTGTACCATGACTGTTAGATTCGCAAGCCTGTACGTTGAAGATTTGCTGTGCAACTGATATGTGTAATTTCTTGGCTTGAGAGATGTAAATTGTGTTTAGTTTTGTTAGTCAAGCATGTAAAATGGACTTAGTAGCCAAGTATCTAAAATCTTATTCCGACTGATATCTTCCTGGGTGTTTCGTCTCTTCTTCTGGTTTTGATAAACAAGTGGAACACTCGACCTAAAAGGTTTTTTTTTTTCTTGTGATAATAACGCTGCTTGTTATAGCTATCAAATATATATATGTAGGGATCTTGGAGTTCCATATTTACATCCTCTAAGGTTCTTGAGGTGGGGTCTTAGAAGATTAGGATTAGTCCGGCTAAGGTGGGATAACTAATGTAATAAAAATATATATATATATATATATGTAGGTATATATGCATCTTTTTATGTGACCACAGTGCAATAGTCAGAGTTCTTAAATGCACGGTCACCTATAAGCTTCTATTGGTTATTGATATGAACTTCGGATTAGGTCATTAAGCAATGATCCGACTGAAGATTAGACTTGATTGTGACCTGGGTGTGGACGTATTTGGGTCAGGTTTAAACTCTTAACTATAACCAAAAGCCTTATTCTTTTTTTTAAAAAACTAAAACTCAACTTCACTTGTACTTTAATTAAAATTAGTGACTCAAATCTATCCCAAACATGTGAATTTATGAGTTTAGATTAGCATTAATTAGTTTTCTTTATGTGGATCAGCAATTAACAACTTCTTGTGTATGTAGATTATATCAAACTTAATAAAGGAACTTTTAAGTTTCGCACATTTCTAATGCAACAAATAATAAGTCCCGTTACAACTTTACAGGTGCACAAATTTAGTGCCCATGTTGAAAGAAAGGTGACAGGCAGCTTACGTCATGAATATCAATACTCACTCGACATAATTTTAGGCTCTTTGATCTTATCCTTTATTTTGTATGTCCCATTCATTGGTACCATATATATATATATATATTAACCAATGTTTTGTTAACTTTTGTCGGATGCGATATTAACCCACTTGGCTGAAATCAGATCACTTGAAGCCTAGCCTACGGTTGACTGCAGTTATGGGATCCCAATGCTTTGATTAATGATAGATAATCAGCCATCGTAGTCTTTTCTTTAGCATGTTAACGGGGATTATTGGGCAGCACTATAGCATGTTAACAGGGATTATTGGGCAGCACTATCTCACAATATCAACATCGACATGCATGTTAAGTTAGTACAATCCAATTGATTTAGTTGGAGTGTTCTGTTTAACTGCTTTCCTAAGAGATCTCAACTCTTTAGTTCGTTAGTTTCTCTTTTACCATATTGAAAAGCTTCAAATATTGAACGATGAGTAGATATTGTGACATAAAAAAAAAAAGCCATTTTCAGCAATATGCACAATTTTTCGGTGGTCACGAAAAGTTGTACGAACAGGGAAAGGTTTTTATGTCTATGCAAATTAATTTTGTTTTTTTTATCTCCATTTGTTCTAAAGAGGATTAGTCGCTTGCCGTCCAAACTAAGATGGAAATTGGGACAAATTACATTAGTTACAGCAAAGATCTTCTCCCAGGTTTCACTATTGATTAATCTGAGTTTATTTGTTGATGGTTGGGGTTTACTTTTATCCTACAATGTGTCTTTTCTCTTTGTTTTGAGACTTGAACAATGTAAAGAATATAGCTATGCGAAAATAATTTAAAAAAACGATTCAATTATGTAGCTGGCAAGTTGTAGCTATTAGTGATCATCACTTGTCATCTAAATTTTTTTAATTGATGAAAACATAGATAATTGAATAATTTACAAATTATTAAGCTTGTTTGACAAGTTTGAAATCAACTCCTTTCATCCAAGTTTCAATTTGTCCCACTCTTTTCAGTTTTTTCTTCATCATTTTCTTTTTGTAATATCAACTCCTAAATAGAACCAAAATATAAACACAGATCTATGCTTGCTTTTAATCTATTGTGTGTTAGATGTCTAGATAAGAAGGTAATTGATGTTTTGACTTACCGGTTCAACAATTATGCAGAAATTGTCATTCCCCTCTTTCTTTTCTATATAGAGTTTATATGTTAATATTTTGTGTTTCTAATATATTTGCTAGACATGTATTGAAACATTTTCTTTGGATCTTTAATCTATTTAAATTGTCTTAGTGATAATTGACTTGAATAGGAGACAATCACATATTGGTTTATATATTTATCATGGTATTGGATAAAATCCATACCTTATAGCCAGGTACAGTGTGGATGTTTTTTCGCATGTGTGCTTTACTTTTCATGACATGTATTATGTTTGGTTATAATATTTGGTTTGGTACGATTGACATTTATTTTTTTATTCTCAGAGTCCACTGGAAAGAGAAGATTGTCATAAAGGTGAAACAAAAGGTAATCAACAAGATATTAAAATTATTATGAGGATGTTGTAAAGTTATTTTTATTTGAAACTTCAAATTTAAGGTTACCAATGATGTTTTTGCCTATAGAAAAAGTCAATAAATTAATAACAAAACAAATAAGGTATGAAACATAGACCATATTAAACTAAATTACTAAAGTTTGATCATAAAGTATGAATGTATTTTGATTATGACTATATTGTATGAATATTAAGGTGTACAAATTGACGTTAAGTCTAACTCCTAAGTAGTTAAAGTGTGTTACAAATATAGGATTTGGTGAACTTAGAGGGACCTCTGTGTCTTGTTGTCCATTTACTTTGATTTGGATGAGTTATTAATGAAAAGTGAGGACCAAGTTAAGGAGATTAATGGTGATATTGTGGCATGGATTGTAACACCCACATACCCCCTAGAAGGATATGTAGATGCTACTCACAACAAAACCAAAATAATCGGAAACATACCAAAATCACTTACATGCATTTCCAGAAATTCAAGCAAATAAGCATTACATTCCATTAGGGGATATTTTTCAATCAAGATATAATTTACATCATAAGTTGAACGTTTCAAAAATACAAATTCCAACATATCTCATTACATTAATTACAATATAGAAACAAACTCAAATATACATCTTGTCAAAACAAAACACATCCATCTTTGGCCATTGTGGTTGTCTTTGTCCTAGTCTTTATACCCTTCTATCTGAACCTACATGGAGGCAAAACGGTTGTGCTAAGCATAAAGCTTAGTGGGGAATAACTAAACAACATATGATTTTGGTGATTGTTTCTAACTAACATTCACAAATACATAATCAAATCACATTTCAAACAATCTTTAATTGTGCATATAAAAACACAACCCAAACAATATGTATCTGAAAACATAATATGCCAAATCAAAACATAATATATTTGCTTCAAAGCAAAGCTTACAAATATCATATCAGAATATCAAAATTTCATTCAAAACAGTATCTGATTTTAGAACATAGTTTAGTTATTTCATAATAGAGCTTGCTTATATCATAACTAAGCATATAACAAAATACAAAACAAGTTAGCCTACTAGTCCTTTTTACAAAAGTGAGTATCGGTATCAGAATAGAAGATACCATGTTTGGTATTTGAAATAGAAGAGACTTAAGTCTCTGAAATAGAAGACTCGTAAGTGTCTGAAATCAGAAGACATCGGAGTGTTTGGTATAGAAGACAACTTAGTGCCTAGTTACAGAAGACACCTTAGTGTCTAATTACAGAAGAAGCTGCTATCCCTTTTAGGAATGCCTAGTTACCCATGACTAAGACTCAGTAGTTTTAAAACAAACCATTTTATACATATCATATGATTTATTTTATTTCACACACATAAGATCTAATCATTCACAATTAATCAAACTTAGCATGCCTTGTGAGCATAAACATTTGAAATATTGCGTTAACAAATAAATTAAGTAATTACACTTTATATGAAGTCAAACAAGTTCCCAATATGCAAACATTCACAACTAACACATTACGCTTGTTCTTTAAAACAGATCAACATTCATAAGTAGACTTCATTTCTTTAACACCTTGTAAGTTCCAAAAGTAGATACTTTGTTATCTAATAACACCTTCCTTAATTTATTAGTTTAACTACAAATCCAAATCTTACATAATCTTTAAGGTAAAAACCCTGGCCACTATTCTTTTCCTGGATTTTTTTTCAAACTTACTCAGGCAGATTTTAAGTTTGATTTGTATGGTCATTTTGACTAGGAATCTGACATTTTTAGACAATAAGTTATTCTAAACAAATGTTCTTCTATGTGTTAAGTTTCAAATAGAACAAAAATCATTCAATTTGGTTAATCATTCCATGAGATATACCCAAAATACAATAGATTGTGCAGGTTCAAAACTTTGGTTGGTGCATGATTATGCACACCCATAATTAAAGGTTTAGTGCATGATCATGCTTGTGCACGATCGTTCACTTCCATGATTGAAGGGTTAGTAAATGATCATGCTTGTGCACAATCATGCACCCCTGTTGTACACTTAAACTTGCAAAAATCATAACTTTCAATTCTAATGTCCAAAAATTACAAAATCTATACCAATAAAAAGCTAAGAGAACAAGTACAACTTTTATGAAGACAAATTTATCTGATTCAGTGTAAATCAATACATTTTATTTGATAAAGACAAGACATAAGTTCTGTCAGGGATAGTACTGCAACCTATGCTAGAACTCAACTTCAAGTTAAATTTCAAAACTCTTAGAGACAGAATTAAAATTTGACTTCTCCATGAAAGTTGTAGATAAATGTATGTAGTTTAATAATGATTTAAAATCATCCCATTTTAATGTCCACAATTCAATACATGGCTAAAAAAATGACAGTTGTTCAGTGTAACCACACCTTCTAGTGAGTATCCAACATGTATCAAGTTTCGAACCACAATTCTTCATTAATTCAACACGCATTTTATCCACTTCAACCATCGAACTACACATGTTCTATTTTGGTACTGTTCTCTTAGGGTTACACGCACTAAGTTTTACTATTTATAATCTTGGTAATTACCGCAAGCACATGGGTCGTTGGCGTAGTACCTAAGGTATCAATCCCACAAGGAAGGGAACAAGTCCTAAAATCTAAGGTAACTAAGTTCACAATATCTGATTAAATAACTAATGCATAAATTAAAATTAATCAAGAATCAATTATGAAAAATTAAAATAAAAAACAGTAAACAAAAAGCAAACTCACAACTAACCCAAAATTAACCTAGAAATTACCAAGGGAGTGAAAGGGGATTTAATTGGAAATTAAACAAAACCTAATTATGCAACCACAGAATTGATAGGTCTAGATGGTCCTAGGGTAAATTAGTCTCTCTCGAGTTATAATTCTTAACCCTAATTAATAATCACTAATTCAAATTATGGAATTACGATCTCTCAATCCGCAATTGGCCCATAACCTAAATTAGTTCTAAAGATGTCTATTAACCTATAGGGTATCTATGCTCGATCTCTCGTTACACGATTCTACCGGTTTAATCCAATTCTCTACCTGTCGATTTACCTAACTCTCGTTAGCCCAAATCAATGATTTTTACCCGGCTCACCCTCTCAGTTTATTGCCGAATTATTAAGTGCAGAATTGAAATCACAATCAAGCAATAGAAAACACAATCACTTGAATTTCATTAATCTCAAAAATTAATATCCAAAGGTGAGTATAAACTTGACTCAACATTCACACAATCAATCTCAACACCTATTTCAATTCTATACAATAATAAAGTTAAAATAAGTGGAAATACTCTCGGGAGCGGAAACTCATAAGTGGCGATGGCTAGAAGCCACCTGTTCTGGGAAGTGCTTTGCGTCTAGGTCGTCTCCGTGTCTCTCTTCGTTTGTCTCCTACCTTGATCTCTTGATCTCTCTCTAGGTTTTCTCTCGGGATTAATGAAATCCTCCTTTTTACAAAACTTTTTAGGCTCTCTAATCACTACTAGTGGCTGTTAGGGATTGTTCTATTTATTCTCTAGCAGTCTTATGTCAAACTCGTGATCGAAACGGTCCAAAAAATAACCCAAAATTGAGTTTTCGCATCAGCTTGACGTAGGGCATGTCACGATCGTGGCCCTACATGTCACAGTTGTAGTCGGCGCTTTACCCTTTCTGTTATAACCATGGCTTATAGTGCACGATTGTGGCCTGACTTGTCACTTTTTGTAACGATCGTGGCTCAGAGTGCTAGATCGTGGCCTGGCTGCTTCTTTCTCTTCCTTCTCTGTCATGACCGTGCCCTTTGTGCACAATCGTGGCCTATGTCCTCTGGCCCAAATTCTTTAAATTTTCACCGTTCTTCCCTATTTGCTCTGCAGCACTAGCACACATATCAAGGTACCTCAAAATATACAATTTAAGCTTAAAGATTCAAACTAACATATAAAAACACTTAAACACAAAACTAACGTAATTAACCCCTAAATGCATACTCAATACTCAATTTAACACTAAATGTATAACAAATTAATCCCTAAAATATCATGCAAAACACAACTATCAGATACCAAGTTTAGTACTCCCTTACCTCACTAAACTTCAAATTCAACTCCAAGAATCCAGCTAAACCAAGCTTCCAAACAAGCAAACACAATTCCAAAATCAAAGTGACTAAGAAGACTGTAGCATAGAGGATAGTAAGATCTAGCTTCCTTGATGTTGTATCTTAATGTGGTAATTTAGAAAAAAAAATATCAAGCAAAACATAGGGTTGTAAGATAAGAATAGGTTTTCGGTGGTGAGAGATGAAGAAAGAAGAGAAAACACAACAGAAACATCTTGCATAAGCTTTGTTCAATTAGGTGCAGTGTGTCTCTTTGGTCCATTAACATTTGTCACTAAGCATGTCATGCCATTTGCCTAAGCAAGATGCTGCCACTAATCCACACATTTAGTTGCTATTTGTCATTTAAATGATCAGTCTACATGTCTCTTAATAATTGCTCCCCTTGTCACATAATAATTGGTCCATTTGTCACACAATCAATGTTACCAAATATCATTCAAAATATAGGCTTAGTCATACCAATTTTTCATGTACCAACTTAACTTGTCTCTTGACCATTTTTACTAGTCCAAATGTACATTTAACTACCTCAATTCTCTAATAGATTCAATTAATTCCAATTCACTCATTATGGTCCATCAATACTAAAATTCAAGTCACATGTCTTTCACTACCACATCATAGCACAATTGAATTCATATCATACATCTACTTTCATAAATACGTAACATTTCTTCTATGGTATATTTTAGGGCCTTACACGAATCATAGGAATGTCGACTGGAATGAAATGTTGACACAAAAAAGTTAGGAAAGATGGAAAGTATCAGGTATTCATAAAACCTAACTTATAATTTGTTTACAAAAATTTTTTCTGGACGGGTTATGTGAGAATCATTTCTTCAAATGAGGGGATTACATATTGGAATGACATCAAAATAAATGAGGAATTCAAGATGATAGGGTATGGAGAAAGAGTATCAGAAGTTGAAGGTAGTATTATGGTTAAAAATTTGTTGTGACATTTTGAAATATGTTTATAAAGAGTTTAATTGATGAATATCTTAATTTATCTTAGAAATGAGGGATTAACTATAATGAGAATCGCCTAATAAAGTGTTACAGTGGGTGGGAGGCGATGAGGAATGTGAGCAAAATTTTATTAGCAGTTGATGATGTAAAACTAATGAGTAACTATCTTGTTGGGAACTTAGTTGTCGATAACTTTTGGTTTGTATATGAATAACTGATATTTTAGTTAAATGAAAAAAAAAGTCTTGAGGTATGGAGATGTCGATGAAAGTGAATATAAATAACATGTTTGAAGGCATGAGGGGACATCAACGATGGACCCCATAAAAAAGATTTATTTAGTCATCATGATATATTGATGACTGGGAAGATAAGGTTGAGGTCTTTCCAAGGCATAAAGCGGTGAAAATGGAAAGCTAGAAGATGAGGTACTAAACATCCTGAATAAGTCTTAAATATATTTGGATTATTGTGTATAATATTTTTAACATTCTAAATAAAATGCAAGCATTAAGAAAGAGTTTAGGCCATAAGAAAATAACAGTGATGGACATTGAAGATTACGATTAAAAAGAAATAAAAGGTATGCATAAGGAGGTAAGATTGAACCATTTAAAGTTTAACTAAGCAATTTTGTTTATGGAAACAAATTTGGACTCCATACAATAAGGGTAAACATTATGATGCTTTCTGAGGTGTATGTTGGTAATGCAACACAACAAGAGTTAGCAAAAGTTAGAAAGAAATCTTTATCTTTAATGGACTTCCAAATCCTAGATACTCATATATAAAAGTCCATCATAGAAAAGCTACATAAAATAAGAGGTAACTATGTTTTTTATTAGGCTAATATTAATTTAGCTTGGATAGAATTGTTCTTATAGGTTTTGTTAAAAGCAGTGTCGTTCAAACATTAGTTTTAGGTTGACATTATGACGTCCTTTCATGTTTTAAGCCTAGGAATTGCATATATAACCTCGTGGGATGATTGTGTGAATTAAAAGCAAGTAATTTTTAAATTCCTCTATATAGCATAGGAATTACATATATAACTTAATGGGATGATTGTGTGAATTAAAAGCAAGTAATTTTTAAATTCCTCTACATGTTCTTATTATTTACGCATATCTTACATTATATATACCAAGTAGTTTGTTAGCGAGTTTTCATCAATTTTTTTACTTAAGAGTGTAGTTCTTAGTGTTTGTATGTGTACTTACATAGTGAATCAATCTTTATTAAAAGTAATTTTAGCATCTTTGGTTGTGAAAAGAAGGATAACAAATGTTATGGTTGAATTGAATTTCATGTCATTGTATTAGGAGGACATAAACCATCTATTGAAGGAAATACCTAGATAAATCTTTGTCGACTGTTAATTTCTTACATATTGATTGCACATATGCAAGAAATATTAGCAAGAATTTAGATACTGGCATTGATATGTATATAACTACCTAGATATATGTATTATCTTTGTTTGGTATTTCCTACAAATACTATATTCTATGAAATAATGGTTTAGATAATGATTTAAAGTTAAATATGTTTATGCTTTAGTTTTTTATCCTCATACTTCAAAATGATTATTAGTGGTATTGTTGCATTTGATTAGAAATAGGAGATTAGGATATATGACTCAAATCATGCAAAAGATGGTGTTAAGTAATACCTAATTAGAGTATTAATAGGTTGAAACTTGGTGGTTGTAATGTTTGTGATAAAAAAAGATCCCATTACATTTTCTTATAATGCAAAAAAAGTTTTGTTTTGGTTGTAGCTACATATTTTATGGTTGGAGAAAGTGTCATTTAGTTTGTAATGCGATATTATAATTTTCTCTAACTGCATTGATAAGCTCACACTAACCCATCAATTTGGGATCCAATTCGAGATTTTCCTTAGGAGGTGTTGAGAAGGAATTGGAATGTAATAATATCGATTCATATAGATATAGAAGAAGAGGTTCTCTATTGATTCAAACATTGTACTTATTGGATAGGGATAGCGAAAGAGGAAAAAATCGAAGATTTCATATAGTACTTTTTTTATCGAAAAATCAATTTGAATTTTTTGTACCCTTTGCTTATTGAAAAAATGGGTTCGATTCTACAGGATCAAACCAAACCTATGGGACTTAAGGAATAACATAAGCAAATTTATGAAGGATTCTTGGATTTGAATTTGAATCCAAAATTTTCTAATATAAGAAAATAAAAATTGATACAATTGATACATAAGTAAAGGAATAAGTATTGATTCTTTTGAATAGAAAAAAATCTTTCTCTCAATTTCAATTATAACAAAAATTACGAGTATATGTAAATCTCCAGAACATAAATTACAGATATCTAATCGGATATCTTATCTGAATATAGAAATTTTGATAGAGCATAACATGAGATGTCCAGAATAAAACTAAAATAAAAAAGGAGGGCTAGACTATATATAAACAACTATAGTTATATTTGCGTAATAGTAATATAATACAAGAAAACAGAGATATCTTTTTTAGTCTTAAAAAAAGATTTGATTAAGCGGTTGACAAATCTTGCAAAGCAACAAGTTCTATAAAAACTTTTTCAGATTTAGATTCAAAGGATTAATCAATATTGCATATTTTTCCCTTTTAAATCAGGATATGAAATGAATCAAAAAAGTCTAGTCAAAATTTGAACCTAATAAAACAAACACTAAACTAGGCATTACGTGCGCAATTTGTGACTTGTTCAATAAACTTTTTGAATATGCTTAGTATCTCATTGGAGAACCACTATATCTATCTTATTTCTCCTAGAAAACAAAAATCTACTTAAGTTGAATTTAAACTTAAATAATTAATTAATATTAATTATAATATAAAGAATTTAATAATTAATTTTTATACTTTATAAATAATTCATTATTATTTTATAAATAATTTATTATCATGTTTTGTAATCTAATAATCCAATTTTCCGATTTCTATGTAACATTTGGATACAAATCACGAGAATATCTATTCTTCCTCAATTGGAGATTCATATGAGAAAACATAAGTAAACGAGCCTTCGCTTGAGCCTCCAATGATAAAGGTACGTGAACAACCATTTGATCCCCATCAAAGTTTGCATTGAATCCCTTACGAACTAATGGATGTAAAAAAATAACACGCCCTTCTATTAAAATGGGTTGGAATGTCTAGATCCCTAATCTATGCAGAGTAGGTGCTTTATTCATCAATACAGGATGCCTCTGCATAACTTCTTGAAGTATTTCCCATACAATTGGATCTTTTTCTCGAATTTTACTCTTAGCAACTCCTATGTTCGAAATAAGATGTTGTCTAATTAGACCACGAATTACAAATATCTGGAAAAGCTCTATTGCTATTTTGCGAGGCAATCCACATCGATGTAATGAAAGTGCGGGACCTACGACAATGACCAACTGCCCCAAATAATCAAACTGTTTGCCTAGCATAGTCTCTCAAAATCTTCCCTCTTTGCCTTCAATCACATCTGAAAATGACTTGTAAACCTCATGCATTGATGGGTGGTGGGGACCCATATTAACTATCATATGGCCATTTTTTGTAACTGGTACATTCATAGGGGATTCCTCGATTCATTCTTCCATGAATTACTGAAAACGAAAAAAAAATTCATCTAAATTCACGATCTAATAAATAATAAATCAAATAATTCAAAACAATAAAAAAAGACTCTTCAAATTAACAAAATTTTGTCTCCCGAATACCTAGTTCAATAATTAATTGTTTTTAACGTACTTTCTTTTTATTTGCCAAATAAGACAAGAGTCGTTGGTGTTTTCCTAGTATTTTTTGTAGACCTCTTTAAGATAAATAGTCTTTTTTGATGTAATTCCAAATGTGAAATAAGCTGTCGTATCTTATTAGTGAACTTGACTATTTGAAATTCAACGGATCCCTTGTTTTCTTATTGTGAAATACTTAAAATTAATGAATTTTTTAATCATAAAATGAACCTTCCCCCCTCCCTTTCTTTTTCAAAAACTTTTATTAATCAATAATTTTTATTATTAAATATATTTATAATAATCATAATCCATTTATAATCATATATTTATATTATATATATATAACACATATTGTTATGTATAAAATCGACATAATACATTCATTATATATTATATTTATTATATCTATTAAGTATAAATTATATATATTAAACTCTATATATTATAGAAATTTTATATAATATAGAAATTATATATAATAAATATAATAATATGATTAATAAGTTATGAGAAAATTTATCTATTATCTATACATTCATATATCATTATATTAATTACCATATATCATTAAATTAATTACAATATAGTTAAAAATGGAAATTAAATATTAAATAGAATATAAATATATAAATAGAGAATACAATCATAACATATAAATAGAATATAGAATATGTAAATATAATAGAATTACAATATATAATTATGTATTTTATTTTATTTTATATAATTTTTTATCAAATAAATTATTTATTAATTTTAATGATTTTATTAGTTTTATTGTAATTAAATTCAATATAATGTAGAATTAAACAAAAGCTTCCATAACTTGTTAAAGCTTCCATAAAAGCCAGACTAGGCAATACAGTACCTCGTATTTTTCCCTCCACCTCGTATTTTTCTCGCAGTGCCTTCTACGGCTGGGCCTGCAACGGTACCTTGACCAACCTCAGGTCCAATAGAAGCAAGCCCAGCAGCTAAACCAGCAGAAATAACGGAAGCAACTAAAATAAAGAAATAGTTAATTATCGAAAAATCAATCTGATTTTTGTACCCTTCGCTTAATGAGAAAATGGGTTCGATTCTATAGGATCAAACCAAACCTACGAGACTTAAGGAATGATAGAAGGGAATCAAAAAAGAGGATAATAGAATTATAATAATAAAACGAAAAAGAAATAAATAAAAATAAAAAGAATAAATAAAAATAAATAAATTAGAAGAGCCCAGATTCCAAATGACCAATTTCAAACTTCAAAAAAAAAAATTCTGATTCTCGAAGAATAAGGGGTAAAAGGATTGATCGAGAAAGATTTCTTGTTCTTATTATAAGCTACAAGAAAGCTATAAGGTCATGATTGGATCCGCATCTGTTTGGTAAAAAGTATCCTTATTTATTGTCTATTATGCGTAAGAATTCTCAAGGCAAGAGAACAAGTAACAATAACATTTTGTAAATCTCAATTTTGAATGCAATATTGACTTTTTTTTTCATTTGTATATGATCATTAAGTTTACTTATAGAGATTGAATAACATTTTGACTAATTTCATCATTGTTGTACAAAGTGTTGATTGCAAGATTACCTATATAGTACCTTAGAATGGCTTCCCTAGGATGTCCACAACCTCGTTTGTGCATCGTGTTCTGTATTCGACAAAAATTCAAATATGTACAACTTAAGCATGTAATCACAATATTTTATTGGTCATCTCACTTTTAAAACAACATAAAAACATTAACCAAAAAGGAGGCAACCTATTTTTTAAAAGCAGGCTCTAATATCAACATCGACAAGCCCCTGTCTTGAAACAACTAGGCGGCCTACCCAGTACCTCATGGTGGTCCTTCAGTCGATATTTGATCCGACTAGAAAGTTCCCGTTGGGTTCAGCTTATTGCCCTTTTTATCTAAAAGCTTTAACTCAAAATTTTATAAACAGTAGAGTTTATTTTAATCATTTTATTAAAAATTTCGACAGCACAACAGCTATATTTTTTACATCCCCAAAATTTTCAAGATCCTTGTAAAAGTTTAAAACATTTTTATAATCACATTAAAATCCCCACTATAAATTTTTGACTCCAAGTCCACTCACAAGCAATCTCAATCACTTTAAAAAGCTAAAACATATTCATGCATTTTATTTTTAAAAACTTTATATACAAGACTTCTTTACCCCAAATACATTCCAAAACATATTCATTAATATGAAGTAATTCCCAAAAGAATTTGCAAGGAAAAAATGCCTATATAACAGCATGTGACAAAGTTTTCTACTCGAGAGGTGGATCCCCTAAGTGTGCACCTGGGAGGTTTTATTTTGAACACAGAAAGTAGAGTGTGAGCTAAATGAGCTCAATGAGTGTTAACTTTTCCATGCAAATCATATTTAACAATTTGAACCTCCTAAAAAAAATTCATTTCATTTCTTATGATACAATACCAACATAAAGCATATATGCTGTCTGAAATCAAATTTCTCAATTTACTTTTAAAGTGAATTGTGTTGACATCATTATTATCATAAACTTTTTTACATGATATAGCCCACCACTAACTTCTTGCTATATGATACCCTTAGGCATAAAGTCATGGAACTGGTTCTGCATTGCTTACTCGCGACTAGTTAATCACTAGTTACGGAGTTGATTTTACATCGCTGATGGTTTCTATGAAAGCGATAGAGATTCAAAATAGTGAAAAGCGAATTCAAAAGCAAGCTCGCTTAATAGCAGAAACTCAGGAGCTTAAGTTAGATCCAACTAAAGAGTGAATGAGAAGAATGGAAGGGAAGGAAATTGTGTGTCTTTTGCAAAAAGAGGAAAGAGAAATGGGGATTCAATTAAGGTAGCAAGATCACTTCTGGGTCGAACTTTAAATAAGGGACTACTACTTTTATATATTCATGGCTTCTCTCAACCAAGAGAAGGAAACAAATATCCAATTTTTCATAACTATTAACGATATGTTCCCCACGCTAATTGCTCTTATGAAGCATGGTCAACAAACTATACGAGCTGTAAGGTACATTGGTAAAAATTTCATGATCACCTTATCCCGCATCAGGTTAACCGATATACACTAGTAATTACGGAGCTGATTTTATATCGCTTACCTGCAAATGGTTAACCAATAGTTACAGAGCTGGTTTTACACCGCTTACCTAGAGATGTTAAAAAGGCCCAACCATTACTTCCAAAATAACGTCGTTTTATCAAAAACGGCATCATTTTAGAAGTTTTCTTGAAAAAAACGATCAAGCCATAGGCCGACTCACAGGCTTGTCAGCTCTTGGTCGAGTCGAGCCATAGGCCGAAGACCCCAGGCCATTGACATCTCTACGCTTACCTGCACTAAGTTAACCACGAAACACCAGTAATTGCTTACCCATAAATGGTTAACCAATAGTTACGAAGTTGGTTTTACATCGCTTATCCGCACTAAGTTACACATGCACTAAATTGATATGATGTAATTTTTGTTAAGTTAGAATCTGGATTTCAAGTTTGCTTGCATAAACAAAACCCCTAGGATAACATAATGGGGATCGAGCATTCTATATGTATCTCATCTTCTAATCTCTTCTCCTATGAAATAAAACTTTCTTTTCTACAGATATAATTCACAATTTCCATTTACAACCTTATTCTTCTCCTATATCTTTAGTATAAACCTTAAAGTAGAAATTGAATCAAAGTTATGCTAGACTTTGATAAAGGGGCGTTAAGGCTTGTTACCTTACCTTAAGAATGAACTTAGAATGCTAGTTAAAAGACTAGACTAAAATCAGGTGAAGCTAAAATTAATAAAGATATAGGTATGAAAGCATAACGAACTCTTTAACTTGAAAATTTTGAAACTGTTCTGCATAAAATTACATCATAACTTCTTATTTTCTAAAAGAAAAAATCATATATTGATTATTTGGAATAGATTTAGATTCTTTAAAATTTATAAATGAGATAGTAACATCTCTCTTTCAAGAACTCATTAATATTATAACAAATAATGACAAATTAGAGAATGAAGATTTCCTTTTAAGCTCTTTAATTTTTGATATTATTAATAGCTTAGATATGATGAACGCTTTTATTTCCTTGTGTGATGATCATAATGCTCATGTTTGAATTTGGTTGTGTTTGATTTTCCTCTAAATATCTTTTTAAGATAATAGAGGAATCATTACTTTATTAGAAGTTAAACTAATATCTAATGCTTTTTCCTAATCATTATAAGAATTTATTGAATATGTTGTATTCGGAATCCTTTTTAAGCATTTCTCTATCAATAAGCATTTATTATATGTAATCTCCATATTGTTCAGACGTTTGTGTTATAGTATCTATTACTTAGAGTATCAATTTGAGCATTAGAATATTCTCCTATTTTACTCGATTATTTCAGAGTTTGAAGTCCATTTATATTATGTATCTGTTATTATAAAAATGTTTTCTTCAAAAGAGCATTTTTCAAAAGTATCAAATCTAATAAACTCTTCATTTAGTATCAAATCTAATAAACTCTTCATTTTCCATCATTTCATTTATTTCATCATCTATTTCTATTTTCTTTTTCTAAATCATTTAGGACATTTTTTAAGATAGTGTCCTTTTTCTTTGCAATAATAGCATTGAACTTCAATTATATTTATATTTCTTTTCTTATTGTTTCTAAACATAGGGTTTCTAGGTTTGCATCCTTTCTGATTTGCTTCACGTTTCTAAAATATATTTTCTTAAAATATTTCTTCTTTTTTATTTTTTATTTATCTTAATGTAATAATAGAACTATCACATCCTATCATACTAGGCATTTTTAGATCATAACTATATAATAAAGATTTTTTTCTTTATCCCTTTACTTTGCTTTAGTAATATAGCATCATCATACCATTTACTTAATTTATCTTTTTAAAATGAAATTTTTTTTTGTAAGTTATCTACAAAACCAGGATTGTAGGTTGCCTTAAATTTACTTCTCTAAGGATCAGGGATCTTTGAATAAAACATCTTTAAATAAATTTGTGTATTATCAATTTGAGTATAAATATGGTAATAATAATCTAGGAAAATACAAATATATGTATTGATTTCATACATATCATATCACACAATTGTAATCTTTGTAAGGCCATAACATACTTTTCTATAGTAGTTGTATCTTATAAAATATATCCTTCTCCAACTAACACTACAAGAAAATAAACAAATAGCGGCGGAAATTTTTCGACGGAACCATTTCCGTCGGAAACTAGCGACAGAACTACTAATTCCGTCGCTAAAATGGGAACATTTCCGACGAAAAAAAACGTCCGTCGGCATAGAATTTTGTTACAAATTTTACCGACGGAATATAGCGACGCCTACATTGAT
>JAOSBN010000179.1:32975142-32996241 GCA_027563595.1 Erythroxylum suave
ATAATAATAATAATAATAATAATAATAATAATAATAATAATAATAATAATAATAATAATAATAATAATAATATAATTTGTACATGCACTCATTTGAAATTTCCGGGTATAAATGATTGATTTAATCTGATTATAATGTGAATTATGGGCTATGTGTCTTGAAAATGGAGTTGCTGTGTTTAATTGGAGATTTAGATTTTTTGGTCAAATTTAAGAATTTTCTGGAGTTTAAGGGTATTTTTGGATTAAAAAAATGCCACATGACAAGACAATTGATGAATAGTAGCAGAAATAAGTGTCAGATAGCAGTAGAAATTTTTATGAATGACATTGGGATTTAATGACAAGTGTCATTGAAAATTGAGAGTCAATTGGATTAGAATCGGGGGACAAATGCACTAGCTATTTAAATAACTAAAGGGAGATTATAAGGAAGTGACATGTGGCAAGTGATTGCCACACCACTTGATAACCCACAATTTTACTAAATGAAAGACCCACTCATTTTGGTCTTTCACTTATTGTTTTCTTCTCTCTTCAAATGTTCTTCCATTTGCATCTTCTTCATTTCTTCTTTTTCTCCATTCACGATTCTTGCCATCTATCTTCACAACCTCGATTTTTGTTAACAATAAAACCACCCACTTCAAGATCCTTGTTGCCCTCTTCATCTTGCTACAAAATGATCCAAATCACTCCATAAATGATGATTCTTGTGTGATATATGAGAAAGCAAGGGTTAGGTGATTTTTGAAGAGCCTGAAGTTAAATAAGTATTATGTTATTAGTCTTCTTGGTTTGTTAAATGAAACTTATTGATGATATATTAGGGCTAAATGAGCATATGGATGTATTGATTTTGTGTTTATGATGATTAATGATTCATAGATTGATGTAGAGATGATTTAGTTAAAAGAAGTGCAGAAAATTGGTTTATGAATGAATGTTATCTGTTCTATTTTTGGGTTAATGATCAAACATAAATCATAAATTGTTGTGTATGATATTGAGTTGAAGTGGAAGTAGGAATGAAGAGGAAATAATGAGGACATGAGTTAGAAATGATAGACTAAGCAAAAGAGATGAACTCGGATGAAAATCAAAATAAAGTTAAAGGTGTGCTGAAGTATGTTATATACAGTATTTTACTGAATATACATCTGTATTGTGGCCATATATTGAATTGTAGACATCCAAATGGGATGATTTTTAATTTGTATTAAACAAGAGACATATGTCTATAACTTTCTTGAAGAAGTCGAATTCTAATTCTGTCTTTAAGAGCCCTGAAATTTAGCTTGAAATTGAGAGTTGTGTTCTGTTGAGGTATAAGAAATGGTATGGAGTATTTTGATCATAATTTGCACGATACAGGACCAAAATATATGAATTTGATGTCTTTATAAACTTAAGACATAGAGGAACATTTGATTAGAAGAAAGTCTTGTTTGAAAACTTCTGGTTTTAAGTCAAAAATGGAAAGAAAGGAAGAAAACGAAGGAAGAAAACATAGCAGGTCGCGATCGTGCTGAGATAAAGGAAGAAAGTCATGATCATGACTCCGAAGCTCGGGAGAGAGGGGGGAACTGTTTCGAACACCTTTCCTTCTTTTGACCATAACTTCTTCTCCTGACCTCTAAATGATATGGGATTTAAACCAACAGACTCAAAACACATTGTTCTATATCTCCACCAAAAATTATAACCATCCGAAATCATTTGGACGAGATTGATTGATGAATTTGGGACAAAATTGATGAGGAGTTCAGGAATTTCCTAACTGGACTATTTTCACTGAAAATGCTTCGGTATTTTAGACATAACTTGTTTTGTAGTTATCAAAATGGAACTATTATTGATTTGGAGAAAATTAGAGAAATAAGGATACAAATTGTCTGAAGAAATCGAATTTTATTTCTGTCTATAATAATTTCAATTTCTGAATGGGCGTTGTCTATAGGGCACTGTTATAGTTTAAGAACAATCCGAATTATTTAGAGTGTAACTTTTGAAATACCGAACCAAATTGAATGATCTTGGTATCACTAGAAACTTAAGAGATAGGAGGATAATTTTCTAGGAGAAAGTGTTCTCAAATTACTCCATTTTCGTGGTTAGAAAGAACATGAAATGTTGACCCAAAAGTTTGTTTCAGGAAAAATCTGAATTGACTAAATGAGTTATGATTTTTGATTATAATGGTTTTAGTGAATTGTAAACCTAAGTACCAATTATACTTAGGTGAGTTTTGATATATGATGAATGATGTAACGAGAATCAAGGAAAAATACCCGAGAATGTCATTGAACATACGTTATGCATATTTCATATACATGTATGTGCATTAATAGACACTTATACAATTGTGCATAATTGTGATATGTGTATGTATTGCATGATATAGAGGAGTAATTGGAACGTCAACATCCGGACGTTGCTGGGACTTCAAGGCAATAACTTCGAGAGCAAACTGTCAATAACCTAGACAGTTTCATGCAATTAATTGTTTGCTTTAAAATATGTTTTGAATGATGATATGAATGTGATTTGATTATGTTGGCGTCGGACAATGAAGGTCCGAGAATTGATGCATGAATGTGATATTGAAGTGTTTCTTGTATATGAATGCGACGAACTAATTACTTCTTGACATGATTGATTGATTATTAGAGATGCATCAGATAATGAGAGTTGTGACTTGAGCAGCCACCGAAAACAAGCTTAAAGCTCCAAATGTGATTAAGAGCTAAAGGCTGACTATGTAAAATGAGCCTCGTATTCCCAACAGATAAGGAACAATATAAACGAGCCTAGTATCTACAATAGATAGGGATAGTTTAGGCACTCGGTCACAACAACGTAATAATTAGAAAAGAGTCACATGAGCATTTCATATTCATTTTGAATAAGTATGTTTGATTGTTTGAAATGCAAAAATGTCTTACCCTTGAATGAGAATGTGATATGTGATATGTGATAATTCATGCAAAATGCAAAGATGTGAATTATATGTTATATGTGTGAAGTGTTGCATGAAATGAGTGAACCATCGATGATGGTTACCTCACTGAATTTGCAAAACTCACCCCAATTTGCAACATATTTTTCAGGCTCAGAGGAGACACTCAGTTACACCAACTAAGGCCTAACCACTGTATTCAGATAAAAGATAAAGGATAGGATCAGTTGGCATCTGTATATATTTTTTGTAAATTTAGTATTAAATATTGTATTCTGCAAGCTTCATTTATTGTAAAAATAAATTATGTTTGTAATGACAACTATGATTAAATACATCTTGTTTTTGAGATGGACCCAAAAGATTATTGAAATTTCTACAATTTGTTTAATGTACGATCCAATGTGAGCTTGTAATGTTAATTGTATTTGACAATGTTTTAAATGATAATGATTATTAGCTTTCCAAAAAAATATTTTTGCAATGAGTACGATTGACTGACTGTTCTAACGTGCCACTTTCATAAGGTATGTGTCCGAATTTAGTCAAGATGTATGTATACATGCACAGTGGAAGTGGGGTGCTTCACGTATTGTTAATCTTAACCATGTTTTATGGGTACTTTATTACATGTTTCTATATGTTTAATTGTACTATTATTAATTTGCACAATATATGAGTCTATTGAAAACAGTTGCTCTATAACACAGGGGTAAGGTTGCGTACTATTAGACATTTGCAGACCTCGCACTTTTGCGGGGATCTCATTGGATGTTATTATTGTAGCAGTTATTGTTCACTTTCCCTTTCTCTCTCTTCAACTTCTCTAGTTATCATTTCTTCTCTCTTTGGCAGAAAGGTGAAGATAATTGTAGAAGTTTATTTCTCTTTATTCGTAGTCTAGGCCCTTTTTATGACTCATTAGAACAATGGAGTTCAGTTGATATTTTGGAATAAATGTAACATCCCATCCCCATATTAAGGGTTAGAACCCATATTTCTATAATGGAGAGAATAGCAATGTGAGAGTTAGACAAGTTTGCACTTCATGCCTAGCAGTATGTCAGCATACATACATGTGAATTTGAATCTTCGCACATACAAAAATAAGTGTACATGCATTCATTGACAACTTTCGGATATGATTGTTTTAAATGTGATTTTTGTTATTGGAAATGAGAAGTAGAGGGAGTAGAAAGAGTGATCTTGGTATGAGTTGTGATATGGAAAGTTTTGGAAACAAAAGTGGTGGTTGATCTGGAAAAATGTGCACTGAGTGTGCTTCGGTCTATTAGCCATAACTTTTTCTCTAGTTATCCAAATGAGACGATTCTTTATTTGGATTAAACTAGAAACATATGAATAAATTTCTTATGAAGACATAGAATTTAAATTCTATCTATAAGAATCTCAAAATTTGTCATGAAGTAGAGAACTGGGTGCAGTAGATTAGGGGGATGAATGCAAAAATTCATGTTCTTATTTGAGGGAAAATATGAATTAATGTAGGTTGATTTAGGCAAATGTGCCTTCTAGAAAGTTGTAGAGCTTTCTTTTAGCTTTTCAACGATATATAGCATGGAATTTTTGGACATCTGAGCTGAAAGTTATGGTCCTTATAAAGGAAGATGTATCTTTTGTCTTTTCACTTCGTCTATGTTTTGCTTCTTCTATGATGACGTCATCTATACTTTTATGTGATGACGTCATCTTCTTCTATGTTTGACTTTTATCGTCTATGTTTAACTTCTATTGTCTATGTTTTGCTTCTTCTATGATGACGTCATCTTCGTCTATACTTCTTTTGTAATGACGTCACTTTGTCTATTTTGGACTGTTATCGCCTATGTTTGACTTCTATCGTCTATGTTTTGCTTCTTCTATGATGACGTCATCTTCATCTATACTTCTTCGGTGATGATGTCACTTTGTATATGTTTGACTTTTATCGTCTATTTTTGACTTTTATCATCTATGTTTTGCTTTTTCTATGATGACGTCATCTTCGTCTATACTTTTTCTGTGATGATGTCACTTCGTCTATGTTTGACTTTTATCGTCTATGTTTGACTTCTATTGTCTGTCTCATTTTTGACCCTTCAGATGATAAAATCTATCTTTTAGGTCTTTATTAAAGTTATAGTTCTTGAATTCCTCTTTCTAACCATATAAAGAACACCTCAATCGGATATCTGTAGGGAAAGTTATAGCAAATTTCCCAATGCGTCTGTCTTTTTCCATTTTTGCGTTTGCTTTTCATTTGGCTTCATCTATACCTATCGTCTATCTCATTTTCGACCCTCCGGATGATAAAATGTATCTTTGAAATCTTCATCAAAGTTTTAGATCTTGAAGTCCTCTTTCAAACCATATAAAGAACACCTCAATGAAATATTCCTAGAGAAAGTTATGACTGTTTCCCTGAAACAGGTTCAATATGATTGATGACAAAAACATGTTTGATTCTTTTGGCCATAACTTCTTCTCTAGACACTCAAATGTCTTGATTCTTGAACCATTGGACTCGTAAGATAATAGAGAAGATTTTTCTAGAGTAAAAGAGTTATGTCAGAATATTCAAGGGTGTTTTTGGCAAGACACTTAAGTATAAAAGATATAAGGCATAAAGGGAAGGGCAAATAAGACAATTCTCAATCATTAAGGGCATAATTGGAAGAATAAGTGTTGTCTTGCTTATAAATGAAGAAGAAAAACGTGAATGGAAGGATAAGTTATAGAAGATAACGAAAATGAGAGAGAAAGAGAAAGAGAGCTTGATGGTTTGAGAGAAAAGAAGAGAGAGGGTTAGGGTTTAATTCTTCTTAGTCTTCAAGAAAGATTTTGAAGCTATCCAAGAAGAGAAAAAAGAAGAGGAAGAAACAAGCTTCCATTTGAGCTAAAGAACTCTTTATTTGGTGAAGAATCAAGGTAATATCATTTTGAATATTTTGGATTTTGGGAAGGATTCTAGTTCATGGAGTTTAGAAAATGCTTGGGTATAAATATTCTAAAATCAATTTTAGTGATTTTGCATTATGGGGTTTTCAATTGAATTCCTATTGGATGAGACTTCAGATATTATGAGATCATATGAGGTTAAAAATGAGATGACGAGAAATTGAGTTATGATATAAAGTAACTAAGTATTCTTGAGGTGTAAGCTTATGAATAAGCTAGACACATGCAAAGGGTAAAGATTGAAAGGAGAATTTAGAAAGATCATATACAAATGAAGGGTAAATATAAGTTCAATTGGACACATGTGAACTGTGAAATGGGAATGAGCATAATATGTGTTCTAGAACATATGTCTGGGTTTGTCATTGAGCATGCATTGTACATAGTCCCCCTATACAATTGTGCATAAATAAATGCTTAGATGTGTGCAATTATTAATGAGTGTGAAATGGGTGTCTTGCATAAATGGGCTGTGCAGGTCAAGTGTCCGCATTCAGGCGTTCCCATAATTTGGAAGCAAATGATAATCTGGAGTGTACTGTGAGTAACTTTGATGGTTTCTCTCAATTATTGCTTGCTTAATTTATGTTGTGAATGATAATGATTGTGTTGATTATGGATTGCGGACAGAAGGTCTGATGATAATGAATGGAGATTGAGATATTGAAGTGCTACTTGCATGTGATTAGGACGACCTATGTGCTATATTATGACTGATTGGGTTATATGCATTCTATGCATGAATGCATGATCACAAAGTGTTTCTTAATTCAAATATGAATGTCGGACTAAGGTCGGTTGATATGGGAAAGTGAGTGAATGAAAATATGCAAATGTGATTGATCCATTACATGAATGCATGCTAAAATAAAGGCGTTGTGATCCGAGTTGCCAGTATGAAGCGCTTCTATGTAGAGCTTTGCTCCGTGATATTCTGATTTGGCACGTAGAGCTTTACTCCGTGATATTTTGATTTGACACGTAGAGCTATGCTCCGTAAGTCTGTTTGATTGAGCCCTATGGGCCAATATCTGTATAAGTCTGTGATAGGCACTTGCTGACAACAATAAGAAATGAAAAGTGAGTCTCATATGCATTACATATGAATAATATGAATGATTAAGAGTATTGCATGCAAAATGTGAAATAATGTGAGATGTGCAATAATGTACTTTATGTGCTATGTGATTGGGAGAGCCATCGATGATGGTCACTCATTGGGTTCGCAAGACTCACCCAAAATTTGGAATTATTTTTCAGGATCAGAAGAATACCCCGATAGGCCAACGAGAGTATACCTACAGCATAAGTGAAGGATAGAGGTCGGAATCAGTTGGCGTCTGCATTTGTGTCTTTTCTATTTTGCATAAAATTGTATATTATGAAACTATTGTACAAATGATTTTTGTTGTAATGTAAAGAGTTTATGATTGAAAATGTTCTGAATGAAAGTGGGTCCGAATTGGTTTTAATTTCCACATATGTGTTTATGTTTCAAAAAGAAAAATATTTATACTGATTTCTGACTGATTAAGTGCTTTAGCACGCTACCCTCGCGGGACACGGACTCAGATATTACTATCGATGTCGGGTTCGGGTCCTTGCGGGAGTGAGGTGCTATAATAAATGACCTTATGATCTTATTATTTGTTAACACATTTGACTTCAAGTTTCAAACTTATTTCTATTTGGTGTTTCTATAGACAAAGCTTGTTATTTTAGGGTTGTGATTTTGAGTGATTTTCAATTAATTTGTATTTTTCCTAAACTTCTTTTAGCTAATGGATCAGGTCTCACTAGAGTACTAGCTTATTCATGGAGTTTTTAAAGCTTTTATTTGATATTTAGAGTTTTGGGAATAAGGTACACTTAATATATTATCCAAATATTAAGGAAATACCTAAAAGTGCTTTATAAACCTTCCTCTCTCTTCTTTTCTTTTCCTTAAGAAATTTAAAGACTTGAAATTGCAGATGATTGCTCCACTGAACACATCGGTCCTCATCTCTAACTTCAACTGGCATATAATATACTTCAATAATGGATGGTTATAATGTTTAGTTTAATTGCTTATCTTCAGCTAGTCTAGAGTGAGAGGATAGGGGGGAGAGAGAGAGAGAGAGAGAGAGGAAATTTTATTATTTTTATAATTGGTCCCTCTTTTCATGTAGGATACGTATTTAACAAGGGGCTACAAAAAATGTCAAACGTGTTTTTCATACTAGAGGACTCACAAAAAATGTAAGTTGAAGTTTAAATTGAACGTTTGTGAAATGTTATAATTTTTTTTCCGTGTTAAAAATTTTAATTTTAAATTAAATTCTAGTGAAGATATTAGGCCCAATTTAATCTTTTTTACCTAGATAATAGTCGTGACCATTTAAATAATTTAAAATTTATCTTAATTAAAATCGTATGGAAGGATGATAATATTCATTAATAAGTCATATCTTAATTCAGGCAGAATTTCATTATAATTTTAAGATTAATGATTTTTAAAATTTATTTATATGATAAAAAATTTAGAAATTCATTATCATGTTTTGATGTATTAAGTGATACATTACCAATTTTCATAAGTTAAATGATATGATATTTTATAAATATCTAGTATTAATAAGATTAGCGCAAGACTTATTAATAATATTAATGGTTTGGATTATATATTGACCATAAAAGGGAGATTAAAGGTGACGCGCTCCACGAAATGTGTGATGATCAGTTGCGGTGAACACTAGTCGCGACGAATAGTAATCGCAGTGAACAGTAATTGCGGTGAACAGTACCGGTGAACAGTAAATTCGAAAACTAAGGAATACGCAAGGCTAATCTCTACGACTCTTCTTGGAAACTTGTTCCAAGCAATCCCGATGATCAAAACTAACCCAAATAAAAAGAACTATCAACACGTCACAATTGAAAATCAATTGATAAGTGAAGAAGATTCGAAAGGTAACAAAAACAAGAGAAACGATTTTCTCTCACAATGAAACTAACGGCAACAATCGACTCATGAGTCAAAAAAAGTCCTCCTCTTCTAACCCTAATAAACCTATTTATACCTAGGCCTAATAATAAGTACTTGGGCTTCAAACATGAGTTAACCCAACTGGCATAGCTAGCTCACCTCCTTTGCTCACATCAAAAGGTCTAGCAGATAAAAAATAATTATGCCATTTAAACAATTCAAAATTTATCCTAATAAAATAATTCTGAAAATGCATGTTAATATCTATTAAATAAAAATATCTTATTTAAACATAATTTGACAAAGTGTTAGAATTAATATTTTTTCATAAAAACTTATTTATATTATAGAATAATTTTAGAAGTGCTTCACTACGTTCTAATGTATTCAAAAGGTAAACCAAAAAACTTTAATGAATTAAGAGCAAATATATAAATAAGGCTTCATGTTAATCTTGTTGTTACTTGATAAGGCTTACAAATTTTACATAATAAAATAATAAACAACAAGAATTTACATAATATTAACTATTTGTCCGTATTTTTTTCTTGAAAATTTACATAATAAAATGCCATAATATAAACATAGTATTAATTGAAAATTGATATCCTGAATTATATATGACGATACAAGGCAACTTAAAGGTCTATCAAGTGGAAAATAATCGTGGCCATTCAAATAATTTAAAATTTTATTCTAGATAAATCATTATGAGAAGGAGCGTGTAGGCCACAATTTATTGTGTCCCTACATGCAATAATCGTGACATTCAACTTGTGAATCTTTATTTTATTATTATTTTTACTATATTCATAAACTTAAACATTTCTATTACTGCTATCAACAATCTAAAAAATTTTAGAAGGTTGGAAGGCCTTCCCAAACTTTATCCAACACTTGAGACTCTTTAATTTGGCCCCCTATGAAATAAGGCTCGAATTTAGAATTACGTTAAATCTTTTAAATTTATGTGTTGAAATATGTAACTTCTATGATTATAATTTTTCTAGAACTATCTCATCTTAATTTTTAAACTAACAAATTTTGGATTCTTGACCCTTTGTGTAACCAAGTTGTACAAAAACCTAAAAGATCAACTGAACGTGAAGAGCTCATACAAATGTATCACAAAAAGTATAGGTAAAGCTTGCAATATTTATAAGATTAGTCCAAATAAAAGATGAAAAATAGGGTTTTAAATGCTAAAACATGAAAACGTAAAGTGAGATGGTATCTTTGTCTTGTTTCCGAACTTAAACATAAAAAAGTAAAGTGAGATGGTATCCCTGTCTTGTTTCCGAACTCCTTAAAGACGCCTGCCTTGTGGAAAGCGAGTCAAAGACCATAAAAGTATGGTAGGCTAACATAAAAAGGAGCGCACGTTTGAGCTAACCATCCAATGACCCTTAGAGGCCGAAAAGCCCTACACGTTACAGGATGCTCTACATCTATGCTACCGATGCGTACATGTTTGTCCGTAATGTACTCCCAAAAGGCTAAATATCAAAACGGCTTGAGTTGAGAAAGAGTAAAGCTACTGCCTATAATACTGTGTACATGTAGCTCTTGGCAACATGTGTGCATAGGGGTTAGGAAGTTTATGCGTGTTTAACACTTAAAAAATGAGCCTAATAGGCTGTAAGCTTGAAACACCAAATGATGAACCGGGCAGGGGCAGCAGACTTGGGTTGGCCGATTTAAACACATTAAAATATATTTTTGTTTTATGTTTTACAAGACATGAATCATAAATATTTAGGTCAAAAGTGAATTTTTAATTCTAACTTTTACACTAGAATATAAGTTGAATTTTAAAAATTCTAACTTTTACTCTACTTTTTTCCTCCAATTGCTTCAATTCACCCCTACTGGTTCCACTAAAAGAGCCTAGCGTCATGTCTGAGGAGACCCATATCCAACTACTAAGCTATTTCATTTTCCATTATCTTATAACTAAGGTTAATCTATTATTCATCTCCTAAAGGCGATCTTGATACAAGGAGCTAACAAATGGAAATCATATTTAATAGACAATGTGCTTTTCTAACAATACATGTATAGGCCAATTTACATTGGAAAAATATGGGACTAATAGAAACTTTTATTAATCTTCAAGGTCTTTTTATCTTTAAAATTGGTTTATTGGATTAGGCTAAAAAGGTGTTTGAGGTTGGCCATTTGCATATGCACAACAAACCAATTTTTTTGCAAAGGTGGTCACTTGGAATTAAGTTTGATCAAATGAAGCTCAACTATTGTAATAGCCCGTTTTCCATGCTAAGGGTTGGAGCCTTAGATTAATGCATATGAGTCAAATCATTTTAGCATTATTAAAATGCATTTCATTCACACGTATGTCATTAGCATATACATATGAATTATGATTTCGTACACATTGCAAAGATAAGCATATGCAGTTAATGGACATATTTCAAGGTATGAAAGGTTTAAAATGATCATAATGTGAATTGTGTATTGTTTATTTCTTGAATTTTGGTTTGATTGGTTAGAAGTAGTAAACTTGGAATTAATTGTTACAATTGGAAAATTGATAAATTAAAATGTATATTTAGAAAAGGAAAAATTTCAAGTGACAAGATAAATTGACACATGAAAAATTAGGATGACTAAGCCTATGAAATAATTGAAAAATGGCATAGATAAATGAGTGACATTTGGAATGGGTAATTAATTAACAAATGATAGAAATGACTGAGTGACAAATAGACTAGTAATTAGGTGACATTTGGTAGCTTATGGAAGGGATAAGTGGCTTACATGCTTAAAGACGTTTGTTAATGTAGTATGGTGACATCTAGCACCTTAAGAGCAACGTTTCTATAGGAATTGTTTCAGCCTAGCTCATTCTTCCTCTCTTCTCATCTCTCACCACCAAAACTTGCTTCTATGTCTTATTTATGCATTCTTCTTGAAGCTATGTGAAATTACCACACCAAATACATGCTTTTACCGTTCCTAAGATAGCTAAAGAACCAAATTCTTGTTGGCTTTTATCATAGCTGAAAACCATTCAATTGTTACCTTGAATTTGAGATGATCTTGCATGCATGGAGGGCTAGGTTAACTTGATGTATTGAGCTGGAATTGGAAGCTAAATAAGTAAGTAAAGTGTTGTTTATGACACTTTATAATAGAAAGATTATGATGATTGAATTGGGATAGATTGTCTATGACGTTGATGTTGAAGTTGCGCTGGAAAATGGAGATTGAATGAGCACTTTCCTGGTCTATTTTTGCATATACGAAAATGTTAGTTTGTGGACTGTTGTATGAATAATTTAATTTGGGATTTGAAGTATAACTGATGAGGAATTTATACTAAATATAGATGTTATTAAGGTGTTTTCAAGTCTAGAAAAGTAGAGCTGTAAGTGTGTTTGTAAAACAATGAGTGTTAATGACACAAGTGAGCAGAATTTTGTAAGCCTTAGTGTAATCAATTTGGAAGTTAATTTAACCTGAAATGAAGTAACCTTAAAGGACATGAAATCTAGAAAATTGCAGGTGTCAGTGACGTCTTTAATCTTGTAAAATTCGTGAGGTATTGAAGGTAGACAAGTTAACCACATTATTGATGTTAATGACGAATTCTGGAATTTTAATTTCAGCCTTTTGTACATGTTGTACCAGCTGAGAAATTTCACTTAAATTGTTATATTTGGACTTCATTAAAGTTATAAATGAGCTTAGATTGTTATTTGATTAATTGGTTAAGAGCTTTATAAATTTATGTAGTTAATTGATGTCATTATGTAAACAATGAACTGTTTTGACGTGTTGAGTTCAAATATGGAAATTATGTTTTGTTAAAGGAAAAAATTAGTACTTTTAATGCAAAATGATCTTAAAGGACGTGAGAAATATGTATAAGCTATGGATGAATGAGCATTGAAGAACATATGGTAATTATGAATGACAATTGGGTAAATGTATGAGTATATGTTGCTGGAAAAAGTTCGATGAATGTATATATTTAGCTTGCTAAAATTCCAGATATAAAGTCACAATTGTGAGTGTATTATAAGAGGATTTTGATCATGGAAATGTTCAAAGATAAGTATAAAGTAAGGTTAATGAATTTGGAGTAAATCAAGCTAACTTAAGGATACAGTCCTGATCGCAAAATGATAGTATACAAAACATGATGCGTGAATGGTCAAAATTTATGAATAGTTACATACCCGGAAAGGTCAAATAAGCATGCATTAAACATGAAACACATATATATGTATGATTGAATATTCATATCAACTTAGCAATGTGTGAACTATACGTGTGTATTGCATGACTAAAGAAGCACAGATTGGTCATCAACATATAGACATTGCTGGGTCATCAAGGCAATAGCTTATCTGGAGTGTCCTGTGAGTTAACATAGATGTTTTCTCACTATAACTGAATTACTTTTGATTAACTTTTAGATGTTGAGCTGTTATTGATATGATTGTGATAATTTCGGATATTGATGATCTGAGGAGTTCGATATTCGAGATTGTATTAGAAGTGCTTTCTAATTATTTGTAAATATGGAAAATATGTACTCAACTGAATGTTGAATGCCAAACTTAGATCTGATAATTGTGAAAATAAATTTGTATATTGAATGAAAGTGTTGATAACATATTATGTGAATTGATGCATTCTATCACATTGTTATACATGATCAGATAAAAGAGTTGTGACTGGAGTGACTAGCGTGAAAAATAGCTTAAAGCTCAAAAATGTACATAAAGAGCCACTCAGTTATTAATAAGCTCAGTATCCACAATGGGTATAGGACATAATATGAAATGAGCCTGGTATCTATAATGGATACGGGACAATAAATAGGCCCTCGGTTATAGCAAAGAAAAATGAAAGTGGAGTCACATGTGTATTGACATATATAACTTTTCATGTATTGTGTGAATGATTTCGAAGAATTACTAAATTATGTTGATATAGTGATATGTAATGTTTGTGTACATATTGATGATATGAATAATTGAGATAAGTGACTAGATTATTCTGAAATGATTGTATGAAATGTTTGTAGTTCATGATGTATTGTTGAGATATTATGTATATTGTGATCTAGTATTTAATATTGAATGATGTGATATAGTAGCTGAACTGTGATATACTTGTAAATTTGGTTTCATATCTATGATGTTTGTGTTCTAACATGAGTGAGCACATCGATGATGATTCACTCACTGAGTTCACAAATTTATCAAAATTGAAACGTTGATTTGCAGGTACAAGGGAGAACTAGCTTCTAAGATATTCTAGTAGAAGTTTATTAATGTCAATTTTGGAAACAAGAATGATTTAAGGGTTTGGTCAGCTGATAGTTGAGGAGTTTAATAGATTGTGTTTATTTACTTTTCTCACTTCATGTAGAAAATTTTGTAAAAGAGTAGTAAACTCTCATAAGTTTTTGGTAATGTAAATATATGGATTATGAAGTGTAATGCTACATTGTAAGTTATGTTTGCGTATGAAATGGGAAAAGTTGATCTTTTGAATACTTGTGTTGCATGTGATGCCATAATAAGTTAATGTAATTGCTCCAACATACCATTTGCATAGGGTATGTTCTTAAATGTGGATGTTCATGCATATGCTCTATGGTAATGGTGTGTTACGTTTTTGGTATTAGAGAATGGTTTGGCAACCTCAAGGACATATATGAACACATAGATATGATATATCGTGAGAGACGGGTATAGTGATCACCTTTATTTATTCTTGTAGGTCATCTGCTATAGGAGATCGAGTTATAGTCAGCTGACCTTGAGTCCATAGGAGCCAATAAAGAGTCTCTAGTACCTTAGTTTGAACAAATATCTTTGAGAATTCTCGAGAGGAGAGAGAGAAGGTAAGATAAACTTAGGAAGCAGGGGGTTGTCGACTTCTATGGAAGTATAGACCCTGCACAGGTAGAATGTTGGTTGGAAAGAGTAGAGAGGGTGTTTGACTACGAGTTTGACGAGAGATTTGATTAGGCGGTCTTGCTACTGCAAGGTACGACTTATCAGTGGTGGAAGACTATTCCTAGAAATTCTGCTTAACCTTGTAGAGTGACGTGAGAAGATTTCTTGAGGGTTTTTAAGGAGAACTATATACCGAAGATCTACTTGGATAGGAAGATGAAGGAGTTTCTAGATCTGAAACAAGGAAGACTTACTGTATGAGGGACGGTGTAATAAGTTAATAGGGGTATGCCACTGCTTTGATTCTGACTTAGGAAGATAAGTGTAGGCGATTTGAAGATGGACTGAATATGGAGATCATAACAAGGTTGGTCATTACTAATTTAAGTAGTTTTATTGAACTGCGAGCTGCCTCAATCTGAAATGAATAGTTATTGAAAGATGGACAAGGAGAGTATAGGTAGGAGTTGAGAATGATGAGATATGGTGAGTCTTAAGTTGATTCTGGCAGGAGATTCAATAAATGTCAGAATAGATCATTTCGACTACAGATTAGATCGAGACAGTCGAAGTTTCAACTAAGAGACAGTTTTGTACATGGTGGTAGTGGTAGAAGTCAAGTATTAGGAGGGCAGACACAACAGATACCTAGTTGTGAAAATGATGGAAAGAAACAAGGTGGAGAATGTTGGAAGATATCGGGAGCTTATTTTCGTTGTGGCTTTTTTGAGCACCAAATTCGAGATTGTCCCATGACTTTGGGACCAAAGTCTGGAGTGAGAGCAAGATCAGTGACTGAGACAACTTTCCAACAAAGTATAGCTAGTGGAACAGTACAGAGAGGAAGAGGTAGCGGTAGAACAAGTTCATCAAGTCCTAGTGTCAAGACTGAGGTACGAAGTAATTAGTCGTAATCTCAGGCTAGAATCTTTGCTTTCACCAAACAGGAGGCATAGAACTCCCAGAGGTTGTTGCAGGTGTGTTACACATCTTTCAAGTTGAGGCATTATCATTGTTAGATGTAGGATCTATACATTCATTTATCACATCACATTTGGCATCTAAACTGCATTGTGAGAGAAAGATATTGAAATTTGGCCTAGAGGTGAGTATTCTAGTCGGTAATACTACAGTGATTAGGGAAGTCTGTAAATTAAAGGGTGTATTATTCAAGTTGATCAGGCAGACTTGGAAGCTAATTTGATAGTATTGTAGTTAAAGGAGATAGATCTTATTTTGGGTATGGATTGGCTTACTGCACATTGAGCTATTATGAACTGTTACACTAGGGAAGTCATCCTTAAATCTCCTAATCAACCAAGAGTGATATTTTAAGGTGTTAGTCAAGCAGTGCTAGGTAGGTTGATTTCCTCAATGAGTGATCTCAGATTGATTAGAAGTGGATGTGAGACATACTTAGCCTATGTGACTGATACTTGGAACGAATAGACAATTCAGAATATTCCTGTTGTTAGGAATTTTCTGGATGTGTTCCCTACTAAATTATCGGGTTTACCCCTAGATAGGGAGACAAAGTTCACTATTGATTTAGTTATAGGTACTGCTCCTATATCTATTCCTCAGTATAAGATGACACCTGAAGAACTTAAGGAACTTAAGACCTAGTTGCAAGAATTGTTGGATAAGGGTTTTATTAGAACCAGTGTGTCACCTTTAGGAGCCCTAATTTTGTTTGAGAATAAGAAGGATGAGACTTCGAGATTGTGTATTGATTATAGGCAGTTGAATCAGGTGACAGTGAAGAACAAGTATCCTTTACCGAGGATAGATGATTTACTTGATCAGTTACAGGGAGCTCATATGTTTCCCAAATTGGATTTGAGATCAAGGTACTATCAGTTGAAGATAGCAGAAGTTGATGCACCAAAGAGTGCATTCAGGACCAGACAAAGATTTCAAATCATTTTTCAATTAGGTAACTAAGCAGAGGTCACTAAAATACCCAAATATATTCATGGCTTCAATGATATTCCTAGATTTCATCATTTTTTTATTAAATATAATTTTGTTTGTACCAATAGTCATTTTACTTTCCTAGGACAAAAAAGACCTTTGGTTCATCTCCACCCTTAGGTTAAAAGAGCGTATTCATTTTGATCTCTTCATTTTGCATAGTATGATTAATTTCATTAAACTAAGAAAAAGGAACAAAACATTCCTTATGAACTAATACTTAGCCTCATCTTCTAACATTTTCACATTCCTCCCATTAATGATGAGATTAAAATTGATTTCTTTTTTCTATTTTGCTTCTCTTACTCATATGTTTTACTAATTGATTGATGCTCAATCGACTTGACCATAAGATGGTAACAACTCCAATCTTCACCTATACATGAGGATCCCTTATATAACATTGGTTCTAATGATCTTCCTGAATTACACTGATAAGACCTCTGTGGATGATAAGGCTAATACCTTATGACCATGCTATAGGTTTGTATTTAATGCCCCTTTGACAACCATTAAGCATTAGCTTACTATACATCAACTTGATGGCCTATATTATTTGATTAAGTTTCAATTTCCCCTCAAACTAATTACTTTTTATGTTTCCAAAAAGTGGGAGATTATTTATGATATTAGCTTAAGGGGGAGTGTGAATATTGTACATGTGATGATTTTTTGAAATCTCTTCTCTTGTTATTGAATGTCACTTGACATTAAAGATATCTTATTTTTTGATATTGAATTATGTCTTACACAGGAACTATGGGGGAGCTAATCATTACCTTAATAGTTTTTTGTATGCCTAATTTTATTATTGCTCTCTAATTTCACAAATATTTCATCATCATTGAAAAAAGGGAAGACTATTGAACCAAGGCATGTTCCAATCGTTGTTCTAATGATAACAAAACATAAATCCTACTAATGAGTTTGTTATCTTGATAAGAAGCTTTATAAGAACAAAATTGAGACATGTATAAACTCAATAAGATAGTTCATGAAGTTAATAAAGAGAAATTGAAGTTTACAACTCTCAACGAGAAGAATAAGTCAAGAGCAAAAGAAGATCAAGGCACATCAAAATCATTTTATATTACGTGATGTTAATAATTACAATCGCATTTAGTCATTTTTATAATCATAAACACCATGTATAAACATTTCATATGACTTTATTACCTAAGTCTTTTCATTTATCAAAGACGTATTAAAGCTTTTAATTTTAAAAGAAAAGTCTCTTGATATTTCAAACACTCTTTGAGGGACATTTTAGGAGTTATTTTAATTATAATTTCATTAAACAAATAAAATTTTCGCATTTAAAGTTGTTATATTATATTTTTGAGAGAATTGATCTACTTATATAAGTTATTGGTCGATCAATATAAGTTAAATGTATAACATATTAGTTTGTTAAAACATAGATCGACTAATATGGTGATATAATTGACCAATGTCCCTCTAGGGGACACATTGGTTAACTAATATGCTTAGGTGGGTGATCTATGTCTCAATAACTAGTGAATTTGTATATTCAATGAACATTGGTCAACTAATAAGCTACAATGTTCAACCAACGATTAGTTTCTTGCTTAAACGACTAGTAAGGTCTCAAATTCTTATAAATACATGATCTATCATTGGTTCTTGCATCCATAAGTATTTACATTTTTAAGTGTTTTTTAATCATTTGAGCAATCACCATCCCATTTTGAGTGACTAATTCTTTTTAATATTATCAAAGCAATAGAGTAAGCTACTTTGAGTTGTAAGCTTCCATTAGGGATTTTGTATATTGTATTTGAGAGTATTCAAAGTTATTACTTTTACCTTAGAGGAAGATTGGAAAAGGGTTCCTCTTTACTAATTAAAGCAATATTTTAAAAGCAGACCAGAACAGCCAGTTCGATCGAAAATAATATGAACTAGCTGGTTGTTCGATTCAACCTAGTGTAGTAACCTATTTGTATAAAAATCGACTGATTTATCAATGAACCGGTCAAAACTGGTTGTTCTTCATCCATGATTTATGCTCAGTTCTCATCATTTCGTTTTCTGGAAATCGCTAGTCACTCTGTAACCTACAAACCAACTTTATTGCTATCACTCAACAGAAGCAAACCAACTTTGCTACTAGACTTTCATTTGGCAAAATAGAAGAGAGAACAACTAACCATGCAAGAGATAGAGTAAGAGGTGACATATCCATCGCTAAAGGTCGACGAAGCCAGGACTAGAGTCAGGAGATGGTGCGCAGGAGGTTCTGAAGACGGTGAGAGACTGAAGCTTACGCTCCTTTAGAATGCTATCTCTGTTTGAATCTTCATCCCATTTGGTTGCATCTTTCCACATGGTGGTAATTTTGACTAGGTACTGGTGCGATCTTGGCCACTAGTTCACTTCAGTCTCAATTATCTTACACTTTAATGGTGTTGTTGCAAGATGTTCCTTTTCCATTATTTGGTTTAATAGTTTTTCTTTTTTTTGCACCACCAAGGCAATCATAACCCCATACAACCTTTCTTTTTTGGTTTTAGATCCAAATCCTTGAAAGGGTTCACTATACTGAGTGATAAGAGAGTAAAGGAAATGATTGATAGAGAAAGTGAGTGAGCATTTGCTAAGAGGTGATTATCTAAAGCATATGAGGAGTGGGAATTTGGACTTGAATTTTAAAAGAGAGGTTGTTGATTGGATTTTAAAGGTTGTTCTATTCTGTTTTTCTTTCCATTCTCTGAAATGGGATTGGTGTTCTACTTCTTTTGATTGATTTTTCTCTGGTAACTTTGTTTTAGGCTATCATCTCTTTTCCTAAACAATGTGGATTTTCTCTGCATTATGCAAATATGAATTGTTTGTACCTTATCAATATGTTATTTCTGATTGTCCAATCATTTTCTACTTTCACGTCAGACGGTGATATCCTTGTGCATTGATTTTGGTTTACAATGCCCAATGGAAGATGAAGTCTTTGCTGACTGTTTGCTGATTGAGTTTCTTGCATTGTGATCATCAGGTTCAAGCTCATCACGATTTTGGATCACTAAGTATTTGCCATTTCTGTCAACTACTTGGATTCTTTCCTATCAACTTATGGGTTGCCTGTAAGTGCAGAAATTATGTTCTTTATTTTGCATTTTTTTCATCCATGATTTATGCTCAGTTCTCATCATTTCCTTTTCTGGAAATCGCTAGTCACTCCGTAACCTACAAACCAACTTTATTGCCATCACTCAACAGAAGCAAACCAACTTTACTACTAGACTTTCATTTGGTGAAACAGAAGAGAGAACAACTAACCATGCAAGAGATATAGTAAGAGGTGACAGATCCATCGCTAAAGGTCGACGAAGCCAGGACTAGAGTCAGGAGATGGTGCGCAGGAGGTTCTGAAGACGGTGAGAGACTGAAGCTTACGCTCCTTTAGAATGCTATCTCTGTTTGAATCTTCATCCCATTTGGTTGTATCTTTCCACATGATGGTAATTTTGACTAGGTACTGGTGCGATCTTGGCCACTAGTTCACTTCAATCTCAATTATTTTACACTTTAACGATGTTGTTGCAAGATGTTCCTTTTCCATTATTTGGTTTGATGGTTTTTCTTTTTTTTGCACCACCAAGGCAATCATAACTCCATACACCCTTTCTTTTTTGGTTTTAGATCCAAATCCTTGAAAGGGTTCACTATACTGAGTGATAAGAGAGTAAAGGAAATGATTGATAGAGAAAGTGAGTGAGCATTTGCCAAGAGGTGATTATCTAAAGCATCTGAGGAGTGGGAATTTGGACTTGAATTTTAAAAGAGAGGTTGTTGATTGGATTTTAAAGGTTGTTCTATTATGTTTTTCTTTCCATTCTCTGAAATGGGATTGGTGTTCTACTTCTTTTGATTGATTTTTCTCTGGAAACTTTGTTTTAGGCTATCATCTCTTTTCCTAAACAATGTGGATTTTCTCTGCATTATGCAAATATGGATTGTTTGTACCTTATCAATATGTTATTTCTGATTGTCCAATCATTTTCTACTTTCACGTCAAATCGGTGATATCCTTTTGCATTGATTTTGGTTTACAATGCCCAATGGAAGATGAAGTCTTTGCTGACTGTTTGCTGATCGAGTTCCTTGCATTGTGATCATCAGGTTCAAGCTCATCACGATTTTGGATCACTAAGTATTTGCCTTTCCTGTCAACTACCTAGATTCTTTCCTATCAACTTATGGGTTGCCTGTAAGTGCAGAAATTATGTTCTTTATTTTGAATTTTTTTCTTTGAGCATTGATCATCTTCACCTTCTCTCCACACCC
>JAOSBN010000179.1:32996341-33030895 GCA_027563595.1 Erythroxylum suave
CCCCCCCCCCCCCCCCCCCCCTCACCCCTAATAGAAGGGTAAGGCTTGGGCTCTGCAATTGTTAACTGTAGCTTGTTTATCACTAGCGGCCAAAATGGAGGAAAATAAAGTTCCCCTATCTGTAGACTTACAGATAATGATCACACTAAGTTAACTTAAGTGACCAATTGATGTATTCAGAAGTTAGTCATGCTTTTCTTGCTTCTTTCCCTTTTTTTTTTTCAAATGGCGTGGTTTTTGTGGTTAGGTAGGAGAACCCAAGTTTGTTTTTGAAGCCATAACCATTCAAAGAATGGAACTTCTGGTGTTGAACACGTTGAATTGGAGAACTAGAGCACTTACTCCTTGCTCTTTCATTGACTATTTCATCTGGAAACTACTTGATCAATAATATCGATCAACATCTTCTCTCTTTAGATCAGTACACCTCATATTAGGCACAATGAAAGATTTATTTTTGTACTATGTCATGAGGCTTCGTTTGTTTATTTTTGGAGTTGTATTTTAGGGTTGAAATATTGATGCAGTTCTTGGTTGAAAACTAAATGCAGGAATTGACTTCTTGGAATTCAGGCCTTCAGAGATTGCAGCAGCAATGGCAACATTTGTTTCAGGACGAGAAGTGCTAGCCTTAGACATTGCTAAGGCAATGCCTAGCTTCATACATGTAGAAAGGGTAAAAAGAAAAGAGAAAACAATATTAGGGTTGGCTCCCCACAAGAATGAAAATGCAAGATAGGACAAATTTGCTTTTGCCCATGAAGATCTTGATGTATGGTCTCTATACCATTTTGATTGAGTTCTTGAAAATCAGTCTCTCTTTTCTTTTTTATGTTGCTCCCTTTTTGGGATTTTTTGTAGGGTAGACTGTTGAAGTGTTTGGTTTGAGGGTTTTGTTTTGGAGTTGGAAATTAAACAAAAGCAATAAAGTGAACAAATTAAGTCAAATCTTGATTAATTATAAAATTGGACTAAATTAATTAAATCAATATATTAAATTATATTCAAAAATTAAATTGAAGCTTTTTAATTCAAATCCATTTTTAAGATTAGAAATTTTATAGAAATTGGTATATTTTTTATTTCAATAAAATATTTATTTTTACTTAATGTTATAATTTTTACTTCTTATTTATTAAATACCAGTTTTATAACAGTTTAATATTGGTTGAACTTTTAAACTTTAAAGCTTTCCTTTGACCGATTCAATGTTCGGTCTGGTTTTTAAAACATTAAATTAAAAATTATATAAAGGTTAGTTTTACTTTGAAAGAAAAATCACGGGGGAAATCCAAGAAGAGTTTTAGGAGTAGTTATGGGCAAGGGTTACTTGTCTAACCACTAAAATTAGTTTGCACTTTTCTTCCCTTACTCTTTTACTTTATTACTTAAGAAGATCGGTAAATTTTATTATTTTACTTTATACTTTCGTCCTTTATAAATTGTGATTATTATCATATTAAACTAGTAACTTTTAGTTAAAATTTTAAAAACACTCAATTCAAACTTATTACATATGTAGATTGTTAATGTAGTTATAAAAGACCCTTATTACAAATTTATGATGTTCATGTAGTTATATTTTTGCTACTGATAATAATTACATGTTAGATAAAACTTAAAGAAAAATGAATTTTTATCTTTAATTAAATTTATATATTTATTTTAATCTCTTATATGATAATATTTTCTTGAATAAATCAGTTTAGAAATTAAATTTTGTTTATAAACTAATATATTTTTAAACGATAAAATAAATTTTATTTGAAATTTATATATTTTAAAGATATTTTCAATTTAAATTATATTTATTAAGTAATCATTAAACTAAAATTATTTTATTTTTAAATTTAAGTTAATTATGAACATTATATTAAATTAAATAATATATATTAAGTTTAATTAAATTGAAGGGTCAAAAGAAAAGAGACAGCAAATTTAAGTCTAGTGAAGATAAACTACTGTTATTCTAAAGTGAAAGAAAATTCACGGCAATCAAATCTCTAGAGTCTGGTTAAGTACAATGATAACTCTAGCCCGGAAATTGTGAGAACACATAACTACTCAAGTGTTAGTCTTAACAAGTTTGAACCATTGAGCTGTTGGGTCTTTGTTTTCATCCTCCTGACCTCCTGAACAATGATCAATGCCGATACACTTCCTAGTTAAAATCGTGGGGCAGTCACGATCTTCCATATGCAAGCACAAATGCTCTCCATTCTTGTCTTTGGAGCCTAACATAAGCTTAGAGTCTGAAAGTTGTTTCCATCGGCTATTGTCGCATGTGCATCGTGAAAGGACTGGTGGCAATCCATCTCCAGCGACGTTGAGGCATAAATCGGTCGAGTCCAACTTGATCTGGCCGCTTTCGGCGTCATAATTCCAGCGAGAGAAGGTGTGGCAGTTGTCTGCGTAAACTGTGCTATCGTTGTGGTGTTGGACACAGCTGCCACTTTGTGGGTGGAATATTATATAGGACATGGGATTGATTGAGGCCGGGTCTGCGACATTCATAGATAGTAGTCATGTCAGGTTGACGAGTTGAATTCTAATCTAAATGTGTATTACATTACTTACCTATGTTCTTTCTCTTCAAGAGTTGTAACCTCTTTTCTACCTTAGGATTTCTCAAAGACCGCCACTCATGGTCCGCGACCCCGAACGTCTCGTCCATGTCTACTTTGCCTTGTCTGAAATAGTATCCTCCTTGCAAAGCCCAGAAGCCCCAGTCGACGTCTATATCAGTAGCAAAGGACAAGATGCAGCTAAACCAATGATCATGGTCCAAGGGAACTTCTTTACTTTGTTGAAGACCAAATTCACCTAGAAATAGAGGAACTGCGTTGTCTCCGGTATTCACAAAAGCACATTGATCAATGTAGAATTGGGTTAACTGGGGGCAAATCTTATTCATGTCTTGTTGCCTCCAATACTTATTGTGTCCCCAACTCCATGGATACCAGTGTGACTCCAGCACTAACTTGTTATTTATGTCAAGTTTCAGGGGCTTTTTCTTCAAGAAAGTGAAGTCTTGTGCATACGACAGTCCTGCGATAATCACTAGTATATCAGGGTTTGCCCGGTGAACCTGTTTAGCACCTTCAGTGAAGTATCTAAACCAGTCGTCCGGATTTGAGAACGGACCACGTGGTTCATTTCGCATTCCTATTCCTACCACCTGTAATTTCAATTCAATTCAAACCAAGAATAGTTAAAACTTCACCGTTAACTTAGGGGACAAGCATAATGAAATTTTAGTGAACATAAAAAGATGATCTTAAATAGTTGTTTTTATCAAGTGACTTGGAACAATCTTTTTAACAAAAAAGATATATTTTTCAGTTTGAATAATTTTTGTTAACGGATAAGATATATTTCAATCTTTAATAGAAAATAAGATTTTGTTCACGCTTGATCACTGGATCTCTAATAACAATGGTGATGTATTTTACCATTATGGAACCGAACTTGACTGAACATCAATGAATATCTAATACAAGAGGGGGAAAAAAACAACAACAAAAAAATTGGAGCTGTACCTGATGTTTGCCCCTGAAGTGGGAAGCAGCCATTAATAGACCTCGAAGCCACTCCTGAGGATGAACATATTTATCACCAGGGAAGCCATTCCCGTCTTTTTCACTACAACACCACTCTGGTTTACTAACATGGTTATCAATCACCACCATTAGATCATGCCTCCCCAACTCGTCGATCACAGCTTCATAGGCTTGGACAGAAGTCATGTTCAAAAACTGAGGATTGTTTTTAGCAATTCCTGCTTTCGCTTCCGTCAGGTTCAGCAAATCGAATGATTCTGCAACTGTACGTTTTCTGTAGTTGGCTTTAGTCCACATGTAGGTGGAGAATGTGAAACGAACGCAATTAAACTGCTCTTTAGCGACCAGCTGAGTGACGATATATTCCACGGGTTGCTTGTGGAGGCCCTCGGCCAACATGGTTTCCATGTGAGAAGGCCAATTCGCGCAGTGTAGCTTCACTCTCTGTCCTGATTTCTTATCCAATATCCATCTATTCTTTGTTTCAAGAGGCAAACAACTACAAGCAACTGCGTACAAAAACAGCGACAGCAGGAAAATTGCTCGACTTCCTTTTCTTTTCATTTTGACTTGTGAATTCCCTGCTCATAACACAAGAAAAAAAGAAGGTTGTTACTGAGTAAGAATGGCATCAATTTCTAATGAGCATATGCTCTAAGGTAACATGAATATTGTTAATCATACCTGAAATGTTTACTAACAAAGCTATGCTACCAAGAGACAACCAATTACTTATATAGCAATTAAGTAGATGAAAATCAAAACAACCGATCTGAGAATATCCCTCCGCATTATCTAATTTTTAGTTCGTCCTATCTTTGAATAACAAGACTTATCAATTTTATCTCTTCTATCATTATCTTTTAATTGGACAATATAATATATTTTTTCTTTGTATACTAAAATAAAATTAGACAATATAATATATTTTTGGACATTTATGATTTAAATCAGTACAAATAATTCCGATGGTGAGTATTTGAACTATAAATTGATGTATTTTTGTATAGATAATGGTAGACAATTCTCAACGTTGATGTTGACAAAGACCAAGATTTGTTTTGTATTCACTTCTTTTTTTTTTTTTGGAGAAATGTAATGTGATAGATTTATTTTCTTCACTTCTTCATATTTTTAATATTGCTTTCTCTTTCAATCACATTATTTGCCATTTTTAAGTACAAATATATCACATAAATATTTACAAATAAATTGTTTTTTTTAGTGTCAGCGACAAGACACTAACATTAAAATAAGATAAAAAGGGTGACTTTTAGTTAGTCATGATGAATGTTGGGTGCGACCATCTTGTGATTTGTTATGTAGTAATTAAGATGCCATTAAACTTTTCTCCTTAAAAATCAATAGAGAAGAGTTTGTAACAAAAAAGTTTTAAAAATTGTTTTTGTAGCTTTCGTGTAAGCAATTGATGAAATTGATCATCGTCCACAAATTGACTATTGGAAAGTCAAAATGTGATACATGTACAATGGATTTTCCTGCCTCATTAAAAGATGTAATAAGAACCAAAACAATTTTCAGAACAACGGAAGAAAAGATTGCGGGGTGTTTCATAAAAGTACTTTCTAGTTCCAGCTCAGCTTTGTCATCCAGGTCGTGTCTAAGGCGCCAGACTCAAGTTTTGGTCTTCTGATGGAGGCGTGGGTTCAAATCCTACCTCTGACAGAAATGTTTTGTATTGTTAGAACTATGTATTGCTGAAATCTGATGTTCTATACTTACTACCATTTATTAACTCTATTATACGTAATCGTTTTTGTACAAATATATGGAACTCATGTGAGACTTAGATAAATATATGGATAAGATCGCATGAAATATAATTGATACAGGGTAGTAGGTACAGAGAATTTCATCTCATATTACCAATGAACCATTCCTAAGCCATATTGTTTTGGAGAGGTCTCCTTTCATGCAAGTATCAGGATGCTCTTTTCCTTCGTTTGAGAACTTCAAAATCCTAAGAGCCCACACAGGCCTATATACAGAGGAATTACAGTATCCCAAGGACTGAGTCAGTCATAAGTTTTTTCTAAATGAACCTTGATTGCCATAAAGTTAGTCTTCCCTTTCTTCCTTCTCATCGAATGGATTAACTCCTGCGCAATTATAATATTATTCGTGATAAGCCTACCTAGGACGAAACTGCATTATGTATTAGCCACCAAAGAATCAAGATGAGGCTTCAAACAATTCACAATAACTTTCGAGATTGCCTTGTATAACACCGAGCAGAGGCTTATAGGCCAATAATATAAGTCGGGGAAAGTACTTTGGGAATTAACACTAGAATGGTTTTATTCACCTCTTGTTCCCACCTCTCCAGACAAAAGATATTCTAGATAAAGTCCACCACTATTGGTCCAACCTTTTCCCATTGTTTCTGAACAAAAGAGGCATTATAACCATTAACCCCCAGGGCTTTATTAGGGTTTATATCTACCTTCTTTATTTCGGTCGCTAAGACTGGGTTTGTGAATGCCTTCACTATCTCTTCTGATAACTTGGGAAATGCCTCAGTAATTGGATATTGGAAAATGCGTTCGACATTAGATGTAAATAACTTTGCATAGTAAGTCTTGGTCAACTGCCTCATTTGGTGTGGATCAGTTCTCATTTGTCCATCATTATCTACTAATCTTGTTATCCTCGACTTCTTCCTTTTTGTCATAGCTAGATTATGGTAATATTTGGTATTATGATCTCCCTGTGATATCCATTTATTTCTGAGCCGTTGATTCCAATAGATCTTCTCCTCACATGGGACTTGAGTTAATTCGTTGCGGAGCCTATCCTTTAACTTTAAGAGTGAGTCAGTAGGTTTATACTCCATGGCTCTTTGTATGCCTTCTAGCCTAGCTAATAACCTTTTTTTTCCTATGGAATATGTTATCGAACAATAACTTGTTCCACTACATGGGGTTTTTAGAGAAATTGGCTAAGGTTTGATTTATATTTGACACCGCAGGGGGCCAATGATCTTTTACTAGTTGTCCAAATGCTTCATGGGTTAACCAAGCCGATTGAAATCAGAACACTGGCGGAGACTGGCCACACAGAATGTTCCTGCCAAATTCAACAACATAAGTTGGTGATCGGAACCGAAAAAGGAAGATGTTTATTAGTCACTTGAGGAAAGGTCTCCAACTATGACGAAGAACAAATAATTTGATCTAGTCTAGCTTGTATAGTCCCCCTCCTCCAAGTATACTTGGATCCAACATAACCCTAGTCATAAAGTCCAAAGCATGCACCCATTCCTTAAACTGTTTGTGTATTATCGGTGTTGATTGAGCTCCTCCCCTTTTATCAGAACTGTCCAATTTGGCATTGAAATCACCACCTATTATCCAAGGTGTGGATACTTAGCTTCCAATCCAACACAAGTACGACCATAAAAGTTTTTTAGTAGTAAAGTGAGCACTTGCATATACAATTGTAAATGCAAAGGTTGAGGTCCCATACTTAATATTAGTGTGTATAAATTGTCTATTCGCAACTAACACAGAGACATCAAAATCTAAAGTCCATAACAACCAAATTCTACCAACAAACCCATCGGCCTTAACTCGGAAGGAAAATTCAAAATCCAATTTTTGCACAACTTCTTGTGCGACCTTACCACTTATTCTGGGTTCCACTAAGACCAACATCCTAGGCTTATGGATGGTAATATAACTCCTCAATATAGTCAAAAACGTGGTTCCTCTTGCCCCTTGACAATTCCATAGGATAATCGATATAATAAAAAAACGAATGAAAGATAATGCTCCTATACCTGTAAATGCTCTGATATTGCATCTTCACCCTCGCCAGCACTTCCTCCCTGAGATTGCGTTACCATCGTGTCCTCGGTTTCCTGTCTGTCACATTTGATAGGGCTTCCGCCCTGAGATTGCAATACCATTTCATCCTCAGCTTCCAGTTTTTCTTCTTCATCCATCGTCATCCCTCCTTCATTGAGATTGGGTGGTTTAGACGGTGGTAGTATATGTTGTGTCTCACCCTTGACTTTAGCATCTCCCACATCCATATTGCCAACCAAGGGACTTACCTGCTGGCCCTCACTTAAGGCCCTCGACAATGTGCTATCATAGAGCAGATCAGTGTGTGAGCTGAGCTGAATGACTACATGCTTCTCCGTGGGTTGGTTAATATGTGGGATTTGGGTAGTGACTTCTAGCACTGTCTAGAATGGGTTTGTGGATGGATGAGCTTTAAGGCTCGACTCTTTTTAGGCCACCAACTGCCCTATACTTCGACTCCTCGACTTAATACCGGGTCCAGTTGGATTATTCCTCAGCCAATGAGCCTAAAGGTTGGTGACTACTAAATTAAATCTCGAGTCAACTCTATGATCCATACCCAAAAATAGACCATGGGAGGTTGACAACTGGTCAGTAAACCCTCCCATCTTGTCTGTTTTTGACAACGCTGAGAAGCATGAACCACTAGCACAATAATCTTCAGATGGTTGACGTGATATGCACTGGTGTTGTGACCGTTGCTGGTTTCGATTAGTTTTTGGTTGGACCTGTATCTGTGGTTCGTATCCCTCAACTGTCACCTCCTCCAACGTCTCTATTTGATCACTGTTCTGCCCCCCTTCGGTCATTAGAACTATGGTGTCTGTAGTCTGGTTTGGTTTTTGAGGTACTGTTTATTTTGTTTTTCGAGACATGCAGTTCCCAGAATCATGACCCACAATATCGCATTGGAAGCATATTTGGGGCAATCCCTCGTAGGCCACCATTAACATTTCCTCGTTTAGTTCCATGTGCAATTGCAAAGGAGTACTTAGATCTATATCCACGGCAAGTCTAGCAAACTTACACCGTTGAGCGAGCGTGGTTATTTCATCGATTTTCACTGTCAGGCCTACTAATTTCCCCAAAGTTATGAGGATCATAGGATGATATCTTGAGATAGGTAATTCGGTGAATCGTATCTAGACCACCGCCAGTGAGATTTTTCCTTGCGCTGTCTTGAACTTAGGATACCAAAGTTGAACAGGTAAAGCATGTCTAAGAATTACCCAGGGACCATTAGTTAAGGTGTTGAGAAAATCACTTTCGACAAGGAAGTTCACCAAGGAAAAATCGTGGTCCAAATCGACCACCTTCATAGGGCCGGTAGGTTTCCATATAAATTTTAGACGAGAGTAGAGTAGCTTATAACGCACCATTCTTCTGATCAGTTTCACTACAATTGCTTTCTCCTATTGTTTGTCCGGACGCATTTTAAAAGTGTGGGAAAGTGCAATACCACCTTCTGAAGTTCCTTGTATAGGTATTATATTGCCTTCCTCAATTTCAATCGGATCCTCATGAGACCAGGTCATTTCCAGCTCCCTGTCATCCACTGCCTGATCACCAATTATTGCAGCACTATAAGATACTTCTCGCATGGTAGAGGATCCTCCTCTCGACCACGTATACGAACTTTTTTAGCTGGATGCCCGTCGTGGGCAAGAGGAAGAGCGTTTGTGTCTCCCTATGTTATTTCAGAGCGTTTAAATGTTTCCATAGTGTATCTTCTGACTTCCGCTGTAGTGATATGTCATTTGCTTTCTTTATTTTCTTAAATGCGAAGTGTTTGTTTCTCATGATTCGTTTTTCTCATATCATGATAAACCAAATACGCATACAAACTATTTAAGCATGGTATGATATCATTTTTATAATTTTAAAGGATAATCATGTACAATTTTTAAGGTTTTTGGCATTTCCCATTTTAAACAATTATAATTAAAGGCCAAATAAATTATGTGACTATTTAAGATACAAATGAAAGCGCAATGACTTTTTGCAATGTTTTGAATTAAAATTGGTTAAATGTTGTAATGCTCCTTTAGTTTGAATACTCTCTATTTTACTTTATTTTTATTTTTGGGTGTCAATACTTGATTTCTCTTTTTTTAAATTTTTGTTTACTATTTTATATTATATCATATTAATTTTTTTCTAAAATCAACATTATCCTCAAATAAATCATTAACTTCCTTTTGCAACTTAAATCTTCAAAACAAATTAGTCAATTTTGTTTTACTTAGTTTTATGTTTATCTACCTCAACTTTTACTTAAAATGCATAAAGCCTTTTAATTTTTATTTATTGCCTTAGAAAATTTCCTCTGGCTACTGATATTTTTTCCTCAATTAAATGCTAAAGGACGAAGTTAAAAGATAAGTGATCTGAACATAATAGGGATTTATATGAAGTTAAACCTAATAGGATCAAATATTAATTAGTTTCAAGCTCAATATTGGGCCCTAAGTCCATTTTGTGTAACTATCTATGAATTTTTTGTATTTATAACTTATTTTAGCTTGCAGATGATCACAAGTTCTTTTTTTAAATTATATAAGATTAAAAACTCTCACTTGAACTTTGGTTTGAATAAGTCCAATCCAAAGTGGAGAATTTCAAATGTAATTAGGCATCAAGTTTTGATATGAATATGTTCATTGCTTGGATCGAAGCTTTAAAATCAACCAAAAGAACTTTTACTCTTCCTATTTATCTTTTTTTTTATGTTTGTTTTCTCATATGAATGTTTGTCTTAATAAAGGTGTATACGTGTGGAGAGAAAGAGAGAGAAAGAGTTGAGTAAAAAATATTTCTTTCAAAGAAAATGACTAAATTGAATAAAGAATAATAATAAGGCCCGTAAAATCAAAGTGCAATCACGAGTCTTAGATTATTTTCCTAGAGTTTATTTAGGACTTGTAAACTTTTTAGGACATTTTATTTGTTTATGCTTATAGGCTTATAAGGTATTATCAAAATCTCGATTTATTAAATTCATCTTAATTAACTTATATATTCTTATATCTTATTAAATTGTTCTTTAAATCTTCTTAATTCCTCAGCCTCTTTCCATTTAATCTATTTTATATTCATAATATTTTTTAACGTCTCATTAATGCCTTTATTCATAAAAACTAAATTTATCGATCATATTTTTGACTCATTTCTTGAATAATTATCTTATACTTTTCTCAAATAATAATCATAAGTCTCTACCATTCGCTTGTACAAATAATTCAAAATTTATCTATTAATCCAAATTTCTAAATTTAATTCAAGAAAAAAAACCCAGCCAATTTGCCTTTATACTCGTACCCAAAATCATCTCAATTCAAATACATCAAATTACAAAATTGTTCAGAACATAAGTAACCATCTAGACGGGCAAGATGGATGTTTAACACCTTTTCTATCATGTAATCAATCCACAAGCTTTCATTTTTAGGTTCAAAAATTTTTAATTCTTTTTCCTTTAAAATTTTCTCTATCTTTTCTTTAATAGGTAGAGAGACAAATTCATTGCTTTCTTAAAAAATAATCCTCCTATTTAGAACGTGGTAAAAAATATTAGTGACAAGTAGTGTTTCTTAATTAGTTTTCTTCTTCTTTTCAAATGGTTTCTTATGATAAATGATTAGTTGCAGTTCTAAGTGAGGATAATAATTTGATAAAAGATAAGAACAAGAGGAAGCTAAAGGGCATGAAAAAGGGAAGAGGGCATTACTGAAGTGCAAGGGGTTAACTAGGCAGCCACATAGGTGATGATGGGCCATTCACATAAAAAACTTTTTTAAAATGTTCGTATAACCTAAGGGAATCTTAATGAAACGTTTGAGTTATGATAGTTTGATGTTGATTTAGAAAGATTTTAATAATACTTTTAAATATTTTTTAATACTTCTAAATATTAAGTTCTAAGTTACATTCTCTCAAAATATTAGGATTGAAAATATACTTTTTTTCCTTAAAACCATATCGCAGATCACCACCTAAAATTCTTAAAAATTTATATGCTCTAGTTTAATATCAACATAATAAGGGCCTATTTATCATTATGATCTCGCATGGATGTCTATCCATTTTTCAAACTCATCTTGTAAGGTTGTTTGTGTCCAGTCCCTAAACTCAAATTAACTCCTGAAACTATTGAATATCTATTTAAAATGATGAACAAGATCTTTACTCCAATTTTTATCTATTTGTTTTATGGAACATAATAGTCAATTTTTCTAATGTATACTATCATTTAGTTGGTTTTCCTAACTTTTAGAAGTAGTTGAAATTTATACATAGACATAAGAGAGAGGGATGATAATATTGTGAGGGAAAGTGAACAGAAAAAGGGCACATAAAGTTTAATAAGAAACTTACTTTAAAATTTTGTTAATTTGATTAGTATTAGAATTTTTATTATAAATTAAATGTATTCTAATGGTTACCATACAATTGGTAACAAGTAAGAGTACATTATTAAAAAAATGTTTCCTGCAAATAATGTTATATGTTAATTCAAGCTTTAGTTCAGTTTTGATTAATATGGAAAGATTTTGTATATAAGTTTGTTTCTCCTTTATTTAACGAAGTTATTTTACTTATGTAATACTTATTGAACATTTAATTTATTATGCATAATAGTTAAATAAGCTTTTGAAATTTTTCTTCTTTTTTATTTGACTTTTGTCCCTTAAGAGTTTCCTTTTTTGGAAACAAACATCCCGTTTAGCCTTTGGTCTCGCCATCAGGCTAGATTGGGAAGCCCTCGCCTAAGGAGCTATCCCTCTATGGAGAGCCTCTCAAAGGTCGATGTAGCTACTAATGATGAAGGTTAGTTGTCTAATTAATCTTTGAAGGAGTTTCTGGCTCTATCGAGAGAAGATTTATAACAGATCTGTTTTGGAATTGGTGTAGGTCTCTCTAGAATGTCTAATGTTATTCCCTCACACAGGTCCTCCCAAAATGTTGGCACCTGGAGGAAGAAACTTAACTTTTAGCAACCCAAGGTAAAGATGAAACATTATCTAGATGTTATGAAGGATGGCATCGTTTGTCCTCCAATTGAACTCGTGCAAACAGGGGGAAGGGCTTGGTCGAATGCATTGGTGGGCTCCTTCTAGAATAAACCACCTGACCTGTATTTCTAATTATCAATGCTTTGTCAAGTGCACGATGGAGTAAGAAAGGTTTGGAAAAGACTTTATTTATGTATGTTGGCACTATTATTTTCAAATTTACTACTGATAGTAATGCGAATGAAATACTGGAAATGGGTCCTTGGCACATAGAGGGACAAACCATGTTTCTTCAGAAGTGGAAACCAGGGATCACTTTTGATAAGGAATGTGATAAAGTGTTTCTGTTTTGGGTCAATTTTCACAACATACCACTTGAATTTGGACAGTTGAAGGCCTTAGTTTTCTTACCAGTTCTTTAGGTAAGCCGTTGTGCATGGACGCCCAAACTTCCAGTATAGCAAGGATAGTATATGCCAAAATATGCGTAGAAATTAATCCAAGTATAGTGTAACAATTATGAAGCTTGGTGAATTGAGGGAGTAGGTGAAAGCTAAAATCTAGTTAACTTATTCTTGGAAGCTAAATACTGTAGCTAATAAATGGATACTAATTGGGAGGGTGTATAAAACTGGTTGGCAAGGGGAACTATTGAGGGTTAGAACATCCATCAGATGATATTGAAAGGGATGCAGGATTTCAATAGTTGGCTAATGAGCATCAACTCCAAAATCCCTCCCATGAAGCTATTACAGAGAGTGATATAAAGAGGAAGTTTCTGAATACATAAAGCCAAACCAGAATGGCTAACCAAAATATAGCACAAACTACAATGGATTTTCAATCTAGGGAAACTCTGGCAAACAACATTGATGTACAGAAGGAACAAATAGCTGCTAATACAAATAACAAACAAAGCCAAATTTTGGAAGAGTTTTCTAATAATGCAGATGCAATGCAATGTCAACTAATTGGAGCTACTACAGAGGATGACGAAGGGAGTATTCCTTTTTATTATGACAATATGGACAAAAACAGATCATGGATGAACAAGGAGTAGGAAGGATGGTAGTGGTTGATCAATATGTTGATGATATATCAAGTTCTTTATAGGTGGCTTAATCTGATGGTGTTATTATTGAACATCAAAGCTCGATACACAAAGAGAATACGAGTAATGATAGGGGAGCTAATACTTTCCAAGGTCTCCTACTAAATTTAGGAGAAGGTCAGTTAGGTCTAAACAAAAGGGGATTTCCCCATAAATGATTGTATTAGTATGGAAAATGATTGTATTAGTATGGAATACGAGAGTGCTAAATGACTCTTTAAAATAGTCCATGGTACAGGAATTGGCAAGGGATCAAAAACCAGTTTTGGTAGGCCTTCTAGAGACTAAAATAAAGGCCCTAATTATTCAGTATGGACTGTCTTTTTTGGGTGCTCAATGGAAGACAACTACTAATAATTCATATCACTATAATGGGTGTATTATTTGCCTATAAAATTCAAAATGCATTGGGGTAACAATTAGCAAAATCAGTGACCAGTTACTTCATTTTCATTGTCAGTTGAGTGACAATTCTCCTCCTTTTGAAGTTACCTTCATCCATGCTTCCAATTTTGCATTCTAGAGGACACAATTATAGACTGATATACATATTCAATCAGGTATGCAAAATTCTTACTTTGTAGTTGGAGATTTTAATTGTTCCTTGAATTCCAACAAGATAGAAGGTGGAGTTAGGTATAAAATAGGGTCTAGCTAGGAACTTTCTCAAATTTACCAATATGCTCATATGTTGGACCTACGAGCTATAGTAGGCTATTTACATGGACTAATTATTTGAAAGGAGATATATTGATGAGAAAGAAGCTCGACAGAGCTTTGGTGAATCAATCTTAGCTTAGCAGACTCCCATATTCTTATGCACACTTTAGAGAAAATCAGCTTTTTGACCACTCTTTTATACATATTGAGAAGATGACAAAACCTGTTAAAATTGGAGTTTTGTTCAGATTTTTAAATGGTGCCACACAGCTGGAAGGTTTTATAGAATTGATCAGTGAATGTTGGAGATAATAGGTGTAGGGATACAAGGCCTTTCAACTGATTCAAAAGCTTATAATTGTTAAAAGTGTCATCAAACAATTTGTTAAAGAGAAGATACAAAGCCTTGATGACATTAAACTGAAGTTAGCAAAAGCATAAGAGGCATGTTCCTCTGTTCAAATTTTTAAATGGTGCCACACAGCTGGAAGGTTTTACAAAATTTATCAGTGAATGTTGGAGATAATTAGTGCAAGGATACAAGGCCTTTCAATTGATGCAAAAGCTTAGAAGTGTTAAAAGTGCCATCAAACAATTTGTTAAAGAGAGGATACAAAACCGTGATGACATTAAACTGAAGTTGGTAAAAGCATAAGAAGCATGTTATAATGATCATTCTAATGTGGTACTCTAGAATGAAGAATCACAGGGGATAAAAGAATACCAAGAGCGGTTAGTTTTTCACAGTGAGACTTTAAAGCAGAAAGCTCGATTGCATTGGCTAAACGAAGGGGATTCGAATACAAATTCTTTTATGCTTATCTTCGAAGGAACACTAATACTATCTTTGAATTGAAGGATAGTTAGAGAAATGGGATATCAAGTTAGTAGGAGCTACTCAGGTTCATAAAGGAGTATTTCCAGCAGCTCATGGGACATGATGATAGACAACATCATGGCTTTTATGTTGAAGATGTATTTGATTTTACCCCCCACTCAAGCCCAACATGCCATGCTCGTTACTCTCTTTACACCTCAAGAAATCAAAGAAGCTCTTCTTAGTCTCACCATAGCAGAATCTCTTGGTCCGGATGGTTTAACAACCATGGTTTTTCAGAAAGCTTGGGACATCACAGGTGAACTTTTTACCGAAGCAGTTTTGAAAATTTTCTCTTTACTAAAATGCTCAAGGAAATCAATCATACTTACATATGTCTTATACCCAAGAAGAAAAACCCTTCTTCTACATTTGAATTTCGACCCATCTCCTGTTGCACAACTATTTATAAAGTCATTACAAAACTTCTGGTGGCAAGATTGAAAATAGTTTTGAACTAAGTGATTAACACAACTCAAGGGGTATTCTTATTTGGGAGAAATATTAATGACAACATACTCATATTACAGGAGCTCTTAGGGTATTACCAATTTGGTAAGAATATTCAAAGTTGCTTGTTGAAGATTAATCTTTTCAAGGCTTATTACCAATGTTGAGAGTTTTGTATCGTACTGGCCAGTACCGGCCAAAAAACGGTACAAAACTAAACTTTTTAGTATCAATGATCTATATCGGTAGACATCGATGGTATTGGTCAGTATTTAAAATACCGGCCGATATTAGAAATTTTAAACAATGGAAGGACTTTTTTGAAAAAAATTACCTCCCTCCCCCTCCAGTCGTCCAACGTCTATAACCCATCTCTTCGACTCTTACATTCTCTGTCTCTCTCCTCTTTATCTCCCAACCACCATTGTGTCTCCCTCACTGCCTCATGTGTTGCAGTCACTAGCCACTACTCTGTGATCATCTCTTCCTCACGTGGCCAACGCCTAAGCCAATCACACAAACCTCTACAACCACCACTAGTTCCTATTGCTATAAATCTGAACTTCATACCCAGAATCAAACTTTTTCTTTGTAACTAACCTTGAACCAAAAGAATGAAAGCTAAGACACAAAAGCACAACAAAGAAAAAGAAAACACTAGAAAAGAAGGTGAATAGAAGAAAGTCGGTGGAAGGGAAGAGAGAGAACAAAAGCTAAAACATTATCCTCTCATTCTAAAAGCTTTCATTTACTTATTTAGTTAATTATTTTAATTATGTAAATGTAGTGTAAAATTATAAATGAGCCCATTTATATTTATATAGTAATTCATGTCAATAAGGTTATGAATGTTTTTGATAATTCTAGTTAATATTATAAAATTAGACAAAATTTTGAATTTAAAATCTAATTTATCATAAAAAAATTTTATTTCATATTAATTGTAATTATTATTTATTATTTTGATTTTTGGAGACAGGGTTAAAAATATATATAGTACAATCGTACAATATGATAATGAACTATTTTGCCATTTTAAAAAAAATTCAAGGACTATTTTATAAATTTAAAAATTACCTGAAACAGTATTTACTATCGATCGGTACTGGTACAATATCGTACCAAAACCCAATCCTTTACGGTATCTACATCATTGCTTATTACACTATTAGCTAACATTATTTGCTAGAGTATTTAAAAGCTATCAATTTGCCATTAACATTCAGAAATTGGGTTGTTCATAGGGATGACAAATGTGGCCCAAACGGCTCTGCCTAGCCCCACTTTAGGCTTGATCTGGCTTGAGCCCAGCCCATGGTTTGATGGGAAGGTACAAAACAACTTTCATTTTTTTAATTTTCTTTTAAAAAACATAAAATTGGACTGCGTGTTGGACTAAGGACTGGCCCGTTGCCATCCCTAGTTGTTCGATGCTTCCAATCCACTTCCTTCAGTATTATGGTGAATGGTATCCCAACCCCACCTTATAATAATGGAGAGGCATTAGACAAGGGGACCTACTTTCACCATACTTATTCACCTTAGCAATGGAAGGGATTTCCAGAATTACTGAATGTAATGGCAGATTTCAGTATCATCACAAATGTAGACCTCTTAAAATCTCCCATTTAATTTATACAGATGACTTAATCCTTCTTGGCAGAGCAAATGAGCATTCACTTCGAATGTTGATGAACATGTTGCAAGTTTTCACGGATTGGTTTAGACTTAAGATCAATGTGGAGAAAAGTGGATTATATCTATTATTGGATGTCAGCAATCAAGACCAAATCAATAGCATGGTTGGTTTTTTATGATGGACTCTTCCATTAAAATATCTGGGAGTTCTTATTAATGCCAATAAGCCTAAGTTTCTGTTATATCCCATTGATTAAGAAGCTCAAAGAATGAGTTAATGCCTAGCAACATAAGTTTCTATCCATTGGAGCTAGAGTGACTCTCACCAAGTAAGTATTGAGGAATTTGCACCTTCATTGGTCTGCTCATATGATTTTGCCAAAGAGAGTCATCAAGGAAATTGGTTGAGTATTGAAAGCCTTCTTGTGGTGAGGGAAAATAGATACTGTAAGCAAGCCAAGTGAAATGGTGTGACATCACTTTGCCGAAGAGGCAATGAGGTTTAGGGATCATCTTAATTACCGGCCAAATGTAGAAAGTTTTACTTTGTAAGAGGATTTGGAGACTATTCACAAATGGTAAAGCACTATGGATCAAATGGGTGAATGAATATCATCTGAAAGATAAGAGTTTTTAGCTGATAGATAATTCTAAAGATCATTTCTGGATATTCAACTATATTCTTAGTCTGAGAGATATGATTTATCCTCATATCAAGTAACAACTGGGAAATGGACAGAATATGTGGTTCTGGTTTGGTAACAAGACCAACTTTAGTCTACTCATCCATAAAGCCAAACTTGCTCCACTCAGACGCATTATTCCTGTTAATACTGGAGTGTCATCATTAATCCAAAATGGAGATTGGGTTGGAAACTTCATAGGTTTTTGCTTGTTTGTAAATTATTTGCCAAACATCCCTGAAGTGCTAAGGAAGGATAACATCATATGGAATGTATATTCCAAGGGTATGTTTAATAACAGATCTAGTCATCATATGTTTATGAACAATGTTGAAGTTATGTCTTAATTTGAAATGCTTTGGAAACGATCTTTAAATCCTAAAGCTGCAATAGTCACTTGGCAAGTGATTAAGAATAGGATTAGGACCAAAGATAGATGGTATGAGATATATGATCCAATACGTGTCATGTGTAAGCACATCAACGAGAGCATAAATCATTTATACTTTGAATGCAGCTACACCAAAGTCACATTGGCTATGGTCATAAGATGTACTTAGCAAGGTAAAGTGGACGGTTTGATTATCAAGACATTCGTTACTAGAGTCATTTATTTCATATGGAGGGAAAGGAACATGAGAATATATAAAGGAGTTAAAGAAGGTACACATCAACGGGCAGAATATATTGTGAATTGGATTCAAGCAATTTTCATTACCAATTACAAACAAAGCTCAATTAGTCAAGTAATGAGAAGGAACTGGTTCCTGTAATCTTATGTATTTTTTTTTGTACATGTTCCTTATGCAATTTTGTTGTTGGATAATATGATTCATTGTAATGGTGTATAGTAGCTTTTGCTAATTTAATATAATTTCATTCATCTTTTTAAAAAAAGTTATTATGTCCAATTGGACTACATATGATATTGTTCTGTCTTATGTGAGAAATATTATATGATAATTAAATGTTAGATGTCTTCCTTAAATTAGTAATTAAATATAAAAATATGTAATGATTTTTAAATATTAAGAAATAAAGTGAAGAAAAGGTTTTAAATATGATAACATTCTAAATAAGTTATTATCAAGAAAACCATTGAAATTTTATATACATACTCAGAAGAAAAACTCATACTTATTGCTAATTTAAATTACAATATACATTTTCTTTTAACAAACTTCATTTAATGGTGATAAAGATTAAAATGGACTAATTTTTATTAAATTTTTATGATAATTTGAATTTATCGTTAGATATATTAAAGCTTCATAATTTGATATTATTTGCGTGACATGAAATTTAGATGATATTTTGAGTAAGAAGTACAGAAAAATTAAAATCAAATAGAACCAGAAAATATTTGCTTTTTCCCCTAATGTTGTTCAACTTAAACGTTAATTTTACTTTTCCTTTGCTTCGACTTCTCTTACCAGGTGACGAGCAACGTTAGAATTCAATAGCTCATCAACCTGTCCGCCCTTGTTTTAGCTCAGGATTTTGGTCTGTGTGTGCAAAACATCAGTAGACATAGATGATGAGAAGCGACCGTAGACAGCTTGTAGTCACCATCCAACCAGAGATTTTACATATAGAATACTAAAGAATGAAATGTAAATGTCCCTAGTTACATGTAGCAGATGGAAGCAAACGTCATCTGAAGAGTTCTGGAAAAGATTTACAAACTTCTCAACTCACAATCTCAGTCAATGTTACAGCAGCAAAGACGAGAAAAAGGACGCCTCCAATATACGCGATGACCTGTCCAAGAACAAGACAGGAGACTTTGGTTCCCAAATTGCATTCCAGAATCGTAGAAAAACCTAGTCTCATAGGCCCACAACTTTGATATTCCAACTATCATATCACACTAATTCTCAAAACAAAAAAAGGTCATATCAAACTGGTCCAAGCAAAGGACCTTTTTCTTAAGGCACTATTACCTAGATGATGCTGATTTTTGCATTTCTTGACCAAACAAATCAGAATTTGAATGTCAGAAGGCTTAGATGCCTAATTCAACCATTCAATAAGAATCTATCATGATTTTCTCCCTATACAGTGAGGCAGATTATAATTCTGGGCGGCCATGGAATGACTTAAAAACATGCGTCTGATTGCCATTATTTAGAGCTTGTTCTCTAATCCCTAACTGCTAATATATTTTGCTCAAGGGAGAAAATGGAAGTTTATCCAACCTAGAATGAATGAAATATGGGGAAAAAGGTTCAGATGAATAATGCGAAGGCAAAAAGTTCTGATCTACCTTTTCTGACAAGAACGTGCCTAGTAAAGAACCTCCAAGAACAGCAATCTGCAAACATGATAAAATAAAATAAATCAACGAGGCCCATAAAATTGGCCAGGTGGATGCAGACTTTTTTTTGCTGCATCCCAAGAGTAGTGGATGCAGAATTTGCCATTTTAATTGTAACAACTTATCTCAAACAACGTAATGTAAAGCATACTTTCACTAATTAACAGAAGACTTCTCAGTTATGCTACTCCGCTACCTCAAAATTAAGTTCCATTGGATACGATTATCACCAATCTCAGCATTTAAAATTTCCTTTTTATGCTAAAGCTTGATAAAAAATCTCCCTTTAGGTAAGCAATTACCAAAGTTGCAACTCCATGGCCAGCCAATGATCCAGCAACGACACCCAAAGGCGATGATGCTGCAGCAAGTGCTGCGTGATAGGACAAATTACTATTAGGAAATAGGAAATAAATACAAAACTGAGATGCAGTGTCAACACATAAATGCTTAAAAAACAAACAACATTTCAATTGTCTGACTGACTGAACCATGTTCAAGTATGATCAAGATTACAGTTGGAATCTAAAAGAAAAGTGAATAATTTCATTTATCGTGGGAAATTGACTCACCTATTGTTGAGAAAAATGATTTATCTCCCCATTCAGCAACAAAAACCAAGGCAAAAGTGCTCAAGATGGTGCTGGCAACAGCCACAATACCAGCACCATTTCCTTTGAGCCCTGAGACTGCAAGCTCTGCCTAATTCAAGCAACATGCTGAATTACAGATCATCAATTCTTACATCAAAATGGAAACCACATTATGTGTTCATGGTATGCTTAAACAGGATAAATAACAACCAAAAAGATGGTTAATTTTACATGGGAGGTTAATTTTGAGTAGCACATGTATTTAAATTACCTCCTTTTGCTCATCTTCAGCTTTTAGACCATCGTTAGAGGTAGCATCAATCAATGTCGAAACTCCAAAGTAAATCTGGAATTTCCAGAAATTAATTCTGAAACAAGCACTGAGATTCATAGATTTATGTCATCCTATACATAATACAAAATGTGTGATCTTGTGCCCTAGTCTTTCTGATATGAATGGAAGTATGATTACCAAAAGGCAAGCTGCAGCAATATCATCAACTGGCAAATCAGTGCCACCAAACCTGCATATCAGCAGACTTACTCAGACCAACAAACCCACTTCAAAAAGCAGTTGCAGAGAACACTTGATGGACATTCGAAACCAAATCTACTCAAGACAAAACTATAGAAAGCACAATCATATAATTTGTTGTACATTTTCAAATTCCGAAGCCAAACAAGTCAAACAGAATAAACATATCTAATTCCTTACATGGCAAGTATGCAAGCTATATTCCACTGACAAGATGTCTTCACCATTTAAATGTTTCTCAGATATAGGGTGATATAGTCAGAGATTGAAATAAATGTTTCCAAAAACACACACCTGAAAGGAAGAATTTCATCAACATAGTGAAAAGTTCTTCCAAGAACAACTGATATCATAGTCATTGCCCTGCAATGCCGTTGGAGAACCAGTAAGAATCAATGGAATTGACATGTTAATTTTAAATCTTTTTCCAAATTGATTCAATTGACAGAAACACCTTCACCTTCCCCTGTCAATGAATTTTCTGAAAAACTTTTGGAGGGACAATTGTAAACAGATGAAAACAAGAAGAATAGCATGCACATGCTTACTAATGATACCATTTCTTTTCCGAAAACAATACTGACTCGTGAATAGAGCTCCATTATGTTAGATTACAGTTTGGTAGGTTAAATGAGTGAATTAACATTTTTGCTCCCCATTATCTACAGTTTATTCCTTGTCTCTCACGCAAATTGCAGTAGTTAAACTCTAAATGACAATAGTTTAAACAAAACACAATGCCATACATCGACAAGAAATTCTTTTATGAAAGACTTAAATTCAGAAGGACTTAAAATCACTATGATTGAGAAGTAAAACATACGCAAGTGCACCAAAAGTGCCAATGAAAACAATTGCAGCAGAATTCCTAGCTGCTAAAAGTGCCTGCAGATGACATAAAACAGTCAATCAGAGTTCGGCAAAAACACAGATATAGAGTGACAAGAAACTATCAAAACTAGGCTAAGGAGATATTTTCTTCCATTCTTTGTGATTTCCAGTAAATGAAAATCACTTTGAAAGGAATGTGCAAAAATTTATGGACTAGACCTTTAGGGAATTTAACCTTGATTATATAATTCAGATTGACAAAAACTGAAATTCTTCTCTCTCTCCATATACAGAATAAACTAAAATATACAGAGTCATTCGTCCTATTTTAATAAACAAACTAATTCCTACACATTAGTCATTGACTAAGCAAATTATAATCAACCTAAATTAATGAAAGATTACAATCAGCCAAAATTAGTAAATCAAAGTCCCAACTATTAATCAGCTATTTACAACTAAATCAAATCTTTCAGAAGATCAAATAGTCTGATTTTCTAAGACAGATGGTAGCCGAAATATAGACTTCTACATCTTGAACCCAGTGAAAACAACAGATCACAACATGCATTGCCAACATCAACAAGTATATTTTCATCTTAAGCAAAAGGTGGCATCCATAAAAGCTCTATGCAAAATTTTGTTGCAAGTAATCAAAATGTCATCCGATTCATTCTTACTGCAATGAAAAATGTCTTGTCCCCCAGTTCTGAGAAAAATATCAGCAAGAATGCCTGCCAGAGAAATACAGTCTATTGAGTATTTGAGTTTTTGAAAGTTATTTATGAGTTTTTTCTGGTAAAACTTAAATTCTACTTGCAGTAAGTTTTTAAGCCATCAATATATGATAATTTAGGAGGACGCTACATATCCAAAAAGGTGAGTCTTGTCTAAGTTCACATAAATAAAGTAGAGTTTAGAGTTTGAAGGGCCAACAGGTGAAAAAACTCGAGTATTCAGAAAATTATGAAAAAATCAGGATATAGAATAAACTAAATTTCAGAGTTTGAAGGGCCAACAGCTAAAAAAACTCCTGTATTCAGAAAATCAGGATAGAGTTTGAGGGCGAATAATGATTGGGAAGAATTAAATCAGGTAAATTGCCAACAAATAGAAAAACCAAAACTATAGACTGAAAAAGATACAGGGAGATTTTCCTAACTGAAGCAAAACCTGTGTTAACATCACCAAGGTCCCCAAAGTAAGGAATTGAACCAGATCTACCATCAAAGTCTGTTATAGCAACTGCCATTTGAGACCCTTCAAGTGCTAAATACCCAAGAAGTAGCATAAATTTAAGTAAACCACCATAAGACTTGCTAGAAGAAACCCTTCTATAACCCTCGGTTGATAACGTTTCAGATGATTTATTTGAAACAAAAATGTCATCCATCATGGTTATTGAATCTGTGTGATCTTCATTGTTCTTGTTATTAAGTTGTCCAAGCTCCTGCATCATAAAAATATATATAACATCCATGTTAAAGTACATTCAATAATTTGAGTAGCAATATTTATAGACAAACTAGCATGGTTTATAACCTATATATCACCAAAGAAGGGAACAAGGGTTGAAATGACCCAATAGGTTCACTAAGAGCTTATTCAAAACTGGGCTTGATGCATAAATAAAATCTTCCAATCCTAAATTTGAGGCTTGTTTAAGACATGAGTTGAGCCTGAACAAGGATATACTCAAGTCTTTAATGGTTGCGACCAACTCATTAAAATCTTAGTAAAAAGGTTCAGTTACCAAATCACGAAATATGTTTGAGTGATTTTTCAAGTTTAATATACGATTTGCATTTAGATTATTAATACAGGTTATCTACTTTCCTCATTCTGGATATTGAACATGGCGTGCATATTTCAATTTGAGAAGAATATATTATAAGTTTTAAGTTGATAAAATGAGGCCAAGTTGATTCACAAGTAAGCTCAGCCAAGCTAGAGCTGAACTCTTGCTCTTGCAAACAAACTTGGTGAACTTGACTCTAATTTGAGGCTTGTCTGAAGCTTGAGCTCAGCTCAGTAAGAAACTCACAGTTCATCATTTGCATTCCTTCAGGTGCTAATATGTCAATGAACGACATTGCTAGACATTATATGTATCAAGGCTCATCCAATAAAATTTTTGGTTTGATCCTTTTAGTAACATGACGCCTAGTGCTTTATGGCAAAAAGTTTCAATTTCAAAAAAGAAAAAGAACAGGTCTCAAGTTAAAATCATACAACCGCAAAATTATATAGAAAATAAACTCATATCTCAACTCAAGGTATGGTGGATCTGTTAACATACTTCCAATGATCAATGTGGTGTAAACTTGATGTTTCCGAAAAATAGTCTTATCCTGTTGTATATTTCCATTCCAATGATCAATGTGGTGTAAACTTGATGTTTCCGAAAATACTCTTATCCTGTTGTATATTTCCATCCAAAATTGTCAACCATTTTCAATTTCTGGGGTTTCAAAATGAATTTTCACTTTGCAAAGGATAAACACCACCACAGCTACATGCCTGCCACTTTCACATAAATTAACCTACAGTAGCCACAGTATCCAATCTCAACAGAAGCTTATGATTTGTGTCAAATGGTTTACCATAAGCAATTAAATCAACTACTACTCGCCAGTTTCTAATATTTCACTTGAAACTAACACAATATCTATGAACTTTAGAGAAGACTACGGTGAAGTACGATTTTCAGGTCCTCTAAAGGGGCATAGCTGACGATAATAGTGAAGTGAAAAGGAGAATATTAATATCGGAAACCTAGGAGGCTGTCAACATTCTTATCAATTGATGGCAGAGAACCTCCAAATACCTCTTCTGATGGGTTTCCACACCAACGGCTAGAAGGCCTGCAAGAGAAAAATGCCCCATTGTAAGTACAGAGTTGAAAAGAAGACTAGTCCTCCTACTACTCCTCTAACAAAAAGAAAGTGTTAAAAATCGTGCAATCGACATCTCCTCAACATCGGTTATGCCAAGTGAAATCTCATACAAATTGTTTTTTCTGGAACAGAAGAATCGACAGTCATTATCTTTTGGACGTGTACTGGATAAACCTCTAGATTGACGCAATAGCTTATAAATCACGACAATTCATATTCCATACTAGATAAGCTTTTTACATCAGGCTCCATCAAGAGGCCATAAATAAAGGATTTAAATAGAAAACCTTTCAACCTCATGCCCCCACTCCACTAACTCGACCGCCACTAAGGCATCTAATACAAATTTCGCTCCTAACATATACAGGAAATAGCCCCGCGACTAGTTCAGTCTTTAGTTCTGTTATGGAATATTACCCACATATGATATGAAGGCCGTGACAGAAAAATGATAACTTCCCATCATTACTAGAGAAACCAACAGAGTAAGAATAGAAACAACACTAACCCGGAGAAAATGAGAAGACGGTCGCGAGAAGGAACCTTAAAGGTCGGCTTCCTGGACAAAGAAGAAAGAACGGAAAGCGTGCGTGGTTTAAGTAGTGGTTTATTACAGTTTGGAGAAAGTACGGAATGTACCCTGAAAGCGCTCTCAGAGAGAGTTAAGCTTTGCATTTCTCTTCTCTTCTAACCACTACCACGCCTCTGGACACCTTAAGCCTCTGTTGAGCTTTTGAGGTTAAGATTGTTGGATAACTTATCTTTGAGTGGCGCCACTTGGATTTTAGAGCTAAGATTATGTGTTAAAATGCGGTTCTGCGTATCAATGCACACCTATTTTCAATTCAACCCCGAATATGTGTCTCATTCTTATGTTATTTATTTCATTTTTTTTTGGTACCCTAGACTGCATCACGTTTTTCTTATGTTTATTAATACTTGGCCTTATTAAATATATTAACTTGGATAAGAGATTTTTTTTATTATACACAAGAAAAGAAGACCAAAATACATAAACTACTTAACCATAGGACATACCCCGATAATACAAAGTCTTTTTCCTATCTAAAATTAGATAATATAGTGAATCTACCGGAGGATCTGGCAGAACATACAATCCTGGTGGTGCTCGCACCATAGCAGTAGCCAAACTGTCAGCGCTTTGGCTCCCCTCTCTATAGATGTGTTGAAACTTCACCTCCCAATTATGGTCCAGCATCACGCATATGCCTTGCACCAAAAAAGAGTCCTCATTCAATACCTGTTCAAAGGAGGAAAGGATATTGATGACCTCTAGTGAATCCACTTCTAGGATGATTCGTCGATATCCATGGTCCAATGCCAATTTAAGTCCCTCGTTAGCCCTTCTTAATTCAACAACAACTGGTTCGCATGCCTCAAACTTATATAAGAGATTATTGACAGCTCGTGTCGAGTGTATTGTAAAATATACCTAACTCTGCACACTAAAATTTGTAGTTGTGGTGAGTTGGGAATGAATCCAAAGAGATTATTCAGTTAATTTTCGAAACAAAATTAACTAATGCAAGGAAAATACAAAAAAAGGGGGGTTGGGTTTTAAGCAATTTATAAAATAACATAAAACTAAATTATCGAAAACAAACTATAGCAAACAATAAAAAATGATTAAATTGTCAAATATAAGTAATGTCCAGTTCTAAAATCAATCTCGGCCTAAGCATCATTAAACATATCTTATAATCCTAATGTCTTCACACCTCTCTTCGAACTATTAGTCTGAGACTAACAGTATGTTCTGCTAATCACGATTTGCCCTTAGGTTATGTTCAATTAAGATACGATAGTTAATTAAACCTAACCACCGAATACCTAAGATACAATCCCTAGATTCAACTTGGCAGTCGTATTATGAAATGGAAAAAAAATATGTAACCCACGTTATGTTGTTCCTAACTATTCAAGACCATTAGAAGCTACTAACAAACATCAAACATAATGATTATGGATTACATTCAATATTATAGCAATAGTTTTGTAATAGAACAATCCAAATAATGTATTAAGATCATCTATACAAAATCTCGATGTAATCAACACAAGCAACAATAATAATTCGAAACGAGAGTATTAACATTGACAAGATGAGATAACTTAACTGTAACTCGGCTTTGATTTCATTATTGAACTGGCGTCCGGAAGTTAGCCTTCCATTTCTTTCTTTCAGCTCCAACCATTGGCCATTATTACCTCTGTTGCCGTTAAGAGACGAAGAGAAAATGAAAAGAATGAAGGTGAAACATTTTAGCTAGGGTCTATCCCCAAATAATTCTTTTTGGCCATCACTAAACATTTCCCTTTATAGAATAAAACTAGGTTTAAATGGACAGGTGTCTCTTCTCTCACGGGTGTGACTAACCTTGTCACACCCGTGAGTGTGTGTGTCACACCCGTGACACACTTGTCACGGCTGTGAGTTGTGATCTGTGAGAGCGTGAGAAATTTCTCACAATCCTATGCACATTAATGTTTGGCCATGAGACTCTTCTCTTTTGCTCTTTACTTCACATTCTATATTATCTCTTTGTCTTTTAATCATCTTCTTCTTCAAATCTTCTTGCTCCATGAATCAATAGAGTATGGACATTGAGAAGATGGCTTTAATGAATATACTTTCGAGTCACTTTAGCTCCTTCACTTTTGAAATGTACCTAAAATCAAATGTAAGCTAAAGTGAGTATCTTAAGCATTTCGAAGGATTTAATCACTAAGTGTAGTAAATCAAATGAATCAACATTTAAGCACATATCAAGTTCTCCCTCACTTAGCTTTTAATCGTCCTCCAATAAATCGTTAAAATCAAAATCATAAACCAAAATTCTTATTTATTTTCCATATTTCCTAAGAATAGATAATCATAAGTAAAGATGAATGACTTCCAAAGCCTATAACAATAACTCAACATTTAAAGCTTCTACTCATGCTCAATCAATATTCATCACCCTTACAAACTGAATAATCTAAAGGTAGATTTGGACAAATGGTGTTTAAATAAGATACTTTCATAAGTACACTTAGACACCATTCATGATTATAATGATCCACAACTTTGCATATCATTTCATTTCTCCACCACTAAAAGTCACATGCATAATTATGAATCAAAGGACTTTTCTAGGATTGTAATGTAAGCAAGGCAAGGTGAGATGTATTTTAGGAAAGGTCGTATAAAAGCCATCAAGCTAATGAAGTAAAAGTAACACTCAACGAGATATCAACTGCACAAGTTAACATTTATTTAGAATTAGTTACTATCAACTATGATGAATGCAACAATTATACTCCATAACTCAATTTAGCTCTCACACCATAAACTAAATGAATATAACATAAAAAGTGCTTCATCCAAAACAATATCCACCTCATACGCCATGTATTCAAACCGCCCATTCAATACAACTTAAGGAGGATAAACCATTAATTACCAACTTTTCAAAGCAATTGTATTTCCTCTTTAATACTTTTATGCAAACTTGCATTTTTTTCTTTTTCTCCTTTATTTTTTTCAAATATAATAGTGATAGAAGCTACATCAACATGGGATTCATAACATGGCATTTTTAACAAATATAACCAACCCATATGTATGCATACCCCCACATTTAGGGTCTGTTTGGATTAAGGGTTAGGAATAGAACGAAATGGAACATAACACACTTCCATCGTTTGGTTGAGGGTTTCATAATGGAATGGAATGAAATGAGATGGAAACGGATGGTTTCATGTTACGTTCCATTCTATTTTAAACAGTGAAAATAAAAAACCTCCAATTTGGGGGGTTGAGGAAGGAATGTAAACTATTAAATCGATACTGCCTAATATACCCTAAATAATTTTTCTTAATTCCAATTATTTCTTCTAAACTTAACCCTCTTCTATATAATTAATAATATTTTTATATTATTTCTCTTTATTCTAATAATAATAATTTTATATTATTAATAAAAAATGTATATAATTAATAATAAAATAAAAAATTTTAATAAAATTTTTATTAATGAAAGTAGAAAATATATAAAAATTTATTCTGTAATAGTTTATACATATTTCTATATAAATAAATAAATTTTAAATATAAATCACATAAAATAGAATAAAATTTATTAAATAATTAATAATAATATTTTTATATAATTAAAAATAAATTGTATATAATTAATAAAAATAAAAAATATAATAAATTTTTTATTAATGAAAATCGAAAATATATTAAAAATTGTTCTTTAATTTTATTTATATATTTCTATATAAATAAAAATAGAAATAAATAATTTTTAAATATAAATCACATAAAATAAAAAATTAGTAAATAATTAATAATAATATTTTATATAATTAAAAATAAATTGTATATAATTAATAATAAAATAAAAATTTTTAATAAAATTTTTAATAATGGAAATGGAAGATATATTAAAATTATTCTTTAATTGTATTTATATATTTCTATATAAATGAAAATACAAAAAATAATTTTTAAATATAAATCACATAAAATAGAATAAATTTTATTAAATAATTAATAATAATATTTTATATAATTAAAAATAAATTGTATATAAGTAATAATAAAATAAAAAATTTAATAAAACTTTTATTAATGAAAATAGAAAATATATAAAAATTATTCTTTAATTGTATTTATATATTTCTATAGAAATAAATAATTTTTAAATATAAACCACAAAAATAGAATAAATTTTATTAAATAATTAATAATAATAATTTAATATAATTAATAATAAATTGTATATAATAAAATAAAATTTTAATTATTATTAATTATTTAATAAATTTTAGGATATTATATGTGTTTTATATTTAAAATTATTTGTTTATATAGAACTATATAAATACAATTAAATAATAATTTTTAGATATTTTCTACTTTCATTAATAAAAATTTATTAAAATTTTTTATTTTATTATTAATTATATACAATTTATTATTAATTATATAAAAAATATATAAAAATTATTCTGTAATTGCTTATATATATATATTCCTATATAAATAAACAATTTTTAAATATAAATCATATATAATAGAATAAAATTTATTAAATAATTAATAATAATATTTTTATATAATTAATAATAACTAGTATATAATTAATAATAAAATAATAAAACTTTTATTGAAATTTTTATTATTTTAAAGTAGCAAATATATAAAAAAATTATTTGCCACGGTTTTGTTTAACTTTTTAATTAGATATGATTTCTGTTTTAAAATCATAGCGTTAAACTTCTTGCAATAATCATTGTAATATCAGAGGTATAATAGTCATTTATTATACATTCCATTCCATTCCATTACATCCATCATCCAAACAATATTTCATTATATTACATTATGAGCCCTTCCATCCCTCCCAAACAACTTTTCACTATATTACATTCCATTCCATTATAAACCGTTCCGTTCCGTTCTATTTCATTAATTAACATTCAACTAAATAGACTATTAGAATTTTGTACAATCACAATCATCAAAATTAACAAATTCTCCACTAGCTTTACAGCTTGGGTAGGTGATAAGTGTAAATTGTATCGTGTCTTAGGGCTTATTTTAGTATGTATTTAATTGTTCATTCAATTGTTTAGTATGTGTTTAGGTTAGAATTGTGTTAGCTTGTTAATTATTAGTGTTTAAGTGTTTTTATGGGTTAGTACAAGGCTTTAAGTTTAAATGTTATGTTTTTAAGGCATCTTGATGTGTTTGTTATTGTTTCAGGGTTAACATCGAAGAACAGAGAAGTTTTGGAGATATTCGCATCGAAACAATAGCCTACAACCGTGGCATAATAGGCCACGATCATGATAGAAGCATTAGAGTTAGCCCACGATTGTGGCCCACATGCCACGATTGTGACGGAAGCCTAGAACATGGCCCACGATCATGGCCTGCATGCCACGATCATGATAGAAGGCTCAGATGTGGCTCTCGATTGTGGTTTCTGTAATGTAGACATGCAAATACTAAAAAACGTCAAGTTTCGAGGGATTTTTTGGACCTTTTGGACCTTGAAAAATCTTAAGGCTGCTCAAAACACAAAAGATATTTAAACAACAAGACAAAGAGGAAAAAGGGAGCTTTTGACATTAGCCACCTTGAAGAAATCCTAGAGAGAGTTCATCGAGAGATTGGGAAAGAGAAGAAGGAAGAAAGAAGTGGAGAAGAAGTTGACTCGATGTACTTCTCGGATCAGGAGGTTTTTTGATGTCACTACCTCCCGTCCTCTATTTCGATTGTATTTCCTATTTATTTTTAGTTGTATCATTGTATAGAATTGGATTCAATAGTTGATGATAGGATCTAAATGTTGAGGATGTTCTAAACTCACCTTTAGAATTTTATTCTTGATTTAATGAAATTTGATTGTTTTTATGTTTATTGATTTATTGTGATTAAATTATGTGATTGCATAATTCGGTAATAAACTGAGAGGGTGAATCGAATGGAACACAATTAAATTGGGCTAACGAGAGTATGGTGATTTAATAGAATAAAAATTAAATAAAATCAACAATTGTGCAAAGAGAGGTCTTGGATAGGTTCCCTATAATTTATTGGACAACTTCAGATCTAATTAGAGTTTTGGATAGATTGTCAATCGAGAGATTGCAATTTCCATAATCTGATTAGGGTTTACAATTTAGGATTAATGGTTATAGAGTAACAGCCCTAGGATCATCTAGAACCAATAATCCAATAGTTCATAATCAATTAGTTTAGTATTAAGTATACGTAAAATTCCCGTTCTCTCAATTGGTAATTCTCTTATGTTGATTCTTGGGTGTGTGTTGCATTTGCTGAATTAGTAATATTTTTGTGATTGATTTTTGATTTGATTTGATTGATTGAATTAAATTCTTGTTTTAGTTTCATTACATTTTGAATTTTTGCGATTTGTTTTAGCCTTAGATTATAGGATTAGATTATCCCTTCTCGTGGAATCGATACTTTAGATACTATGTAAATAAACCGTGAGCTTGCAGATTATTAAGGGTATTTATTAAAACTTACACACATCAAACACTCGATTAGCAAAGCATTTGGTTAGGTGCATGTAATTTGGTTTGTACAAAATAAAAGACTAATAAAACTCAAAGGGGGTTAACAAAGGACAATTCATATACACGGGTAAGCCATCTATCTAATGTAGCTTGTAAATAACAAATAATGCCTAATCATTTTCATGAAAAAGCTTGTGATAAAAATATGGTCCTAAATAGAAAATCAAAGCAAAATCAAGAAATGCATGCCATGAAGGTCACTCATTAAAAAAGACAGTGAGACTGATATGAATGTGTGAGTCTAATACGGCTTAAAACCTTACTAATTTTGTCTACCATTGGTTACCGCTCTTCTAAGGATAATGCAAATTAATCAATCACAAGAGCAAAAGTACATGCTAAGGTTGCTATTAAAAATTGATTTTTTAAGAAAAAATTTTATTTTGTTTGTGTGATTTTGAAAACCGCCTAAAAAGTTACATAACCTACAAGTAAGCTTAAAAAATGTAATAAAAAAATCATATCCCCACTCCCACACTTAAATATTACATTGTCCTCAATGTTATATCAAATGCAAAAAATGGAGTAGTTTATGAAAATATTAAATGCGAAAATGTAAACAACAAAAATTAACTTTCCTTGGGTTGCCTCCCAAGCAGTGCCTTTGTTTCCTATTACATGCATCAAGTTACATCAGTCACATCTTCCAGCATCAACACTTTCAAATCCTCCATTTAGAAGCCTTTATAATATGACTTCAAGCAATAACCATTAACTCTAAATGTCTTGTTGGTTTTCAGACTTCATATCTCTACTACACTAAAAGGAAAGACATGAGTGATAACAAAAGGACCAATCCAATGGGAACACAACTTACCTAGAAATGTTTTGAGTTTGGAGTGATATAGTAACACTTTATGGCCCACTAAGGAGCTTTTTCTCAAAATTATCTTATCATGAAAAGCTTTCATCTTCTCCTTATATATCACTGCATTCTATTAGAAGTCATTCCTCATCTCCTCTAACTCTTAAAGTTGTAACTTCCTATGAACACTCACATCATCCAAATTTATGTTGCATCTTCTGATAGCCCAATATGTCTTGTGATTTAATTCCACTAGAACATGACATGGCTTTCCAAACACCAGTCTATATAAAGACACCACAATTGGTGTTTTATAAGTTGTCCTATAGGGCTACAGTGTGTCTTCCAGTCTTAAGCTCCAATCCTTCCTATTAGGTTGCACTACTTTCTCTAGGATTAACTTGATTTCTCGATTTGAGACTTCAGCTTGCCTGTTAGTTTGGAGGGCTAGGCGGTGGAAACCTTGTGTGTGATATGATATTTTCTAAACATTACTTCCATCACCCTATTGCAGAAATGGGTTCCTCAGTTGCTAATGATTACTCTTGGTACCCCAAACTTAGAAAAAATGTTAGCCTTAACAACATCCGCAACGACCTTTGCATCGTTAGTTCTGGTGGCTTTGGCTTATATCCATTTAGAAACATAATCAATGGCAAGCAGTATATAAGTAAAGAAAAAAGATAGAACGGAAGGTCCCATAAAGTCAATACCCCAACGTCACAAATACCACAGAAAAGTAAAGGAGTTTGTGGCAATTGAACCTTACGGGAGAGGTTCCCTATCCACTAGCATCTGTCACATGATTTACAGAAGATATATGTATCTTTGAATAATGTTGGCCAGTAAAAGTCGCTCTTTAAAACTTTATGAGACATTCTTTTGACTCCAAAATGTCCTCCACACATATATGAATGACAAAAGGCTAAAATCGAGGGTGCTTCACTTTGGGGTACACCCCTCCTGATGACTTGATCTGTGTAGTGGCTCAAAAGATACAAGTCATGCCAAATGTAATACTTTACTTCATTCTGCAACTTATCCCTCTAAGCCGTTGACAAACCAACAGGTAATTCATTAGTAACTAAAAAATTGACAATATCTACATACCATGGTGATGTCACATCGGTAGAAAATAATTGCTCATCTAAAAATGTTTCTCGCAGAGGGATGTCTTCTTTTTCCTTTATTAAACGACTGAGATGGTCCGCCACCACATTTTCTACCCCCTTCTTATCTCTAATCTCTAAGTCTAATTCCTGAAAGAGGACAATCCATCTGATCAGCCTCAATTTTACTTCCTTCTTCATGAGCAAGTATCATAAAGCTGCATAGTTAGAATAAATAATTACTTTAGCACCAAGCAAATACGATCAAAAATTTTTCAAAGCAAAAACAATAGATAACAATTCCTTTTCAGTAGTTGAATAATTCAATTGAGATGGGTTTAGAGTCTTCGAAGCATAAGAGATTGAAGTAAATCACATGTTAATATAGAATTTACATACAATAAACTAAATACACAAGAAGGGGGGTTGAATTGTGTATTCTTTTCGTGAATGCAAAATCTTTAATAAATCTTGTTAAAAACTTCTCTAACTTGTTAAAAGAATATCACAAAAATTATACGAAAATTGTT
>JAOSBN010000179.1:33046016-33058082 GCA_027563595.1 Erythroxylum suave
TATCCCGTAACAAAGCTAGATTAGTAGCTCAAGGCTATAATCAACAAGAAGGAATAGATTATAATGAAACATATGCTTCTGTAGCAAGATTAGAAGCTATTAGGATCTTACTTGCATATGCTATTTTTCATGATATAAAATTGTTTCAAATGGATGTGAAAAGTGTTTTTTTGAATGGTTTTATAAATGAAGTTTATGTAAAACAACCCCCTAGTTTTGAAGTCATTGATAAACTAGATCATATGTATAAAGTTCATAAAGCTTTGTATGGATTAAAACAAGCACCTCTTGCATGGTGTGATCATCTTAGTTCTTTTTTTATTAAAAATGACTTTATTAGAGGTCAAGTTGATAAAACTTTATTTTGGAAAATTATCAAAAATTATTTTATTATTGTGCAAATATTTGTAGATGATATCATTTTTTGTGCAACTTCTAAAAATTTATGATCAAAATTTGAGTTTCTTATGAAAAGTGAATTTGAAATGAGTATGATGGGTGAATTAAATTTCTTTCTTGGTTTACATATTAAAAAATTGAAGAAAAGATTTTTATTCATCAACGAAAGTATATCAAAGAATTTTTACTCAAATATAAAATGGAAAATGATAAACCAATGTTAACTCCTATGCATCCTTCAATCGTCTTATCTAAGGATGAACTGGTAAGAAGATTGATCAAACTCTTTTCAGAGGAATTATTGGTTCTTTACGTTACCTAACTGCAAGCATACCTGATATTATGTTTAGTGTTTGTTTGTGTGCAAGATTTCAAGCAAATCCTAGAGAATCTCATTATATTGTTGTTAAAAGAATATTGAGATACTTGGCAGGTTCTACTGATCTTTGCTTAATGTATAAGAAAGGTAAAGATTTCTAGTTAATTGGCTACTGTGATGGTGATTATGCTAGAGATAGGATTGATAGAAAGAGTACACGTTGAGGTTATCACTTTCTTGGTCATATTCTAATTTCATGGTTAAGCAAGAGACAAAGTTTAATTGCTCTATCTACTGCAGAGGCTGAATACAAGTTAGCCGCAAGTTGTTGTTCACAAATACTATAGATAAAGTACTAGTTAGAAGATTATTCTATCTAAGAAGATCAAATTCCAATCTTCTGTGACAACACAAGTGCTATCAATCTCTCAAAGAATCCAATACCACACTCAAGGGCAAAGCATATTGAAGTTAGGCATCATTTTATAAGAGACCATGTACACAGAGGAATCATCAATCTATAATTTGTTGAGACGAATCAACAATATGCAGATATCTTCACCAAACCCTTAAGTGAAGACACATTCAAGGAAATCAAACGAAATTTGAACATAGTAATGTTAAGTGACCATTTGTCTGAAACTCCATGACCCAGACGATACATCCTAATGAAGCAGAAAAGTCGTAAGTTCTTAAAATGAATAGTAATGGTAACTTTTACTCGGTAGTATCAATCTTATGATTACCTGTGGATCAGTCACAGACGTTACAAACGGTAACTTTTCAAGAGCGTTTATAAAAAGAAATTCTTTAATATCTGAAACACTCTACATTCTAGAATTCTCTTAGTAACTGACTTGCTTCAAAGATGCTCTCAACAAAGATGATTCAATCCTCTGTTTTCTACATCAAATCTTTCTCATTTTCATTTCATATCTCTCTTTCAATATCTTCTACATACTAACCTCGCTTCTTTAAGCGAAATACATTTATGTGTTTATTCATTACAGGTTAAAAGAATGTCGAAATCTCTTGCCTATGGGAGACTCGTCAATTTCACTTCTCTGAAGGATGATTTAATGGATATCAAGCCTGAGATAAAAGCAGCTGGATGGGAAAATTTCTTCAATATCTAAGACCCAATGTATCCAAATGAAGTATATGAGTTCTGGAAGAACGCAAAGGTGGTAGATAACACCTTGATATCAGAGGTAGACAGGTTGTCGATGATTGTCACACAAGAGTCTATTGTGAGGGCTATTGAATGTCCAAGTGAAGGGGCAAAACTGCTCAGCAATACAAAGTGGATTGCTCAAAATGAAGACAGCATTAATCGACAACTATATGGATCGAGTAATCCAGGAGTCAGGAAGTCTTCAAACCTAATTCCAAAGGCTAGGTTTCTTCATTCAATTCTTCTTCACTGTATTATACCAAGCGCGGGATCAAAGGATTTGGTGACAATGAATGATGAACATTGTTTATTTCATCTACTCACACGCCAATCTATTAATCTTTCGTTCTTGATTCTGAAATACATGATAAAGGCTAAGGAGGATTATAATTAGAAGAGTGGTTCGTTACCTTACGGTATGCGTTACCTTATGGTATGCTGTTGACAAGATTCTTCAAAGAATCTGGAATCCTACTTGATAGAGGAAATAGAGTAAAGCTGAATATTAAGAGTGTTATCAATGCCTCTACTATTCGCAAATTGGAAATTAAGACTGAAGTTGAAACAGATAAAGATTTCACACAAAAAGAATAGTCTAAAGGGGAGCTTTCAATCAGATGAAGCAGGAAAGAAGATGTTTCATATGGAATACAAGCAAAACCTCAGTTATCTAGAAGAATCTCAGCAAAGGTAAAAATTGAACAATTGTCTTATAAGCCACTACAAACCATGACGATTCATAAAAGGAAGGAAAAATCAATTCAACAACCAACTCACAAAGTGTCTTTAAAGAGAAAGGCTGAGGCACTCTAATCAGAAAGACCCAAGAAGTTAAGAAGGCCACCAAGATTGATGACCTTATGATAACAAGAATAGAAAAGGCAAAAAGCTCTGGTTCTTGGTCAAGGTTTTGAAAGTGCAACGGAGCAACAACAACAACAAAAACAGCCTTCCAAAGCAATTGTCTCTATCCCTCAGACTCAATCAGAACAATCATCTGGAGAGACAACGATAAAAAGGAAGCTAGTATTTGAGCAGAAGAAGTCTCAACAATAACTCTCTTTGAAGCCAGCAAAAGAACAAAAGAATACGAAACCGACTCAGAAAAAGAAGGTTTCATCGTCTGATGTTCAACAAAAGACACAGGCTATTGGAATGCAGCAATTAACTTACAATCCCCCTCAACCAATACAGAAAGAAGACTTGAAGATGAAGATAATAGAAGAATCAATGTTTGATCGAAACAGAGGTTTAGATATCATAAGCGAACTAAAGAAAGTTAAGGTTCAAGTTGAACTTGTAACAGTAAGCGATTAGATGATACATTTTCTAAGCCCTGAAGAAAGAAGATTGTATGGTATTCTGTGAGATGAAAAGGCAGAACTATATCCATTGCAGATGATGAAGAATCTTTATACCATTTACTCAGTGATAAGCAAAACAATAATAAAGATTGTACCAGATGTAGAACCAAGGCGTCCAACACTAATAGACAGTAAAGATAAAGGAAAAAAAAGAAATTTCCTGAGAAACAAGAAGATGATCTCACGGAAGAAGAAATTTGAGTGGCGATGAAGAATATAGACGATCTATGTCGTGTAGCTCAACCTGTAGGCATTTATATTTCACATCACATATCAAGGCCATTAGGAAGTAACTTTGGCATATCTACTCAAGATGAAAGTTTCAAGGTAGTTGGGACAATTTCAGAAGGAAGGTACAAAACTATCACAATTGAAGGTATCAATTTGTACTTAGAAACCTTTGTGCATTTACTTATTCATTATTCCTTCAGTCAAAGATATCCTACACCTTGTAGGAAAACTAATTTTCAAACTACCTAAACCTGATGATCTTGACATTCCTCGCCAAACAAAACCTTTTTAATTACCTTCTATTACAATTATTGAATTAGACGACTCAATTAAAAAACCATTTGTCTCTGAGTATCTTCATCCACTAAGTGAAAAGCTAAAAGATTCTACCGTTAACTTGGAGCTCTTGAAGAATTTCATCAATTGGACTGAAGCTAGTCAAAAGTAGAAGGAAGTTCAAGAAGCCTTAGCTAAACATATTGAAGAAATAGATTCTAAGGTTGATGAATTAAGAGACTCAGTGGGTGATCTTTATGAGGACGTAGCACTTCTACGTGTTTCTACTGAACAAGACCTCAAGACGATCTTCACCGGTATTCAATATATATGTTTTGAAAATTTGAAGTGTTTAAAGTGATATTCTTTTTGATTAATAACAAATAGGGGGAGAATAGTAGAAAGGAGAGGAAAATTAGTTTTGAAAAATTGTTATGCACACTATATATCTTGTATTATTCGTCTGAATAAATATATCATTTTTCTGAATACTGTTGTTGTTTGTCTTAATGTTTTTTATCTTCTAATATTATGGTTATTTGTTATCATAAAAAAGGAGGAGATCGTTAAGTCAAGAAGACTTCACTTCTTCTATTGATTTTGATGAAAGTCAAATAATAATAATAATAGAAGTGTGAAAACTATTTTGATGAGTTTATTAAGTGTGTAGATAAATGTACATAAGACGAAGTCGCAAGACTAAGACGAAGTCACAAGACATAAGATGAAGCGTAGACATAAGACGATACGAAGTTATAAGATAATGCAAAGTCACAAGACATAAGATGAAGCACAGATATAAGATGACATGAAGTCTTAAGATGATGCGAAGTCATAAGATGATGCGAAGACATAAGACGAAGCGAAGATATAAGACGAAGCATACAAATCAAATCAAGATGATATAGTCTACAACGACAGTTAGTTAGTTGGAGTAGGTTATAGGACTTAACTAACAACAGATCTCTGAAGATTCTACAAATGGTTTTTTTCAAGAAGATTGTTGGCGAATTAGACTATAAATATCCTTGTAATCATAAACAAAATAACTTTTTACTTACTTTTACATACACGAAATAATTCTATGATCAAGTGAGTATACAAAAAATATCTTGAGTGAAAAGAAGGAAGAAAGAGATTAAGAACACTTGTAGCGTGAGTTAGAAAAGCTCAAACAATATCTTTTTAAGTGAAAGGAAGGCTAGAGCCTGAAAAGGCTAAGATAGCAGATAAAGAATACTTTGTGAAAGAGACCTGAAGAGGCTTTGGAAGAGTAAAAATAATACTTATAAAGTTGAAGAGATAGTGAAATCTCAGATAAATTCTGAGGAATGGACGTAGCTCAAAGGTTAAGGGTGAACCAGTATAAATCACAGTGTCATATTCTCTAACCTTGATCTCTTTAATTTCTTGTTGTTAGAAGAAAAGATACTATTTACATTGTTGCATAGCTCAAACAAATTAAGTGTGTTGTTTTGTAATCGTCTGAGTTTTCAAGAAAATCAAGAAGATTCTAAAGATAACTATCTTAAATGATTTTACACAATTCAACCCCCTTCTTGTGTATCTTACATATTATACGTGATTTCTATATTAACAAGTGATTTTCTTCAGAAAAGGTGTGCAAGCTTAAAAAATCCATTTATGGATTGAAGCAAGCATCTAAGAGTTGGAACATCTAATTTGAGGCGATGATTAAAGAGTTTGGTTTCTCACAAAATCTAGATGAACCTTTTGTGTACAAGAAGGTTAGTGAGAGTGCTATCATATTCCTTGTATTATATGTGGTAAACATATTACTAATAGGAAATTATATCTCAAGTTTTCCAATATGTCAAAATTTTGTTGTCCTAGAATTTCTCTATAAAAGACCTTGGAAAAGCAACTTATAAATTGGGAATAAAGATCTATAAAGATAGATCAAGGAAGTTGTTATGTCTTCCACAATCTAAATATATAGATAAAGTGCTAAAAAGTATTGGTATACAGCAGTCTAAGAGGGTTTCTTCCTATAACTCATGGGATAAAACTCTTGAAATATATATATCCTAAGATGTAAGATGAGAGGACTCACATGAGTTTGATCTTGTAGCCTTTGGTAATAAGATCAATCATATATGTTATATTATGTACAAGACTCGATATATCATATGCTCTAAGTGTTATAAGTAGATATTAATCAAAGCCTGGTGAGGGTCGCTGGGTGGTTGTCAAGAATATCTTAAAGTACTTAAGAAGGACTAAAGATGTATTCTTGGAGATGAAAATATCCTACTGAGCAAGCATATAGATGCCAATTTTCAATTTGACTAAGATGACTCCAAATCCTAGTCAGGTTATGTTTTCACACTGAATGGTGGAACAGTTAGTTGGAAGAGTTCCAAACAAGAGACAATTGTAGATTCAACTGTGGCTGCAGAAGCAGTAAAAAAAGTTATCTGGATCAAAATGTTCATTATGAAACTTAGAGTGGTTCTAAGCATTGTAGACCCGATACAATTATATTGTGACAATAATGGGGCTATTGCTCAAGTCAAGGAACTAAGGTCTCATCAGAGGTCTAAGCAGATACTCAAGAGATATCACTTGATCAGGGAGATCATTGATAGAGGTGATGTGAAGATAAAGAGAGTGCTTACAAATCAAAAAATCGTTAATTCTTTAACTAAAACACTTCCTTAAACGAGATTTGATTATAGTGTACTCACCTATGGTAGTAGATACCAAGGCAACTAACTTTTGTACAAGTGAGAAATTATTAGAGTAGTGCTCTAAAAGCAATCATCTTTAGCATTTTTGTACAAACTTTATTTTGATTAATAAAGCTAAAGGCAATTTTCATTAATTTGATGTTCATTTATCTATGAATTGATGCCTATTTTAAATTGAATTATTGAAGTCCATGATACAAAACATAGAATGAAGGAAATTATGATAATGAGATTCCTATCATGTGCAATTATGTTAGTATCTAAATTATCCCAAGTTATAGGATTAATGAGACAGGATATTGTTAATCCGGATAGATTAGCACATGTTATACTCCTTAATTTGATCAAGCAGTGGATCTCATCAATTGTAAGCACGAGATGTTTAGAGTTAACATATGGATGCTGACTAAGCAAAGTAAATACATTGGAAGGCCTGCTATGTTTCTTAGCTTCAACATTTGTGTAAAGGTCCTTGAGTGTTCTTCAGTGATTAGCATTTACCAGAAATTTTCATTTTTTAGATAAGTTTCATGCATCCATTTTATCCAAATGGCATTCTTGTCTTCATAAAGCCTCCAAATTCTTTTACACTAAAGTACTATCTGCATTAGATGAATAAAAGTTATCCCTAATCCTCCTTGCTTATTAGGAATAGTCGCTTCACTCCATTTAACTTTTGATTTTTTAGAGTTTCTTTCATTTTTAGACCATAGAAAAGCTTTAATGATAGGGTAAGCCACCGGTTGCTCCTTTTTGACTATAAGGTCATAAGCTCAAGTCACAAAACAACCTTCTGTAAAAATACAAAGGGAAGGTTGCATATATCAAGACCCTCCTCAGAACCCTTACCCCCCCCCCCCCCTCCCAAGTGGATAGCCTTGTGCATTGGGTACATTGACTTTAAGGGAGAGCCTTGCAGCAAATGTTAAAAGTTGCTCCTTTGTGACCATAAGGTCACAGGTTCGAATCACAGAACAACCCCTTTATAAAAATTACAAAGGAACAGTTGCGTACATTGTGACCCTCCTCCGATCCTGGCAAAGCGGGGAGCCTTATGCACAAAGTACGTTGACTTTTTGAAAAGTTTTCATGAAACTAACAATCTCTTTGGTTACTTTCCTAGGAATAATGATATGGGAAATCCAATGAATATAAAGATTTCCTAGGACTGAAATATCTAAAGTGACCCTTGCAGCTAGGGATAGAAATATGTTCTGTCAATCATTTATTCTATATTTAAATCTTTAAATTAATGAGATACAATCTGCATACTTGAGTTTGGCATACGAGATGGGGACTCTAAGATACTTTAGTGATAAAGCTTGTAATTGTAACCCTGAGATCTTGGATAACTCATTAGGACTCCTCACATCTTTGGAACAATACAAATTGCTCTTTTCCAGATTAATTTTCAGCTCTAACCAACTTGAATAGAATAGGATTAGTTCCTTTAGCATCTTCACTAATGAGCTTTAGCACCTGATAGTAGGATTAAGTCATCTGCAAATATTAAATGAGAGCATTTGTAATTTATACACTTGTGATGAAAGTGAAATATGCCATTGTGTTCAATAATTCTTTTGAGTAATTAAGATAACCCTTCTATAGCTAAGGTCTATAGATAAGGGGATAGATGGGTCTCCTTGTCTTATTCTCCTTGCATAGTTTGTTAGCTGAGTGGGGACTCCATTGACAAGAATGCTTATCAAAGCAAATTTTATACACTTCAAGATCCTTTCCATAAAAATATTAGGGAACTATAGAGCTTCCAAGCAAGATTGTATGAATAGCTAGCTCACTGTGTCTAATGCCCTATTAAAATCAATTTTTTAGTAGCTGTTGTTGATCTTCTTCCCTGAATTATATTCCTTTAGTATCTCTTTCATTATGTGAATATTGTCTCCTACAGATCTCCCCTTTATTGAATGAACCTTGTGCTGAATTCACCACAGTCTTTAAGGATATTTTCAGTCTATTAGCAAGGAGTTTAGCAATCACCTTCTATATCATATTGCAACATGAGATTAGCCTATAGTCCCCTAAGGAAGCAGTATTAAATTTCTTAGTAACTAGGAAAATGCACGTGTGATCAATCTCTTTCAAGATTTTGCTAGAGGAGAGACATTCCTATACAATCTTAGTGAATAGCTTGCCTGTTATTACCCATATGTGTTAAGAAAACTAAGCAGTGAATCCATCTAGCCTGATGCTTTTGATATGTGTAAGCCAAATACCACTTCTTTAATTTCAAAACTAGTAAATGGAGCTATTAAAAGCTCACTATTATTTTGAGTTAAAGGATTGTCAAAGAATCTTTTGATGTTGTAAGCAAAGCTGAAATTATCAACTTTTCTTATCAGCTACATAGAGAAATCCCTAGTGAAACTGTAATAAAGAAGATTGGTCAGTAAAAGACATATTTGAACTGTCTTTGAGCTCAACAATTTTTTTTATATTTCTCCTAGCTAATAGGGAAACATTGAAGAATTTAGTATTTAAGTCCCCATCTTTAAGCCAAGTCATTCGAGCTTTTTGTTTCAATATTGAGATATGTAAGTTGAGGGCTTCTTGATGATCTTTAAATCTCTGGGCTTCAATCTTTCTCAATTGATTATTGTAAGGGAATTTGTAGCAATCATCCTAAGCTTCCCTTAGTTTTTGCTGAGTTTCCTTTACTTACCTGGTGTGAGAGTTCATAAAACATTTGATAGCTTGTTGTATCATTTTCAGTTTTTGTATCAGTTGAAAGGATTTGTATTTGATTACAGGCTAGTTCTAGCAAGTTTCCACAAGCTACATGAATATCTTTTGTTATGTAAGCCCATCGAAAAATTGAAAAGGTATGTATGTCATCTTGATTGCTTAAGGATTTCAGATAAGGATGAAATAGTGGCCTACAAAGGAGCATTCAACAAAGTAAGCATATTAATTAGAGTACACTTATAGCCAATCTTGATTAACTAAAGCACGATCAAGCTTCTTTCTAATCAACATGTGACCTTGTTGTTTATTAGTCCAAGTAAATAAGCTCCTACTAAATCTAAGATCAGTAACTTTCATTCTTTGGAAAAGGTTAGTAAGCTCTCTTCTTGTAGTAGAATTAAAGCCCTGACCTCCTTTGACTTCATCATTTGAAATTATAAAATTATAATCCCTAAGAAGTATCAAAAGGTTATTAATAAAAGCTTCAAAGATTTGCAAGTTGTTCCAGAGAAGTTCTCTTTGGAATTGAATGTTGGAAGCATAAACTAGGGTGATTTCAAAAACTGAATTTGAATTTGGCAACATGCACTTCAAATGGATAAATTGATCATTTATTTAATCACTTGCACTAAGATTTTGCTTGTATTATAGAAGCAAAGTATTCAGCCATTGTAATGTGAAATGTGGCTGGAAATAGCTTCCCATTCAACACCCAAAAATTTTAAAACACCTGAGATATAAGGTGACTTTATTTTAGTTTTTGAAAGCACTACTAAATAAGGCTTATTCTCCACAACAATCTCTTTGACCATTGCTTTTTAAGAGGGTCATCGAACCCTCTAGCATTCCATATAAGAATCATTTGGGGGAGTTTCCCCTATAGGTTTATTGCTACCTTCTTTTAGCAGATCTTCTCTTCGAGTTAGAAGTCGTATCTTTGGTACTAATAATGGGCTCTATTTCTTCTGTAATAGCTAAGTACTCTTTTGCAGAATTGATCATCTGCATAATTGCATTGTCTGCCTCTTCATCTTTCCATCCTTCAAAATTGAGAGTGGTATGTTTAACTTCAAAACTAATCACCTATACAAATTCACCATTTGCTTCTTTTCCTTTCTATCCTTCCAAACTGTCAATAATATGCTTAGTATCAAAACTGTTCACCTACAAGAATTCACTATTTATCTCATTTTCTTTATGATCTATTAGATTATCAGGGGAGTTTTTAGAATCAAATATGTCATTAGAGAGAATTTTAGTCTTGTCTATAGCATCCTTAACTTTCATTTGCCTATCCTGATTAAGTTCCTAAGAGTTGTCAGAAAATAACAACCCCATAAGGTCTTCATGCCAGCCTATTTTAAACTTGTTTCCAGTAGGTTTCCATCTATAATAGGTTTTCTAGGATAGATATTGCTATTTCAACCTTCTTGAGTTCCCCATTCTCATAAAAATTTATAATTGGCAATTTATCTGGTAATTCAGCACTCCTTTTTACCTTATTGCAAATTCTAGCAAAACATATTTGCTCTATATTAGCTGTTTAAGAGTCCATACAAATAGGCTTTTTGAGTGAGCTTGCTAAATAGTTTAGGTCTTTCAATTGTCCATAATTCGAAAGGCACATTATGAAAATTCACCCACAAAGGAAAGACATTAATTTTACCTCCGTCAAATTCAATACCAAGATTCCTTTTTTGAATGAACATAGGTTGGCCTCCTACGTACCAAGGAATTTATTCAATGATTTCATTGAAGCAACTCTCATTGGTGAATTTGAAGAGAAATGTACCATCTTCCATTAGCATTACCCTCTTCAATCCCTTCGTTCCCCACTTTGCTATAGCCCAAGCATGTACTACAAGAAAAGCAACCCTTTTATTCCAAAAGAAACCCACCAATGCTGAGGACCAAGCATTGGCTCCAACCTTTGGGAGGAGTAAGTACACCCTCTTGCAAGACATTTTGGAAATGTTTCAACTCATCTTTGTTACGTTGAATTTGCAGTTTATTCTTCCAAACCCTAGCTAGCACCGTGCTCCTCTTCACGCCTCTATCACACTCCTGGACCTCTTCTCGCCTTTGTCGCTAATGTGGTGGTCAACGATAGTTTCTCGTGATGGACGTTCGCACTCGTTACGCATAGTGGATGCTCACTCATAGTGCTAGAGAGTTGCAGCCGTCACTCGTTGGTGTCTTTTGCTCTCAGTGTTTGGTGTCACTCACGATGTCGCTCAGGGTATCAACTTTTTGTATTTTATCTTATATAAAATCACTTTTATTTTATTGCTAATCACCTTTGATGAATTTATATATATTAAATTACAAAATAAATGAAGAAGTGAATATAAAATAACTTCATATTCTAATGTTCACAATTAATTAATTAATTATCATCAAGATTCTTAATTCTTTTTTTTTTTTTTGGAATCTCGAATCAAGTAATACTAATCATAGTATCAAATTACATAAAATTTAGTTGAAGTGATGTTAATACATTAAAAAGAGGAAACTGAGTCTCTGACTAATACGAATCATCGTGGCCATTTCATAAATACGTCGCAGCTCTTTGACAAATATTAGGTTTAGGTGGCATGAACCAAATTTGGGTTACAGGGTTGATTACTTTGAGAACTTTAACACGACCTTGCGTTAAACACACAAATAAGTACAGGCGCGCGCGCGCGCACGTGTAATTCAATGGGATCTTAAAATCTAGAATTGAAGATAAATCACAACTGCAATTACTATAGTACATCATTAAAATTCCTTTTTCACTCTAACCCAATGTTCTGAATACCGTACCGGGCTCGGTACCGGATTCAGTTCTGGAACGGTACTGTACCGGTACCGATTAATACCGGGTACCGTACCGGACAATTTTTTATA
>JAOSBN010000179.1:33058182-33112245 GCA_027563595.1 Erythroxylum suave
TCGTTCATTTATTTCTAACATTATTATTATTTGATTGTCATCAAAATTAATCATCGTGAAGTCCTCTTGACTTAACAGAGATGACATGCAAAACTTTTCTCACATTTTGTCCTCGAATTGCCCCTATTGCATAATCATTTGCATCATATATGATCTCAAAGGGGAGTTTCTAATCTAGCAGTTGAATCACCAGTGAGGATGTTATAAGCTCCTTAATTTTTTTGAATGCTTCCTTTGACTTCTCATCGAACTTAAAGAAGACATTTTATTGTAAGAGCTTGCATAGTGGTGTGATTATCTTCGAAAAGTCCTTAATCAACCTTTGATAAAAACCTACACACCTAAGAAAAGAACGCACTTCCCACACAGTAGAGGGGTAAGGTTAAAAAAAAAAGATCAACCTTATATTTGTTTATCTTAATACCCTTTGCAAATATAACATGGCTTTAAACTATATCTTGATCCACCATAAAAGGACATTTTTCCCAGTTCAGCACAAGGTTAGTTTCTATGCATCGTTCCAAGATAATAACAAGATTATCAAGACATTCATCAAAAGAAGATCCATATGCACTAAAATCATTTATAAACACCTCTATGATCTTTTCAATATACTCAGAAAAAATGCTTATCATACACCTTTGGAACATGGCAGGTGCATTACATAATCCAAATGACATCCTTTGGTAAGCGAACATACTAAATAGGCATATGAATATGGTATTCTACTTATCTTACAGTGCAATTGAGATTTGAAGATAACCTGAAAAGCCATCTAGAAAATAATAATAATCATAACCATTCAATCTCTCAAGCATCTGATGAATAAAGGAAAGGGGAAAGTAGTCTTTATGAGTTGCAAGATTCAACTTCCTATAGTCAATATACACTCACCACCCAGTTGTTAGATTTGTGTTCTAAAAGTTATCTAAGATGATTACTTTTTTATGTTATAATTATGAATTGAATGTTATTTACATTTTGTTCCATAAGTTTTGTATTTATTTAGAAGTGTCCAAGAAGATGCATTTGGTCTTGAACAGTGGAACTCTAAATAATATGAATATACAACTCTAAAATGTTCACAGGTCTTGGCTATTAGTAGGAACACTAATATGCCATATAAGGTTGTTGTGTTGATTAAAAGTACATGGTAGTTCTATAAAACGTTGATAAAGGATTATCATTTAATAACACGAATATATGAAAGGTTTCATCAGGATTCCTCATATCTTTGGAACAAGACAAACTACTCTTGTCCATATTAACTTTCAGCCTTAACTAGTTTGAATACAATGGGATTAGTTCCTGTAGCATCTTCACTGAATGCGCTTCAGCACCTAATAGTAAGATCAAGTCAAACATTAAATGGGAGAGTTTGTAATTTGTGCACTTATGATAAAAGTGAAAATTGTCATTGTGTTCAATAAATCTGTTGAGGAATCGAGATAGCCCTTCTATAGCTAGGGTGAATATATAATGGGATAGAGGGTCCTCTCATCTTATTCCCCTAGCACATTTTATTGGTTGAGTGGGCACTCCATTGACAGGGATGCTTATTAAAGAAAAATTTATCCACATCAAGATCCATTCCATGAAAATAGTAGGGAACCGAAGAGCTTCCAAGCAAGATTGTATTAATTACCAGCTCACTGTGTCAAATGCCTTGTAAAAATTAATTTTCCAGTAGCAGCTATTGACCTTCTTCCCTGAATTATATTCTTTCAATACCTCTTGGATTAGTAGAATATTGTCTCCTTTGGATCTCCGCTCAATGAATGCACCTTGTGCAAAATTCACCGCAGTCTTTAAGGTTATCAACCTATTAGCTAGGAGTTTAGCAATCACTTTGTAAATTATATTGCAACATGAGATTGGCTTGTAGTCCTATAAGGAAACATGATTAACTTTCTTAGGGACTAGGAAAATCTATATGTGACTGATCTCCTTTAACATTTTGCAAGAGGAGAGAGACTCTTGTACTACTTTAGTGAATAGATTGCCTATTATCCCCCATATGTACTGAAAAACTAAGCAGTGAATCCATCTAGCCCTAGTGCCTTTTATGGGTGTAAGCCAAATAACACTTCTTTAATTTCAAGACTAGGGAATGGAGCTATTAAAAGCTGACCAATATCTCAAGTTAAAGGATTGTTAAAGAATCTTTTGATGTTTTAAGCAAATAAGAAATTCTCAGCCTTTTCGATCAGCTGCAAAAAGAAATCCCTGGTTAGTGGTAATAAAGAGGATTGGTCAATTAAATACGTACTTGAACTGTCTTTGAGCTCAACAATTATGTTCTTATTTCTCCTTGCTAATAGGGAAGCATAGAAGAATTTAGTATTTAAGTTACCATCTTTAAGCTAAGTCGTTTGAGCTTTCTATTTTAATATTGAGATGTGCAGGTTGAGGGCTTCTTGACGGTCCCTAAGTCTATAAGCTTCAATCTTTCTCGGGTGATTATTTTAAAGGAATTTATAGTAATCATCTTGAGCTTCCCTTAGCTTCAATCAACGCTGACACCGGCAACATTTATCCTAGAACATTGTTTTACTATTTTAAGGAAGTCAATGGCCGTATAAGGGGATTAGATTCTTTGTTTTTTATTACGTTGTTTCTATCATAGTTTACTAAAGCTAATCCACATATTTACGTGAAGTCTACATAAATACACAAATAAAATTTAATATAACAGAATTGAAATACTATAATCGGAACAGAAAATTTCATACTTAACAAAATGGCTAGTTAGTTGTAACCATCTTTAATATGATTTTGGATATAAAAATTTAAAGTAACACGAAAAGAAGAAAACGAAATTGCGACGAGAATAACATATAAGCAGAAGTTTCCTGAGCTAATCCTTTCGTTGCACTTCCAGTTTACATTTGTCTCCTCTATACATTCCAAACATCAACACTTTCTAAATATGAATAAAAAACAGAAAGGAAGACGTAACCTAGAGTTACATAAGGCATTAAGAAACATGTTTTACTTTCTTTCCCACTGTGTTTGTATGGTTGGTGATCACAATGGCCAGCTGATCGTCATATGACAGGTAGATATATCAAGAAGATGAAATCATTCACATGCAACACAATCACCCCGGATTTGTCGCCCTATATGAGTAAACTCAACTACTACTTTTTGAACTTCGGATGCAATTTTAACATGTTTGTGCCAATCTACTAACAAGCAAGCCGATAGCAACTAAGTTCCTTGAAGCTTTTACCAGAGATCCCACAAGGTAAAGATTTAATAAGTAAACTACGAGAAAGACGATCAAATAGAAAAATTTTCTGACAATTCGCAAGCTTAGTTCCCACATACTTCCCCAAGTAAAATAAAATGATAATTTGTTCTGATAATCAGATAACTTAAGTCTCCGGAGGCCCACCTAAGCAACCAACGCATCAAGGACATGTACAATAAAGCGCAATTGACGTCTGTGACAAGGAACGAAAAGCATCTCTAGTCCACAAGATTGAGAAAAAGCAAGTTTTGCAAGCGGATGCACAGAATTGGCCACAAAATTTTGATAACTAACCCCATAAATCTAACCAAAGAAGAAAAATTCTGTATGCAAATCCATGATCCTGGTCCGACATTGCTTCTGTTCCTATAGAAATGAACAATTTGCACCAAGCATCATGAAATCAACCTATATATTTCCAGTTATGCACATCTCTGAAACTTAAAATTTCAGTTTCAAATATTTACTCCATTGGCTGAGAAACTTCCCCAGCATGTTCCAACAGTTCAAGTACCTCTCTTCTGCTCCTCACAACCCTATGAAAAACCTCTCTAATCTGCTGCTGCAAAGGCACCAATCCTTCTTCCATTCTCATGCAAATATCCGCCAGCTCCGCCACCTGCGCTGCTATATCTTCCAACTTCTCAGCCTCTCCTGGAAACTGAAAACCATCGGCGAATTCAATCAGACTCTGCCCCAACTTCTCCATCCTCTGCACTTCCTCAAGCAACCCAGCGGACCCTTTTTTCTCCTTCTTCTTCCACTCCTCACCGATCCTCTCTAGCAATCCTATCATGCTTTGTGCCCATGTCAATTGTCTCGGAATCTGAAAATGTGTGGAAAGTCCACTCCTTTCTTGACATGGGATCGCAGCAACCAATGCCCACATGACAAACACCATTATAACACTCATTACGTAAACAGGCGAAGCAAGTCCTGTAGATTCTGCGCCTCTCGGCGCCACCAAGTTGGAGAACATGGATTGGATTTGTTTCGCTGCAGACCAGTTCTTAGCTACAACCATTGACAGGGACCTGAAAGATCCTGCAGGTTTATCTTTACGAACACCGCCTTGGTTTACTATTCTCCCAAAAGACCAAGCTCTCTCCGTAGACTTGAAGTGATTGTTGTCCCTATCATCACTGGTGATGGCCGATAGTAACGAATTTAAAGCCTTTCTGGCTCGCTTAACCTGACCGTCACTTATGGGCTTGGTCTCCAACGCAGAGACAGCAATCTCAGCGAACTTCTGACACTGACGAACCGAATCAACCCCACTGGAAACGGCATTACAGATGTCAAGAACCTTAACAGCGCGTTCCAGAAACTCGGGGATTAAGCGATCCAAAGGAGGCTTGGAGATTTGAGTAGGGTCACGGCCCATGATGAGAACAGCTTTGAACTCAGCTTCACAGCACAAGAACACGTCCATGAGCTTCCTGAGCCACGAAATGGACAAAAGAGGCTCATGGGACAGGTGCTCGGGGGAAGACAACAAGTCAGCAAAGCGATCAGACACGTGTTTCTGGAAAAGCTCGAGGTCTTGGAGTTCTTGCTCATGGTTGCCTTCCATAGAGATAACTTGGTTCCGGCGAATGCTGATTCGTCCAAGAAACGATGGTTGGGTATCGGTGGCTTTCATTTTGACATAAAAAAGACATCAACAAAAACAAGTAAAGAGGGAAGAAGGTGGTAGAGAAGAAAATGGCTAAGTCAAAATAATAAAATAAGAATAAAAGCGGAGGTGTGAGTTCGAGGAGACGGTTTTAGCAGTTAATATATGGACCGAAATACACGGCCTTTTATTTATATTCTTTATGGCTTGTCTGTGACGAGACCGTTTCTTCTCCCTTCCCTTTCCTTCTCCTCCTGCCTCCTGGACCCTGTCGTCTTTATAGACATTTAAAATTTGTAACTTTATTTTCTATAGATCACCGGATATTGTTCCTATGTTTCTGGCATATGTTATAATCACCTATTAACTTAATTTCAGCAAATGAATGGATGAATATTTATTAAATAAGATAGAAACAGGGTAATAAAAATAGGCCATATGTTCTTGAGATTTTTAAGCTTACACAAAAATGAAAATTATCAACTCCAGATTAATATATGGGAAGTTCCAACGATTTTTGGCCCAAGTACAAACTTGTTTAATTTCGTACTACAAATTACCAAAACCAAACAAGTACGAGTTTGTTTATTCTCTTACACCTATCGTGATGGTAATCATTACAAAAGATCACTTTTTAGATTATTAATAACATCAAAAACATCCTTATGATGAGTTAACAGTGTGAGTGAATTTAAATGAAAAAACAAATTGTTTAAGTCCTTTGACGAGAGGGGATAAGGTTGAATCGTCATAATTGGGTAGAAAAGGAGAAATTTTCCTTGTCTCAAGTAATCAAGGGAACAGTCCTAGCATTAAAGCATACTTGCCGAGTCAGACAGTCTTAGTTGATTGCGCTGTGGAACGCGTCTTCACGCGCCAGGTTTGTGACCATGGTCCGCACAAAACTTAAAATTAAATAACTTATTAAGAAACATCAATTATTGAGCAAATTAGTTGACTGGGTCATTGCACCTATATTGCAGAGTTAAGATTCTCTATTACGCGCCCGCGCGTCTAGTTTGTTGCCTCATGATCTACGCAATTGCTCGGCCGTCAATCTCAGCCCTCCGCCCCCACAGGTTTTTAAGTATTTTTGTTGCATTCTCGGAATGACTCACTTAAGTCACGGTCGCCATCAACAGCTGGGTTTATTATTGGAAGCGTCAGCAGATTCATTTTAATCGGTCCGACGTCACACAAAGAGATACCAAAAGAATTCAAGCTTTATTTGATCGACTCAAAATTATCAATATCTCAAATTTAATTTCAAATATTTGAGTAAAACATCAAATAGTAATTATTAAATTATATTATATTTGATAAATTTTCATTATAAATACTAGAATTGATAAGACTCAAGCAAGATTTTAAACTCGAAATCAATTTTAAAAAGTCTAATTTGATGCAACATGATTCATTGTTATTCTTAAGTGCTAAGTGGATATTTGTTTAGTTTGAGTTTATATTCTTTTGTGCTATATATAATGGAATGTGTGTGAAATTTTAGTTTTTAAATCATGAAAAAGAAAAATTTTATCAATATAGTCTTAATTTACTTAATTTTAAGCCTATTTTCTTATAGGATAAATAACTTGAAATTAACCATTTTGAGCAACTTGTAAATCGTGACCCAAAAATTATTAAAATGATAAATTTGAAGAACATTTTTTATTGAATAATAACGATTATAATGATTCGTATGGTGAAATTTGAATACTGATACAAAATATAATGTTTAAGAAAATACTATTACTAGGTTGCAATGTTTGAGAAACAAAGATAAAAGTTTATTTAAGAAAATACTAAATAAAAAGTTTATTTTTTTCAACTCTAACGATTATACTAAAATACGGATTTAAAATATAGATTAGACCCAGACATTTTAAAATATTTGACAAATCATTCTAATTTAATTCTAATTTAATAAAATCATTAAGAAGGTTATGTCCCCTTAATTAAATGTTACGTTACGTGGACATGAAACTTGTTTTTTTTTTATTAGTTATGTAAGTTTTACAATAACATATTACCTATATGAAATTATGACATCATTAATTTTAATGAAATATATTATTATTATTATTATTATTAAACTACTTATTCTTATTAATTTTAATAAATATTGATTAACATTAAGTAATCATATTAATTCTTAAGCTCCTATTTTCTATTCATTTTTTGGGCTACAATGGAGAGAAGCGTTGAAATACCTTCAGTCTATATATCATATTCCCTCTACTTCTTATAACTCAATAACCCCTCTCAGTGTCATTTTTAGCCTAAAGTATCAACATAATTACCATCAAATAGGTGTTTACCCCACCATGATGATATGTCCTTGCATACCTCCAACACCACATCTGCATGTCTAATTAGAGAAATTATGATCATTTGAGTATTTAAATGCAAGTGTAAAAGGTTAAGAGCTTTTACTCCTTTTCTTCTTAACGATTGTCCCTATGACATGTCTAACTTCATTTTAGCATAAGTTACAAGAAGTTGTACATTGTTCACATTGGAGTTATATAAAGAATATTGAGGATATGAAAATTTGTTTAAAATTATGATCACAAACATCCACTCATCCTATATTGTGCATAGAAACTGAAACAATTTTCTAATGTAGATCATCTATAGACCAGAGTTTCACTAGTTAACTACAGTCCATTATTACTTCGCAATTAGAAAAGGGGTTGAGACAAAATAAGATTACCTTTGCAAGTGTGCTTTAGAAACTCATTGCCTTTAGCAAGAAACTCTAGGTTATAAGTGCCCAAAAAACCTTGTTTATAAAAAAACTCATTATTGAAGCTCTGATTGTGAAGTATATTATTCATTGCATAACATAATCCCAAGCTTTTCTTTACAAGAATCACTATATTACGTTTATCACATCTATAGGGGAATGAGTTAGTGGTGGTAAATAATATCAACTAGAGGTGTATTGTTCGCGATGCTTGTTCTCGTTGATAGTAACTAATGGAAGCTTGTAGAACAGTATAACTCTGATAGTTTTGGAGCTACTAGTGATAGACTTGTTCTTCCTAGTGGTTGTTGGTCTGCTCAATGTTAATGGCAATGTGATAGGAGAAGGATAATTTCCTAGATTCGAGGTTAGGAAGTGTCCGAAAGATGAAGATAAAGAGAGAGACTGAAATCTTTTTCCTGCTATCTTCCTTTTGAAATTCATCCCATACAAATAGTTAGCTACATTCAATGTTGTTATGTTATTCTGTAAAATGTGGTAACAGAAGTATAACAAAAAAACAACAACTCATAACAAAATTGGAAAAGGAATAACAGCTTGGAATCTTGGAATCACGGAATGCTCTGGAAGGTATCTTCACTTTAGTGGATGAAATCTTCCCATCCTTTGGGCCGTTTAGTATTTCTTGTTAGGCATTTGGTCATCTCAGCTCCATTCCCCTTTATGATGTCAGATTCTTCTACCTTAGTAGGCCCTTACAAGTTTGGAAGATCATGTTCAATTCCCACCCTATTATCCCCTCTTGATCGAGATTCACCTTATCCTTAAGGTGGTAAGCAGTCTGTAGATAGAGCTAGTCTTCCTAACTACTACCCTCAGGAGGAGCCCACCCAACCACTGTACAAGCACTAATTTACAAGGTTGAACAACAGAAGAATCTCGTTTAGAAGTGTAGATTGCTAATGGGGCAATAACTGGATGGTTATAAACCAAAATAGGTGGTAGGGGGAAATTGATGATGGAGGAGAACCATAATGAGTTTTAAGGAGGGAACAGTGGAAGATAGGATGAATATGGACACCAGCAGGGAGGTTCAAATGATAGGCGATAACACCATCTTTTTCAATAATCTGAAATGGTCCATAATACTATTTGTCAAGTTTCTAATATTGTCCCATATAGGCCCTTGATTACACGGCCGAAGGCATACATACACCCAGTCATCGACATCGAAGGTAAGGTCTCAACGAGGCGATTTGCTTGATTTTTCATGTGGGTTTGTGCTTGCAGTAGTTTTTTGCATTAAAATTCTAACATATCCCCACGAGTGGATATATTTAATGTTTAAGTGATAAGTAGGTTACATCTCAGCATACTAGGTCTAAGTTAATCATTTTAAGTTAGAGATATTATTTCAATAGGCTACAATTTTGAATGTTTGTAGCCAAATTATTAGTAACCTTTAACTACAATTTCAAATAGTAGCAGAAAAAAAGAAGAAGAAGAAGCCAAAACTCCTACTTTTTATGACAACTATAGTTTATTTAGGGCAATTAGGGCTTTTTCACAATGAAAATAAATGTTGTTTAGAGATAAAGATTTATTATGATTTAATATATTTAATTATAATTAATTACTGTTAATTAATATTTATTAAAATTAGTCTAAAATAAGAATAATTGATTCGATAATAATTTATATTTAATTAAAATGACTGAGCCATACAGTATTATGTAAAAATCATGTAATACAAAAAAACTTATGTAAAAAAATAAAAATAAAAAACGAGTTTCATGTTAGTAATAATACGATACTTAATTCATAAACATATAATTTGGTTAAAAATTATCTTAATTTGAACAATTTTTAACTGTTACAGTTCCTTTTAAACATTATAAAATGTTAGAGCCTTAACTATATTTTGATGGAAATATTATCATTAAAAATATGCCTTTTGCCAACAAAGTATAATAGGAACATAATAACTAAAGTCATGGATTAAACAAGAAAAAATTTATCAGTTAAGCATATATTTATTCGTTTGATACAATTAAAGGTAGAATAAGTTTTCCTAAAAGTAATCATGTGTTTTTTTTTAAATAAAAATATTATTAAAATTGAAAAAGGATAAGATATATTAGTCGCTAGTACCTAACTAGCTCTTGAAACCAATATTGTGAGTACCATACTGGACCTAGTATCGGATTGCGTTTTGGTATGCCATTATACTGATATTAGTCAATACTGGTTTCAGGTAATTTTTAAAATTTATGAAATAATCCTTGAATTTTTTTAGAAATTGAAAAATAATCCACTATCATATTGTACAGTTGTACTGCATAGTTTATAAGTTTATATCAACTCTGTTTCCAAAAATCATAATATTAACCGCAATTAATATGAAATAACAATAATTTTTAGATATTTCATATATAAATAATAACCACAATTAATATACTAATTATCATCATACAAATATAAAATTAAGAACAATACAAAGTGTTTAAAATATTACAATTTCATCATATAATAAATAATAATTACATTAAAACATCCAATAAAAAGAATAATAAATATCCTAAACTCTCAAACTATTACAATTTACGACAAGAGTTCATGATGAGGAACCAACCAAGTAGAAGTTAAACTTGTAGCAAAAACATTTACATTTACAATTACATTACATATTTAGAATTTAAGATATATATCAAATATAAGTAAAATTAAAAGAAGAGGAAAATCAAAAACCTAGAACTTCATACAACCATCTAAGGGAGGACATCTGCTATAACAACACTAACCCCATTTATCATTTGGTACAAAATCCTCATCATTGAGAAGAGCCTAATCATCATCATCATTTAAATTCAATACACCAAATGACATATCAATGTTTTTTCATCCAAGATTATCTTCCAAGTTATTCACATCTATCAAATCTTGTTCCTCAGAAACCCAAACTGCTAAAATATTGATATTATTAATAGAAATTAGATTTGTTGAATTGCTTTGGGCTATTAAGACTCCTAGTAATCAATAAAATTTAATTATTAGAAAATTATAAGAAAATACATCAAAATTAGTAATGATAATAACATACCTTTCTTGAAGCTTTAAATTGTAACAGAAGAATACCAAGTCATTCAATCTCTTGTGGTCCAATCTATTCCTTTTCCTGGAATGGATGAATTCAAATATACTGCAGTTCTGTTCACAGCTTGTTGCACTCACACATTAACTTAAAAGTTGAATTGCAGTCCTTTAAAATTCTAGAACATCACTTCCGAATTGATCCTACTAAGAGATTGTAAGTTGTAAGATAACAAAAATAGCATTACAAATAAAATAAAGTAATAATTAATTTTCAAAAAATAAGAAAAAGGAAACAACTAATACTTGGAGAACTTTTGCTCCTTGTCGAATAGCAATCTACAATTTAAAATCTCCAAAAGACTGCTTATAAAGCTCTATTTGTGAGCTTAAGAGATCTTGCATCATTTTATAACCAATAATTATTGTAATAGTGAATAACATTCCTTTATTAACTTCATCTTTCTTTGTAAAATTTAGTCTGAAATATACACTAGGATTCAAAAATGCCCTAGCTGTAAACATCAGAGAAGAAAGTTGCCTTTCCCATCTCTTATTGATGATTGCAAGATATGGTGTATACAAAGAAGGCCTATGTTTCAAATTAGCCTAGATTGCTTCCTTCACCTTTTCCATGACATCTATAAAAAACCCACTGTTGGCTTTTCTTCACTATCAATCAAGTGAAACACCCTCACGAAAGGCTCGCAAACTGGGATAACAAATTCACATTGAGACTAAAATTCTCTGTTTTTCAGTACAATGATGGAAACTTCCAATCTAATATTAGACCTAGTATGCTGAGATGTAACCTACTTATCACTTATAAACATTTGTCTTAACTCTTTCTTCATCAAAACAAAAGACTGAAGTGATAAAAAATTCGTTTCAAATTTTGTTACACCAGGACGACATAAATTACTACCATTGGTAAATTCCTTTCTCATTAAATTCAACACCCATGTATGATTATAGATTAACTTGGTCACCCTTTTAGCTTTCTGCATAGTTTCATCAATAATAGGAAAATACCTAAGATTCGCTATATTCTCCAATATTAGGTCAATGCAATGTGCAACAAAAAGAGTCCAAAAAAAAAAGAATTATACCTATTCTGTAACCTTCTTCTTGCCTTTTTATAAGTGGAATTATTTTCAGTAATGAACTAAACAATGTTTTCTGGCTGCACTTCATTCACAACTTCATCAAATATCTCAAATAAAGTATCAATATTTCTAATAAGGCCAGATGCATTAATAAACTTCAAAAGCCATTTGTAGAATAAACCAAAAGATTACTAATAGGCTCTTGTCTCCTATTTTTCCAACTATCACACATGATTAAACACCCAAAAGTAGCCCAATTCAATGTTCTTTCAACCAGATAACTTTTAATTTTAGTAATTAAGCAACTCAAAAGTTTACGTCTTAAGTCGCCAATCAAAGGAGCTTTGTATCTCTAACTATAAGAGGATATTGCATCCACTATAGGTTGATAATAATAAGACTAAGAAGTATTGAATGATGAATTTATATCATACTACCACCTAACTACTGCCATATCGACATTGTGAGCTGCATATCTTGATTGCATTGTACTACGAATTGAAAGTTGGGCTCCAAGAGTTGTTCGTGCTGTAGAAAACCTACCCACCTGCCTTTTTGTTTTCCTCACATCGGGTTAGGGTAACATTCACTTCTTCTTGGGCATTGGATGGAACACTACCCCTACCACTATCACTACCACCTTTAACATTTCCATAATCACCATGAAAACCAACAAACGAACTTCTACTACCAATTTCAAAATTCAACCTTTCCCTTCTATCTTTTTCATTGATATTCTTCAAGCAATGTTTTCATTTGTCACTTCATAATATGACTTACTTTTTTTACAGAGTTCTACATCCCTTTTAACCCAAGTTAAATGTTTCTTTAATTAGGTGATTCCTCCACCTTTCAAATGTTTGTTACAAAATAACAATCTTTTAAAAACTAGACTAGACATCCAACTGGTGGAAGGAACGGTTAAAGATTTAGAGGTTCAACCAGTAGTGAATCGCTATAAAATCGGTATATAATAAATAAGAAGTAAAACTTATAAGAATAAGTAAAAATAAAATATTTATTAAAATAAAAAATATTCTAATGTCTATTATTATATAATGAACTAATAATAAATAAATATGAGTCTAATATAAAACTTAAAATAACAATAAAAAAATTATATTTCTGAAGGAGGTTGCGTCTCATCATCATCAAAAGCTCCAAATTCTCCAACGTTATTCAAAAATTTGAAACTACGCTTTCATCTAAAGTATTTTCATCAACTTCTTCTACTACATTAAAATAAATTACAAATCAGTAATGTATGAAATTATTCTCAATTGTAAAGTTATAAATGTAATTTTAACTTAAATATGATCAAAATTAGATATGAACTGACCATTAGTAGATGTTCGTAATTCATTCATTATAACAAATGCATTTGCTTCGTAAATTGTCTTCTTAAGTTCATTATAATTAAGATCAGGTGATGATTCTTCTTCTTCAATCCAAAAATCAATATGTTCAATACAATCAATATCAACTGAATCATATGTTCTCTTCTTACTAAGTGCTTTGGACGCATAACAAATAAATTATAAAGTAAATGATAAAAATAAAATTATTGAAATAAAAATAAAACTATAAAATGCCTGTTCTTCGTTCTCAGATTACAAATAATGTAAATAAGGCAATTAAGTTTTTGATGTTCCAAACGATTTTGTTTCATTTTATGAATACATTTAAAAACACTCCAATTACGTTCATAACCTGATACAGAAGCTGTTTGACTGAGTAACCTAATAGCGAGTTTTCTCAATGTTGGAGCATTGTCTCTGAATAATCTCCACCATTCATCTATATTTTAAATTAATAGTTATGATAAAAATATATATTATTAATAAGCAAATAATGAATTAAAAGTATAAAACTTACTTGGCTACATTTTTTTCGTCATAAGTTCTCTCTTTGCTAATGATCTAGTAAAACTCTCTAAACCTTCACGATACAATTTAATTTCATTTATCGCCTGTGATTGCTCTTTAATAGAGAAAATACATTTACATTCAATCACATCACCCATAATATTAATTGTAGGTGCTTCTCCACTATTTAAGCAATAAGGATTTAGAAAATAAGTTGCTAAGTGGATTCTTGAGTAAGATGCTTATCCCATCGTTGATCAATAATATTTAAATAAGGTTTGTACAATTTGTCCTTCCCTTTAAAAAGATTTATAATTGTTTTGTGAGCTCTATACATACCATTATCTATATATCCTCAACAGCCTTATAAGCGGAGTCACAATCTTCACAATGATCAAACAAGCATCCCAAAATTTATTATCTAGAATAATAGCACAAATTTCTTTTCCTTTTCTCTCTTTGATAATTTATGACTTGAAAAGTGTTTACTTGTAACCAAAATTTGAAGTAGTTGCTTATGTTTATAAACACTTTTCAAAGTAATAAATGTAGTTGTAAACATGGTAGTAGCGAAACGTACGATCTCAACCTAATCTTCTTGCTTTCTTAACCAAGAAAAAAATGTGACATGATTATACACGAAAATTGTGATCGTAGATGTGTATGAAGCACGACTAGAAATATGATCCATACAACCAATATCCTTTAAAATAAGCTTTCTACAATGAGCAACGCATGAAGACCAATAAATATGCCCATAATTTGATAGTAATAAGTACCCAACTAATTTATAATTAGTTGCATTATCTATAAAAAAATGCAAAACATTCTTTGGTCCAACCCACTTGACAATTTCAGATAATAATTTAGATAAAGCATTAGCATTTTTTACCATGTCAAAAGCATCAACAAACTTGATAAAAGTTGTTCCAATATTATAATAAACCAAGAAATTAATCAAGGTTCTTTGTCTTTGATCAGTCCACCCATCTGCCATAATAGTGCATCCTGTTGATTTCCAATTGGATTTATATGTATCCACAATTAACTTATATTCCTTTTCTAATCTTGAAGCAAAGGCACATGTAACTAATAATAAGATGGTACCTTAAATCCTGGACTTATTGCTATTGTTGCATCAATTGCTTTTTAAAAATATAGTGAATTTAAAGCATTTAAAAGAATACATGAATGATAGAACCATCTAGCCCATGCTCTTTTAAATCACAAAACAGAATCCTTATCAACCATAAAAATTTTTAGAATAGGTTGAGAAACATGAGCAGTTCTTGGAGAAATATAAGAATCTATGTCAATAATAGCTTTCCTTTTTCCTTTATCTAATACTTGTGGTGCTTCATCATCTCCAAAAGATATATCATGAGCCTCTTTATTTTTCGTTTTCATTTTTACTTGTTAATGCAAATATTTGCCAATCATATCACATACATTAAGTGGTATTTTTTTGTGAGAAGCAATATTACCCTTAACACCAGCAAGATGTTCTTTCATTTTAAAAATCCCCCCCCCCCTTTAAATATTCTACTGCAAAATATACAGTTATATTATATATTCTTATCAGATGTTTGAGAAGAAGAAAAATAATTCTATGCTCGATCGGACTTATCACGAGTAGAGGATGATTCCATATTCTCCATTATGATTTAACCTAAAAAGTATAAAAAATAATTGTATATACTATTGTCAGGGCAAAAGTATACAACTTAAATAATTGTCATTATCAATTGTAATAAAGAAGACCAACAGTAGCAGAATGGATACGCAGAAAACCAACAAATGTTACTCATTTATTAAACTTTGCTCTAGTAGTTGCTCCATTTTAAATAACCTAACCAAAATATTGCTAGTTTTCAATTTTGGTGTTTTAGATCAACAAATTAAATAGTTGAAAGAATATATAACCCAACTATCAAAACCAAAACTTGATATGAAACAATTCTAAATATTATAGAAATTTGTAAAGAAAAAAATTTTAGGAGTTCTTATTTTTTAAAGATAAAATTTTTAGATATTTATTCTTTTCCATCAAATGCAATAATTTAAATCAATTTTAGTATTTATTATTTACAGTGCAGCGTTTAGTTACAACAGTTTGCTGAGATAAGGCTCAAATCAATATTATATAACAATTACGAGAACTCGTGCATGCTAGTTATCATTCTCTATTGGTCTTGTTATTGGCATAGTTATTTTTATTAATTTCCACAACAAAACACAGAAACATCTTATAACATATGTAGAGAGTGGCCGATTCATGATACGTTTAAAAAGGCCATATGATGTGGCTCCTATCCATTCCCTAAGATCCTTTACATTGGCAATAAAAGAAGAAAGAGCCACAATTCGAATCTTGTTTTCAATCTGACTTGCAATATATCTCATTCTAGAGACAATCACCTCCAAAATAGGTCCACCTTAACCCCCAATCAAGTGGAGCTTATCAACGATAAAAAGATTAACCTGTTGAACATACTTCCTTTGCTTCCAGTGACGGGACAAGGCATCCCACTTCTCTGGAGTGCTTATGATTATCTGACCCTTTTCAAGAAGCCTCAAGTCTGTTGCTGTCTCCCCAGTTAATTCGATGATACACAAGCCAAACCCTTTACCAAACTTCTTCTCCCAATCTCCATATTGTTCATTGGCAATTGCTTTAAGAGGTGCAATATACACAGCACGAATAGCATTAACAGGCCCCTTTTGATGATTTCTCAATATAGCAAAGTCAACACTTATGGTTTTGCCACTCCCTATAGGAGTAGCAACCAAGACATTATCATCTGTAGATTAAGAAGTAAAAATGTATGTGGCACTTGTATAATATATAGGCATCTCCATCTAGTCATCTACCAATTTAGGATTCAATCAGTATCTTGTTAAGCTAGAAAACTCTTCATTTTCTCAAAAGGAACTCTCACCCTGAACCCCTTTAAAGGCAACATTTAAAGTAAGTTCTTTCCCCAATTGCTTCATAATTCCTTAATGTTTGACTACACACCTCAAGAACCGGAAAGACAAAGCTAAGTTTTAAAACCTAATTCTTTGCTTATTGATAAGCTGTTATATAGCAAGTGAAACACAAGTGGACGCAACCATTCTTATTCATCTTTTTTCCATTATCCTCTCTTCTCCATATGAGGACTAACATCCTGTAATTTCATCGGCCCATAAATCCCAAATAGAGCTTATATAGAGATATGATTGCTAAAAAAAATAATAGCTAGAAGTCAACCCCCTTAAGCGCAAGAACACACATCTCTAATTAAAATTCTAGCTTTACAGCTACAACAAAACACTTTCATTCATCCTAGCCAAAATCATGGTTGACTAACTAGGATTATTTTCTTCCTTAATTCAGAATTTGGTATTCCAAAGCAGTCAATTTGTATGAAACAATCATAAAGAATGCTCACATTTTATGTAAACAAACAAAATTGACGGGAAAAAAAGGTCCAAAGCAATCAACTTGCATGAAACATCAAAAACCAAAATGCTAACGTTATGTGTAGATGAACCATCTTTAGGGAAAACAAAAAGTACAAGAATATAAAATAAGAAGTAACATACCTAATAGGTAGGCCCAAAAGCAATACAAGTTAATTTAACCTGGTCCTATCTAGGTCGATCCTTCATCAACTCATCTTGCTTCACCTTAAAAAATTTCAATTGGTATCACCTCATTCTTCCCTCTCTTTCCCATTCCTCTAGATGAATTTCCCACAAATCCCCCCCGCTTCAAAAATAAAGGCCGGTGACCCACCACTCCAATTGTTCTCGTATTGCGTATAGTCATCGTAATTCTTGTAACTTCCATAACTCGAGACCTTGCCACCAACGACATTTTGATTAAGGCCTTCATTGTATCCAAATTCTTAACCAGTATAGCTACCAGAACTCACATACTCACTTCCATCTTGATTAAAAATCACTTCTTGACTAAAATGTGAATCATTTCTAGCAACAGAATCATTGGAAATCGAAGGAATTTTAGTTTGGAAGTAGAATGCCAAAGAAGGAATTTCAAATTTGAGCAACCTAGATTTATAGTTTTGTACAGTGACATACTAGTTGGGCCAGTTCGACAAAAAATTGGCTAGTTCGCTGATAAATTGGTCGGTTTTTATATATAAAGGTTATTAGGAGAAACCAAACCAGAACACTAGCCGGTTCAAACTTTTTTCGGTCGAACCACCCGATCTGATCCAGTTTTCAAAACCTTGCAAAATAAGTAAATTGTATAGTTCTTCATACCTAGGATTAATGTAGCATGAGCCCAAGCTAGATCATTGTGTCTTCTTGAAGCAGTTTGATTAGGAGTGCTAGAACTTCCTTCCACTAATCTGTAATAATAAATGAAGACATATATCAAAATCATACACAATTTAATTTCATCCAACACATTCCAATTTTATCTAAGACAATTCATTAATAAGTAAAAAACCAACAATTCAAGTTTTCAACATACATAATTACACAATACGCAAGTCCATCATATGTTATATAATCATTTTGTGATTACCTCCCTAGACGAACATTTATAAATATATAGTACTAGCTAAGGTAGGACTTGGTCTCTTGATAATTAGAGCATATGTTTGTGGAATTTAATTGGACAAATTGTTGTGGGCATGGAAGATACATCCATGTGTACGAAAGTGGAACTTGTGGCTATTAAATAAACTACACACTTGCTAGCAGGGCTTTACATTTGTAACTTGTAAAAGGAAATTAGTTCTGTCACATATGATTGAAGTAACAGGATATATTAACTTATGATTAAATTGCATGCATGGTAGGTTGAATGTTTAGCTTCACCATATTTTAATGACATACAATTCAATGAAGAAATAAATATCAATTTCTCATGACAATAAATTCTCATGATAATAAAAGAATTGATAGATGCATGATTTCAATTGATAGCATTAAGTTCTGCCAAATCCACAAGCCTATTACATTGACTCAATCACTTTAATGACATCTTATAGAAGCTCAAGTTTAGTATCAACAATTAGAAAAAAAGATGGAGCTTGACTATATTCCAAGGTATTAAATTTGTTTAGATTTGATTTTAGAAATTAATAAAGAAGTTGAGATACCTTGTATAATATATACAAGTAATAAGGAGTTTAGTTTATTAAAAGATAACATATAAATTGTAAGATATCCTTTTGTAGAAGTGAAAGAATGCAACCATTATTTTATATAATTTACAATAGTCCTCCAAGGAAAAGACAAATTGAATGTCAAAACTTCAAACACTTCCTCAAGCAATGCTTTAAATTTAATATTTGAAATTGAGGAAAATTATTATCAATTCTTTATCTTTATTCTTTATTAAAGAAGATGGAGGAAATTTTAGTTAAGTTTCATTAACATAAGAAAAAGAAATTATTAAAGTGTATTCATTTTAATTATATAAATTTCTAATATGTGGATTGGAAAGAATCATATTCATAATTACTCTTGCAATGCAAACAACTAAAAGTCATGTTTCTTTTGTATGATGATATTTCTTGATTACTTACAACTTACGAATGCAAATGGTATGCTTAAAATTCAAATCTCAATTCATGCACATCCATACCGTGAATGAACCAAATCATAACCAACAAGATTAAAAAAATCATGTATCATTCATTTAACTCCAGTTAAAATATCCAATTCCAAGTTTGTAACCTAACACAAATCACAAATCCATACAATTTAATTCCAACCTCCAACTACCAACAATCTAACTCATTCACAATTAAAATTCAAAAATGCAATTAAGCAAAAAAAAAAATAAAACACACATCCAAAAAATTCTCTATGTATTTAATTCGAAATTTTAGTTCAGGTCAGGTTTGAATTTGGATCTTTTCTAGATCTGGCAGATAGCAACTCCAAAAGTAGTGGTGGCAAGTTGCGGTGGACAATGGAGAGTGGAATGGTGTGGAGAAGGGCATGATTGAAGCGGTGAAGCCTGAAAATGGTTTGGTGTGGTGGCAGTGTAAAGAGGAGGGCATGTGGTGGTGGTGTGGAGGAACCAAGGAGAGCATGCTATGTTGTTGCCGATCACAGAGGAAAAAGCAGCCACCGGAGAGGAGAATGAGAAAAAGAGTATGGAGATTGGAGAGTGCATAAGAGAGAGATGAAAAATGAAAGAGAAGAGCAAATGGGTCTGCGGGTGGGGGTAGGTTAGGTTAACATTTTAGGAATTTTGCTAATTAGTCCCTGAAGTCTTCAAACCTTACGACATCGGCTAGTATATGATCGATATTTTGAATATCAGTCGGTACTAGGCGAAAACTCTGGTACAGGCTAGTACCCACGACCAGTACCATTCCATTTTTCGACCATTACAACACCTTCCAACCGGTACCAACCAGTATGGAATGATACTCATAACCATGCTTGAAACTATTTACACCAACAACTAGAATATCATCCACTAAAACTAGAAATAGTAATTAGATACATCTTTCATAGATGACTTCCATACAATCAGCATACATCCCTTAATATGACAATACCTCATGTTGCATCTCTTGAAGTAGGATTAGACAAACACTATATAGTTGTCAACAAGTCACTCAAATTGCATGCATATCTGCAGTAATATGCGATAATTAATTCTCTTTAATTTTAAATTAAAATTTTAATCTGATTTGATAACTCCCTTGAATATTACATAAAAATAGTTAAATACCAAAAGTCTTGCCTAATTTCACTTTTTTTTAATTGTGAATTTTGAATTTTATTTTTAATGTAAATGTCATTATATTTATGTACTAAGTGATAGATGAAAATAAATTATTTTTATTATTTAGTCAAATAATTTTTTTATTTCTTATAAATGCGTGCTAGTAAGTAATAATTTATACAATATTAATTATGAAAATATAGATTGAACTATAAGTTTCATATTTATATATACATTATAAAATTATAAATGATATAATTACTTTATGATTAATAAATTTAATATTTTGATCTATAAATTAATAGGAATTTTAATTATAAATATATTATTAGTAAAATAAATATTTAGTTTTTGAAAGCATTATCATCTCGATAAAAATAATTAAATTGCTTTTATTTTTATTATAATATTTAAATTATTAAAATGCATATTCTGGTCACTTAATTTAAAATTTTAGAAAATTATTTTTAATAATAATATAAAATTTTAAATATTTTATTAACAATAAAAATATAATGGTAATAAAATTCATTAAATTTTTTAATTATATAATTTAATAATTAATGTAATTAATAATGAAATGAAGTTATAATAAAAAGTAAATCAAAAATTGAAATTAGCTTTTCATAAATTATGAAAACAATAAGAAATTGAAAACAAAAATTAGAAAGACTCAAACAAGCATATTTTCATCAAATTTAAGAAAAAAGCAAAAGAAATATACAGGTCCGTAAAAAAAAAAATTGAGATGACTTTCGAAAAAGAATAACTGTAATTAAACTAATTTATTAACAAATGAATATAATTTCTATGACGAATAACTAAATATAATTTTAAAATTTTCTTGTCAATAACTTTTCACCTTAATTACATATAATATTAGGGCCAACATAAGATCCTCATTAATCTATCCTATGCATACCCGGCCGAACAAAGACACAGCACTTGGAAGTCCAATAAAAACGGCTTTTAAATTGTAATTAGCGCTAGTTGTGGCAATAACATGGGAACAAAGGAATAGAAAAAGGAGATCAGTAGCGATTGACATACAGAGAAGGTCTGCGAGTGCCTCACTCGTAGCCTTTTTTTCGTTGCTCCCGGTACAATCAAGTCGATCATGGGTGCTTTAGCTTTTTGAAAACAGAAGGCACGTCAATTTGTTATTATAGTTGATTTTTTAACATTGATTGCCGTTATTATCGTTGATGACAGTTTTCCTCTCACAACTGGAGTCCTAATGATTGAAAAAACTCTCAAACTTGTCTACGTTGGAAGTAGTTTATCATATATGTCATGATGCAACGTTTACTCCTTTTTTGCGGGCCCTTGACTTTTGAAATTAGAAAAGTAAAAGATGGTCGAATCTTGAAAGGCACACAATTATTGAAATGCACGTTAAATTACGCCAAAAGACATCTTATAATTATAATAAGTGCGCAAGAAAGGAGAACATTTAAGATGTTTGAGTGGCGTGTTACATGTCGGCAACTCACATACATGGAACCTGATTTAATTAGGGTAAGTCTACTGATTGAGTTGGTTTGCTTTCTGTTTAAATTTTATGAGCTTATATTCCATTAAAGAAGAAAAATAGAAGGCAAATTTTTTTAATGCCAAATGATTAATATATACTCTATATTATAGTAAAATTTTCAAAATGTTTTAGCTATGATTCTAGTGGCCCCATTAGTGTCTTGTTAGTTTATCTTTGACTTATCCCATTTTAAAAACTAGTAATCAGCACCAAAGTGATCAATTATTACTTCACATTGAAGATATAAAACTAAATCTGCCAGAGGGAGAGAAAAGATAATTTCTTTAACTTTATCTTACGTGTAAAGAAAACAAAGTTTTTAGTTTAAAATATATGAAAAAAATGATAGAAATTAAGGCAAACAAGTAACCTTACATGAGATTCCTCCTTTCACAATTTTCTATTATTTTTGTCTCTTTCTAAGACTTGCTACTATCTCAACACTATCAAATATGTCCTAATCATGATTGGAGGGCGGACATGAAGATGTTTGACTAGGTGACATCTTTAAAAGACATAATAATTGGAAGATCTATTTTTATAACTTAGGAGGAGAAATATTTAAGGTTACAAATACATGCTAAAGATTAGAGGTCTTTGGAATAGAAGTAGTAGAGGGATATCATCCAACTGCACCTCTTGTAAAGGAGTTTTAATATAAATTTTGATTCAAAGGTCTTAAGTGAGTTTTAAATGGTCTTCATAAGCAAAAATTGATCTGGTAGGTTTATAAGTTTTTTGGATTAAGGGAGGAGTTGTTAATATATGAGAGAGATTGATTTTAATGAAAACCAAGTTTGTTCTAGTAGCATAGAATTAGCAAGATGGTTTTGGAGATTTACTTCCATACATAATCGAAGATAATGCGATTTCTTTATGGAAGTTGTGATCTTGTCCATGATAGAGTAAAACCATTACAATTGTGAGATGGATAACCCTTTAATGCTATAATATTTTAAAGGAATATTGTGAAAATTGATCTATGAAAGATGATGAATGAGCATGTGGTTTTTATACATATTTAGATGATGCAACATGCTCATGTGATGAATTAGGTGTAGGCTTACGATGTAAATTCCTACTCATAAGAATTATCTTAACCTTAGATGACGCCATAAAATTATATGCCTATCTCATTGATTTTCCTTATCAAATGCTTTGATTCTTGACCAAACTCTTTCCCAAAGGAAACATCTTCTCAATTAACTTAACATAAAACAGCTAAACCAATTTCATTCCATAACACTTAGGTTTTTGCTTTCCTTAAGTAAATCAATCACAAAAGATATTAGTCTAAACAAGCTTCAATTTTTAGAATGATAACAATTCAATCTAAGTGACCAAGTATCACCATAATTTTCTCAATCACTTCGTTCATCAAACACCTAGATCTTTAGAAAACATTGACTTTTAGTTCATTCTCAATCTAATCTAGTAAACCTTCTGATGTCACTCAAATATACATTTTAATTCATCACTTTTCTAATTGTAACAATTAATGCCAAATTTACTACTTGTAACTAATCAAAATAAAATTCAAGACCGTAAGCAATACACAATTCACACCATGATCATTTTAAACCTTTCATATCCTGGAATATGTTAATTGAGTGCATATACTATTTTTACTATGTGTTCGAAATCATAATTCATGTATGTATGCTAATGACATGCATGTGAATGAAATGCATTTCATGAATGCTAAAATGATTTGACTCATATGTAATAATCTAATGCTCTAACATTTAGTATGGAAAACGGGCTATTGCAACTAAAAACTAATACATCGGTTGATTAATATAAATCTTTCTAGTTAAAACCCCTAGGATTGCATTATCGATTTATGAATTCCACTATTAGGTTTGACCCTAATATAGAGGATTTATGTCAGCCTATCTTTAGGTTTTCATATAACTCCTTCTAATTACGATAGATCTATTCATACAAGAGTCTTTCTTAATCTCAATCATATGAAATTAAATCATGAACTAATATTTAAGTTATATTAGAATAAGAATAAAATGTATAATTGAATCTTAATAAACCAATCAATAAAATTGCATTAAATAAAAGATCAAATCATATTGTTATCATAACCTAGGGTTCATCACATCTATGCACTAAGAAAAATTAATTCCTACTCATAGAAAACAAAACCAAGGCTAAATATGTAGAAAAACTAATAGCAAACAAAGAAATAGAGCAATAAACCCATTAGGTCTAGGATATTTTAAAGGATGCTGGCTAAATAGTTATCTCTTGATGTCCTATTCAGTGGTTAGAGACATCTAGAAATGGCAATAGGTTGTCAACCCGATTAATATCTGCACCACCTAATGTATGTTGTCATCTTACATGTAAAGAAAACAAAGTATTTAGTTTAAAATTTATGAAAAAAAATGATAGCAATTAAGGCTGACAAGGAACCTTACATGAGATTCCTCTTTTCACAAATTTCTATTATTTTTGTCTCTACTATCTCAACACTATCAAATATGTCCTAATCATGATTGGAGGGAGGGCAAGAGGATGTTTGACTAGGTGCTTTTAAAGATACATCTTTAAAAGACATAATAATTGGAAGATCTATTTATAACTTAGGAGGAAAAATATTAAAGGTTACAAATTTTAAGACACGTTAAAGATTAAAGGTGTTTGGAATTGAAGTAGTAGAGGGATATTATCCAATTGCACCTTTTTACAAAGGAGTTTTAATATGGATTGTGATTTAAAAGTCTTAAGTGAGTTTTTAAAGGTCTTCATAAGCAAAAATTGTTCCGGTAGGTTTATAAGTTTTTTGGATTAAAGGAGGGGTTGTTAATTTACGAGAGAGATTAATTTTAATGAAAACCAAGTTTGCCTTAGTAGCGTAGAATTAGGAAGATGGTTTTGGAGGTTTACTACCATACATAATTGAAGATAATGCGATCTCTTTATGGAAGTTGTGATCTCATACATGATAGAGTAAAACCATTACACTTGTGAGATGGATAACCCTTTAATGCTATAATATTTTAAAGGAATACTATGAAAATTGATCTATAAAAGATGATGAATGAGCATGTGGTTTTTATACATATTTAGATGATGCAACATGCTCATGTGATGAATTAGGTGTAGGCTTACTATGTAAATTCTTACTCATAAGAATTATCTTAACCTTAGATGACAGACCCATAAAATTATATACCTATCTCCCTGATTTTCCTTATCAAATGCTTTAATTCTTGACCAAACTCTTTCCCAAAGGAAACATCTTCTCAATTAACTAGAACATAATGTAAAAGTTTTTGCTTTCCTTAAGTAAATCTATCACAAAAGATATTAGCCTAAGCAAGCTTCAATTTTTAGAATGTTAAAAATTCAATCTAAGTGACCAAGTATCACCATAAGTTTCCCAATCACTTCATTCATCACCTAGATCTTTAGAAAACATTAACTTTTAGTTCATTCTCAATCTAACCTAGTAAACCTTCTAATGTAACTCAAATATACATTTTAATTCATCACTTTTCTAATTGTAACAATTGATTCCAAATTTACTACTTGTAACTAACCAAACTAAAATTGAAAACATAAGCAATACACAATTCACATTATGATCATTTTAAACCTTCATACCCTAGAATATATTGATTAAGTGCATATAATATTTTTGCTATGCGTTCAAAATCATAATTCATGTGTGTATGCTAATGATATGCATTTGAATGAAATGCATTTCATGAATGCTAAAATGATTTGACTCATATGTAATAATCCAAGACTCTAACACTAGTATGAAAAACGGGCTATTACAACTAAAAACTAATACATCAGTTGATTAATATAAATCTTTCTAGTTAAAACCCTTAGGATTGCATTATCGATTTATGAATTCCAATATTATGTTTGACTCTAATATAGAGGATTTATGTCGACCTATCTTTAGGTTTTCATATAACTCCTTCCAATTACGATAGATCTATTCATACAAGAGTCTTTCTCAATCTCAATCATATGAAATTAAATCATGAACTAATATTTAAGTTATATTAGAATAAGAATAAAATGTATAATTGAATCTTAATAAGCCAATTAATAAAATTGCATTGAATAAAATATCAAATCATATTGTTATCATCACCTAGGGTTCATCACATTTATGCACTAAGAAAAATTAATTCCTACTGATTGAAAACAAAACCAAGGGTAAATACGTAGAAAAACTAATAGTAAATAAAGAAATAGAGCAATAAACCCATTAGGTCTAGGATATTTTGAAAGATGCAGGCTAAATAGTTATCTCTTGATGTCCTATTCAGTGATTAGAGACATCTAGGGATGGCAGTGGGTTATCAACTCGATTAATATTTGCACCACTTGACTCGAAAAATGGACATGGAGGCTAAAAAAATTTTTTAAATGGACGTTGAAAAATGAATTTGGATATGGGTCTAGTGATAACCCGAACCAATAGATACCTATACCCGATCCATTTTTTATTAACTTTATTTTTTGTTTTTAAAAATATTTATGATTAAATATAATAAAATACTTTAAAATCCCCACTTTACTCCTCACCTTTTTCTAGAATCAAAATCTCGACTTATTTTTTATCAATTTTATGGTTTTTTAAAACATACAAATCAAAATCTTGACCTATTATTGTTAAAGTAATATTAATTTGGAGCATTCGCAAGATATGCTCTTTATATTTTCCATTTAGAAGTTATATTTTTATGTGCTATACAACCTGATAGATATCCAAAAGCCCGAATAATCTAATGGATTTGGATATGGGTAGTAAATCATAAAAACAAATAAAATTTAAATGGATAATGAATTGAGTCATAAAAATTGGATATGGATATGGGTAGAGTAATACCCGAACCGAACCCTATTCATTGCCATCCTTAGATACATCATATGCTCCTTTGTACCTTGCTCAATAGTGTAGTCAAACAGCCTTAAAGGATTTAGACTCAACTTAGTAACATCCTCGAGTAGTTTCTAGCAAGCTACTATAAGCTATTCTGATTAGCATGTTTACTCCCATTGTTGTCTTGAAGCACATATATTTTGTTGACATTCCTCTTAGTAAGTAAGGATGGGTGAAAGAATTTCATATTGGAGTTACTTTCTTTCAACCAATTTAGTCTAGCTTTTTGTTTGAGAATTGAGTTACGAAGGTTGAGAGCATCCTGGTACTTTTGTAGTCTTCTCATCTCTACGGACCTGAATTCTATATTTTAAAGAAAGTTATAACATTCCTTTTATTCTTGGATCAACTTCTCCTTAAGTGTAGTTAGGTTTTGATTTATCCTACGCAAGAAGCTTTTAAGAGTAGCCTTTACCATTCTTAATTTCTACATCATATGATAAGACTTGAAACCCTCAATTTCATAATTTCAACATCTATAGACTATTTCTAAAATCCTAGCCATATGAGCAATTCCATTGAAGAATGAAAAAGTAGCTCCCTTAATTCTTGTTTCAACAATTGTTTGCACCATCATATAAGAATGATCTGACATCAAATTCTTACCCAAATGCATAAAGGAGATAGGAATTTAATTCAGCCAAATTGAGTTAACTAATGAACGATCTAACTTTTTCCTTATGAGTAGACTACTTTGTTAATTATTGATCTAGGTGAGTGATCTGCCAGTTGAATTGAGATCTACCAAGTTCATCTTCAATTAAAAACTGGTCAATTTCTTTGTCAGTCCTAAATTGAAGCTTCTTCCTCACTCTACTTTAGATAAGTTTAATAACAGTTAAAATCTCCCACAGCAAGCCAAGGATGACGAATACTACGCTGTATATTATTATGAAGATCCATCGATAGCTTGCTTCTTTGAAAACCAAAGTTAGAAGCATAAACTAAGGATAAGTAAAAACACAAGATTCATACCTCAAAAGATTATATTATTTCCTTCATGTTAGATTCGGAAAATAAACGCTACAAAATTCAACCTAAACAATCTTTGATCTCCTTTGTTATGTAGTTGAATTTTGGAACTCCAAATGATTTGTGTCTAACTAGTCCAAGTAGTTACCATATAAATATGATCTCTTAATTTAAGTATGATTATTTAACATGTCTTAGGAAATTGTCTTTTAAAAGAAGAAACGAAAATTATATACAAAGCTACTGTTATATAAAAGATAGATTTGAAATTTTATAAGAAAAAATTATAAAGGGCGAAAAGATCAACACTGAGCAGCTTGTTTTCAGGACCAGCAGGTCATATGCTCTGTAATTATTAGGCCTAAAAGACAATGGTCTGGGCTTTTCTGATGGTAAAGAGGATATAAACAAGAACCAAGAAGGCTTTTTAAAAGCCTCGTGCCTGTATATAGTCCATGGGTGTTTACTTTTGAAGATTAGTTTTCTTAAGCAGAGTCTCGCCTTGAAAAGCTTTGATCATATGAGGCTTTTCTGTCACATGTAACCAGAGCCATGAAAGCCTTTAAGCTTCTCAGGTCTGTGGTTGATTTTTGTGGCACTACTAAATCGAGTACTTGGACATGCAGCTTCTTTTAGCAATCGATGTCATGTTGGAAACACAGATCAAAATTAATTACTCGAAGAGTACTGAGGCATGTAATGTAATTTCCTCAGCTCCAGAACCAACTTAGAACAAGTGTTCTGTAATGGATTAACTGAAGCTCTTCCATTCACTTTCCCTGATGCGTCAAAATTATCTATAGGTGACTCCTTAGCTACTTCAAGTTCATTCCGGCAACTATACGGAAAACTACCTTGATGGCACATCCAATAATTTGTTGTCTTTCCTCCTAACTTTGGCTCATCTATTTTTCCTTTTATCAGAATGGGTCTTAAACCCAAACCAGTGTTAGGGAAAACAAAATACATGAGTTAAAAAAGACTTATCGATGTAATCATTTTGCTTACCTACGTATACATGTACTGATTAACTTAATTTGGTAATTCCTGCTGCTTTTAATTGTGGAGAGATATGTCCAAACAGAAAAGTCATTCTTTATTTTCTATTCTGTTTTTTGTTTTGACTTAGTTGTTGGGCTTCCAAGCAAGTTCTAAATATTGATCATGTCAGCGAGGAAGGTAAACAAAATATAAGATAGAACCGTATGCTTCTATTTAAGGAAAAGAGACCCTATAGGACAACCTAATATAAGTGGGAAATAAAGTGACATTCCATATTAACATTTAGGATTTGAAGCAAAGGGGCTGATGAGAAGTAAGAGTACCCCACTGAAAAAAAAGAGATTAAGGTAGATACATTACATCAAAGATTAATAACTTAACCAACCATGCTTTTAAAGGCAAACTCCCAACATCAATCCTCCTTATAATCACAAATTAAAGATCCCAATTGGTAGGTCCCCTTCTTCCAACATGCCTCCCCATTGCTCCTCCTTAAAGCTAACTGCAATAATTTCCCTTTTCAATGTCCTGCTGGCGAGGATTCTTTTCCTAAGAAATGATTTGTTTATTATTTTCATAGTTTTAGTTTGCGATCCATCCAAGCAAAAGTCACCCTCTCATATAATATTCACATCAAATATGGTGGATGATTTGCATCAACCAACAGAAGCCCTTCGCTTTCACTCTCTGCAACCTCCTCTGTGTTTGTTACTCATCTACGTATATAGGAACGTTTACAATGCCATAACAAAAGTCACAAAAAAGTTGCTAGTGGATTTTTTTTTAGTTAATTGGCACAGTAGATGTGAGAAATGAAAAAGTAGAATAAAGGCTAATGGTAATTTTGAATACTGTTTCAGCTTGGAATTAATTGGGTCAAATGATGTAACAAAAGTAGATGCAGAACTTCTTGATGTAGGCCCTGGCTCTGAGGCACAGTTTTTACAGAGAAAAATTGACGCATGAAAAGACCCAATTCTGGTCTCTTTCCATATAATGGAAGGATTCATCAAGGATTTGTTTTGAAGATCCACCACACCCAATTGCATTTGATGACGTTAAACATGCTATACAGAGACGTTACGTGCTCCATTTCACGCAATTTCTTGTTAAGAACGCGAAGACAAGATTTAATCAAAGTGATCCAAGTGATATTATCGTATACCATCACTCTGTATGTTAAATCTCCTTGTCCTTGTCTAGAACATTTTCTTTCCAATTATTTTTGCTGGAAGCAGTCATCATCTTACGTCTTTACGTTCTGAGGAAGCACAAGCATACAGAAGCAGTGAAAATGATTTGAAACGACGCTAATGTAGAATAGTTGACATAAATGAATAAAATAAAAGTAAGTATTAAGAATAAACAAAATTAGATTAAGAATAACCAAAATTAAGTGATCTCGTTTTCATGAGGTCTCCACTTGTCCCTTTTAACTAATTAAGAGTCGTGTCATTGCAACCAATCCTTAAATGTGTCCCACATAGGGCCTTGAATAATTAGGACTTTGTAGGTGTGAACACTTTTATGGGCATGCATAATTAGCTTTTCTTCCGTCATTTATCTTTTGCCAAGTGAAACATATACAAAATTGCATGAGATGCAATAATAGTAATAATCATATTTTAAAATAGTAATGCTATTGCGATTGCATTACTGAATGTGAACTGAGCACAGCTAGTAAGGGTTCTTCTGTGTTTCCCAATATTCTTTTCTTTCCATATTAAATAAACCAAGCAATAGAGGCAAATCTAAAGATCTGTGAGTCACATTTGGACTTGAATTTGGAGTTACTTGCTTGTAAGATTAGATTGTTCCAATTTATTGATTATCATAACATGTTACACTTAAGTTGGACTGTTCTCCATTTTCCTGTTGAATAATTATAATTAAAGAATAGATGACATGTGCTCTCATCTTCCAAATTGCATACGAAGCATTTTAGGTCACTACTACCCTTGATCGTTTGTTTTAAGCCTCTTCAAAGTTGCAAGCTACATTATTATGAGGTTTTTTTTGAATGTTTGACTTCATCCATATTATTTTGGTCCAAAGAACCAGTAATTTGTATTTCTTGATCATGTTCAAGCATAACTTATTCGTAAAGATACCAGAGTTATATGCCTAAGTCATCTAACTAGTAAGGTTGAGCTGAGTTTAGAGAGATGTTTGGTAAGTTACACCTTATAGTTGCAAAATCTCCTTGTAAGCAAATCAATTGATCTACTTAGATGATCTCCCTTACTTTAGCCTTATTTAAAAGAATATGTTTAATTAAAGCTCCTTCAAATCTTACTATTGTGGGTCCGAATTCATACTAATTAGTAGGTTTTTTTCCCCATTTTATATAATAGTTTTAAATTTTATTATCATAAAGTTCCCTAGCTTAAGCATTTAATTCAAAGACAATTTATTAGGCTTCTCCTTTAGGTTCCAAAACCTAGTTCAAATTAAGTTATATCTACTTCACCCATATAGGTTCTTTTTTTTTTTTTCCAAATGTAAATAATATCCATATAGATTCTTTATTAGTGAACAACTTCCAAATCATCTTGCTGATGAGCATATTATTCATAGTGTTAATTCTACTTAGGCACAAACCACCTTCATTTTTAGGAACACAAATATTAGACCATTTTACTTTTGAGACTTTACTTATAATTGCATTTCTATAGAAAAGGAAATTTTTTTTGCTCTTTTATATAACTTTGTCAATATTCTTTGGAAGCATGATGTGTGAACTCCAATCAACATACAATCTATTAAGGATAGAGGAAACCACTTGTAATCTTCGAACATAAGAAAGCAACTTATTTTTTCATTTTCGAATCTTTCTATGAATGGTATCAAGGAGTGAAAAACAATATGAATAAGTTGGCTTCAAAGTTAGACTAGCAATGCCTTAGCACTTAAAAGGATTTTATTGCACCTGACATCTTATCAACCTTCGGAAAGCATCAACTAGGTGAGTTGCATTCTTAGAGATTTAAAGCTTGCTCTTCGAATAATTGATTTTCATTCTAGATAGTTTAGTGGAATCTTGAAGGGAATTTCATTAGAAATTTTATTAAACCATTATAAGCCTTGCTAAGTAAGAGAAATTTATTGATAAGAACTAGACTAAAAAGCTTTGTTTCTTCATACTTCTTACAAAATTTAAAAACTCCATTATAATTAATCATATTGGTAATAATGATGATCATAATCTCCACAAATAGGGAAAAAGTGTAAAGGAAATTAGGATCCCTTTGCCTAATACTCTTAGCTCCATTAAATGCGTAAGTTGGTTCCTCATTCATAACGATCCTAAAAGATGTGGTAATGAAGTAGTGTGATCCACTCAATAAAAAAAAAACATAGAAATTTAAATGCATCTAAGCTATTAAGTACAAATTCCCATTACAAAAAGTCAAACACCTTATGAAAATCAATATTCAATGCACAACCATATATGGGTTTCTTAGTGTGATAGATTTTTATTAAATCCTGAATAATGAATAAGTTATCTCCAATACTTCTACCTTTGATAAAAGCACTTTAAGTGGGATAGATCAGATCTATTAAGGATTTCTATAATTTTAAAACAATCATCTTTTAAATGGTTTTATCTATAAAACTACTATAGGATATTAGCCTCAAATTATAAAGAGAAGAAGGGTTAGTAGTCTTGGAATAAGACGTTAATATCCTTAAACATTCCTTTATTAGAAAAAAATCCAAAATAGCTTTATTCATCATGTCGCCAGTTAATTTCCTTCTCTTCTAAAAGAAAAGCACAGTAAAATCATCAAGCTCTGATGCTTTTTTGGGATTTTGACTAAAGATGCCCTTTTTACATTGACTATACTAAAGGCTCAACAAACTAATCCTCTAGCTCTTGGCTCAGTGATTTCCTAATATAACCCCTTAGTTCTTAACTAGAAAAAGTATAGCAAGTTTCACATAGCGGTCACTTAAAATGGTTGGAAGTAAGCTCCTTCAAATAATCTTAGCCATAAATTGGGGGTACTAGAATCATTATGTAGAAGTGCAATTTTGGTGTGAGTCCTTGTATTAATAGAGCAATGGAAAAGCTTAACATTATGATCCCCCTTCTTAGTAAACGTTAATCTAGATCTTTATCTTAATGATCTATTAAAAGAATTAAGAGTTTATGTATACTAAAAAAATAACTATTTTTTAATTTTCTTTAACTCTAAGCTATAAAGAGCTAAATTTACTTCTAGTGCTCCTAATTACCTCCTTAGCATTTAGGAAATAACCTTGATTAATTCCATTCCACTTTTATGCTCTTGAATTTCTACATATAGATGTACACTTTGAACCTTAATACTTTCTCTTTCATTCCATTCATGATAGCATCCAAAATTCCAAGAGCAAGAATTAGATGATTATTAAACTTTAAATGGACATTTAGTAGGCTTAAGGAGACTAAATTTTAAAACTTCAATTAGAGCATATGGTCAAAACAAAAGGAGCTTCCTAATAAAGGTAAACTTTAAGAGATATTGTCCAATCCAATAATTATTGATTAATAAAAATTTACAAGATTTTTCCTAACTTTCCAACTCCCCTCTTGATTATTATCCTAAGTAAAGTAATGTCTCCCATATGTAAAATTTGTGACTCCTATATTTTTCACACTACTACTTAGATCATTGGTTAAGTGCCTAGTACAAATCCTACTACCGTCCATTTCAATAGAGTACAAGATGCTTTTGAAATCTCCCAAGAGGATTTAAGAAGACTAATTGCTATCATTGAATTGTTGGAGATCATTTCATAAATTGATTCTCGAAAAGGAAAATTTAGCAGAATATATAACTAAAAGATTAAACAACTCAATAGAATTATTAAAGGAAGCTTGCAGATGGATGACTTGATAAGTGGAATAAGCATGTTACACTGAAATTTATTCTTATCAAAGGCCATAATGCTCCTAACATTGTGATGAAATTGATGGTTAGATGAAAGATTCTAATTCTGACCTAAAAACCATAGAGAATTCTTCAAATTCCTTTTTTTAAAATCTCCAAAAGACCTATTAAATAAAACTTCTTTTTGTTGATAATATCTTTAAAAACATATTGCTTATTGGGGTTATACTTAGTCCTGATATTCGAAACTAGAAAGATCATCAAATTATTAAAGTGAGAGACCCCACTGCTAGCTTCTTCTTAATGCTCCTTCTAGGCATCTTTCTAGATAAAGTCAAAATTGTATTTTGCTTCTCAATCATAACGGAGAATTTACGTGTTGTGACATGTAAAGGAGAAAATTATGTAATTTTGAACTGGTGGTCTTTTGTAACATCTCCTTACTTATCCTTAGATGACTTTCCAATCACCAAATTATTATCCCTTAGTATAGCCTTCCCATCCTTTTCCTCAATCACCTGATCATTAGGCATTGGAGATGGTAATTCATTATGTTGATCCTCTACTTCAGAGACATGATCTTTGGCACACTTGTGCTTCCTGATCGGGAATTTCACTATTTCTCTTAAGGTATATAGTCTATGGCATAATTGAGACTTAAGCTTTATTGCTCCACAATTCTTTTTGAAACCCATATGGTCTCTCTCTAATTCGTGTTCTAAATTGTGTCTCTTACTATACTTATTAATATAGGACAGGGGCTAACACAAAGATGTGGACTGTTGTGTTCCTCTAAGAATTTTGATCTTTTGTCCCAATTTTGCTTGAAATAGCATCCAATGTTTTTAATAATCTCATCCTACGATCAATTTATCATAATTACTTCAAAAGGATCCAAAAACTAAGTAAAATAAGGTAATTTGATGTGAAAATCAAGTAAAATACTTGATAAAATATATGTATTTTTCAAGTACATCATAGACTACTACATCTTCACAATGAAAATTCAATTGCATATAGAAAGGTACATATTTTTTTCATTCGATGGTACATCCATATTCGATGAAACAAATATTAACAATATAGTACTTATTCATTAAGCTAGGACATATAAATATAACATTTTAGCTCTAATTTATTCTTCTAAATTTTGTAACAACTTAACCAATATTTTTAAAACAAGAACAACAATAATGAATTGACAAAAAAAGTATTATTGTGTTAAAAGTCTTTCAAAAGTATAATAAAATAATATTTAAATTTACTAGGTTTATGTGGCTATACAAATAAATAATCATACGTGTCAAAACACTTTGATACATAAGTTAATGAGAGAAAAGGGTGTTAATATAAAGATAAAATTATTAAAATACATTTTATAATTATTGTAGACGTGCATGCTTACCTTAGGTGTTTCCCTTTTATAAGCAATTCTCCTAGTTGAATTCCAATTATTTAATTAGAGTTCAAATCCAACTCAACTAGGAAACTTGATTATTATTTGATTAAGAATCTATTTCCTTATTTGGATGAGCGTTATCTTGGTTGATCTTATCCATTTATCTTTGAGAATATTAAATGGGCCTTATAGTGGCAACTTTGAAAATAAAAATCATAAATAAGAGTCTTAAGTTGTCAAACATGAATAAAAAATTTGGTCAGACTAAATAAATCAAGTCCATCATACATACATGCTAAAGATGCTTCATTTTTCTTCCAATTTCTTTTTAATTATTATAAAATAAAACTAAAAGGAAATAAGATTGATAAAGCATTGTTTTCTACAAGATCATAATTCTTAAACTAGTAGGGGACATCTTTTATATCATAAATCACCATTTTTTTAACTATAGTTCTACTTTCAAATAGATTGAAAACAAACATAATACATATTTTTAAAGATTCTCAAGAATATTTTTGTGTAATTCAATTTTCTTTCATTATATCAAGATGTTTTTTTTCTACTTATAAGGATGTTTTTTTTCTACTTATAAGGAAGTAAACTGTCTTTTGATCTTCACCGTTGATTTATATCAATCTTGACCATCAATTCCCTATATATAAAGTTTATGGTACAAAAAGTTACTCACTTTCATCATTTTATAAAAATTAATCATACTTCAATGAGAGTGAACTATTAATACTTTCTTTTCCTTCATGCTTTTGAGAGAAAGAATAGTGTCACAGTGATATGATAGACTTGTTGCATTCCTAAAGTCTCTGTTTACAATATAGAGAGTAACATAGATGTTAAGCATTAGCTTAGGTAGCAAGTGAAGTTTTAATGGCCTTAGTTATGTAGGGCGACCATGGGTTCTTTAAGTTTACTGAAATATATTCATCCTCCCTTATAATAGTTAGGCTTCCCTTTAAAATATCTTATGAACCTAGAACAGTTAGGTTTAAGAAGAGAATCCATTTAAGAAACTCCTTTTAGCCTCTTTCTTAAACACTTTATTGATAATTTAAATCATAAACGAAACTAAATATACTAAAAAAAACATAGTTTCAGAACATAAAAGTGAAATTTATTATCAATGAGGATATATGATTTAGGTATCTTGATGAAGAAGAGCACATTTTTTTAGAAATAAAATAGGTATTAGTTTTAAGGAATAGTATGCATAAAAGTAAACTAATTCAAAAGCTAAATTATCCCTTATATAAAATCATTGATCAAAGATCCTTCCCATCCAAAAACCATACTAAAATACATTATATAGTTATTAAGAAATCAATTTTAGACTTTATTGTTGGTAAATACTGTAAATATTAGCTCCTTAAATTGATATTAATTACCATTTATTAGCTAAACTATTACAAATTCCTCACTCTAGTCCTCTGATGCTATTAATTTATCATATCCAACTGATGGTCTAATGTGTCCAGTCCTTTAAACAACTATTGTTATTATAAAATAGCTTTTGGTTCTTATAAATCCAAATTGAATATATTGAATAGTTGAAATCAAGCTTAATAACCTTATTATCACTTCTTCTTCTTTTTTTTTTTGCAAAGATTGATTATCCAAAAAATTTTTGATTTAGTGTTCCATGAAATAATATGATCTTTATTAATAACTAGATTGGATAAGTTGCATAATTATTGTACTATGGTCTAAAGTCCTTAGGAAACTCTACAGTTGAAGAACAAATGTTCAACATTCTCATAGATTTGGTTCTATAAACTGCTTAGTGGATTAATACCCCTCACAAATATCATAATCTTATCATTAGTATTAAGCTTATCTTTGATGGATAGCTTAAGTATAAATGATTCTTTGGGAAGCCAAAAACTATCCTAAACTAAATTGTACTAGGGAACTTTAGGTTGCATAGTTTTAAAATTAGTGTAGCAGAATTTAGTAACGAAAATTTTAAAGAGATTAGGTGTCCATATTATTATTTTGTTATCCTCATTATTTGATATTTTATCTTTTAGGGCATCGTATTTTATTCGAATGAACCCTTTTAACCTATTAATCCATTCCCTACTCTTTAATAATTCCACCAACTTAGCTTTACTGTTAATAAAGTGTCAAAATTGTTAAAATTTGGGAATAAGCTTAAGCTAAGACCATTATAGTTGTCATACTAGAAGAATGTTTATTCCACATTCCTACTTATAGTTTTGATCATTCCTCAAACTCTTTGTCTAAAATTCACAAACTAATATATTATCTAAGAGGAATTTATAGTGGGTGATTTAATCTAAAAGCTTTTCCCTTTAAGGAAATGAGTATGGATCCATCTAACCATATGAACTTTTTGTCTATAAATTAGAACCTTTATAATTAATCTAATTGATCTTATGCCTATACCACCCTCATTCTTAGGTTCACACCTTTTGCAACTTGACTTTTGATTCCTAATAGTTCTTATATTTTCTGTCTATAAAAAGTTTTTAATTAGCTTCTTTATATCCTTGAATATGTTTTTCAGCAACAAGTGAGACATCTAGAATATTTAAAGATTATTGAGGATGAATGTTATCGATTGAAGTATGTCTATAAAAGAAACCATTTGTTTTTCCAGTTATTAACTCTCTTATGGATGGCTTCCAATAAGGGCTTACTATCTCCATATGTAAATCTTCTTATGGTGATGGGTGCTCTTAAGTACTTAAATAAGGGGTTCATGGAATTAAGACTTATAATAAAGAAAAACAAACTAACTTGAGGCTTAACATTATTAAATAGGATGAGATGGATTTTGCTTGTTTATGGATATATCTAAGATAAAGTTGAAGGTTTTGAGGGATTTCATCAATACCATTAGGGAGGTTTCATTGGCTCCACTGAGGAGCAATAAGTCATCTATAAAGGATATACCTACAATCCTCAATTCCTTACACTTTTAATGATATGAAAAAATATGTTTGTCTTTGAAAACTATGTACTAGAATAATATTTAAAACCTCCAAGTAAAGTGTGAATATATAGTGGAAAAGGGATCCCTTTATGGAAGTCCCTTTTATCCCTTAAATATTTTGCTAGGTTCACCATTACAGAGAATGCTTAATACAGTGGTTTTAATGCACTATTGTTTCTAAATCTAGAAAAGCAAGGGGATTCGAGTGCTTCAAATGTGTTTTGGATTAATTTTTGGTTATCAAAATCAAAAGCCTTTTAAAAATTTATCTCGAGAGCATAAATTTTGGGGCAACTCTATTTATGGTAACTAATGAAAAATTCCTAGATTAATGTGATATTATCCCTTATACTTTGACCTTTATTGAAGGCTACTTAACATGGATTTATAATGGAACTAAGCATAACTTTAAGCCCATTGTAAATAAGTTTTGAAATGACTTTGCAAATGAGGTTAAACAAGATACATGTTTATAATCCCCAAGAACACTTAGATTTTGCACTTTTAGAACTGTAGTAATGAATGTTTTATTGAGTTCATTAAGCAAGGAACCTTTAGTAAATAATTCCAATGTGTATTTGGTCACCATCTCTCTGAATTACCCCTAATTTTTTGAAAAAATCCCATTAAAGTCATCTAGGCCTATGGCCTTTGTTGGACTAATAGAAAATATCATCTTCTTAACATCTTTAAGAGTGATTGGCCTAGTTAGTTCTTCTATCTAATCTATAATGATTGAGATAAGATTTAAGAACCTATAAAAATTAGAGGGAGTTAGTTGAAGTTTACATAGAGTTTTGGAAAAACTTGAAGATGATTTTGAGAATATATTCTTATTTTTGTATTAGCTCTGTATTAGATCCTATTAGTAAGGAAATTCTATTTGTATTTCATATAAGATGGAATTGTGGAAATATTTATTGTTAAGATCCCCTTCCCCTAACCATCGAATCATATATTTGTACTTTTGTAATGGATAGTGATTTTTAAGAGCCTAAATATAGTGACTAAGATCTAGTTTGGTCATTATTAAGGTGCACATATGCTTCCTCTTAGGCGTTAATCAAGAGGTCCCTAGCTCTTTAAAGATCCTAACTAGTTATAGAATTTAGGCCTTGGTTTAGGGATTTAAGTTTATCTCTAATGGCATATAGTTTCCGAGCATATTAATAAACATAATAACCATGGAATTATGCTCTAAACCCCTCTTGACTGCTAATTCATATCTAGATTACTAATTAGATGGTTACAGAACTTAAATTAAGTCTATCTAAAGTTCCTCTCTGTAAGATAGTTGATATACATTCAACAATGGTAAGAGATCAAGTTGTTTATGATAGAAGCTTTACCAAGCAAGAAAGAGCCTTGTCAAAACTAGTTAACTACTACTCGATCTAGTTTTCTGTAAATTAGCCAGTCCTTACTTCAATTATTTGTCCATATGAAAAATTTGTCATCATAATGTAGGCATATTAACCTAAGGTAATTTGGGCATATCCGTAAACCAATAGTAGCACACTTGGTCTTGTGTCTAGTTCCTTCTACTTCAACTAAATAGATTGCGGTGTTGAAATCACATAATAGGATCTAAGGGATAAACATCCCATTTCCTTCCAACATTAGATAATTCCACAAATTGGACATAGAGATAAATGTGATAAATATAACCTTATGATTTAGAATTATTTATATTCTAAAATAAACATGTTGACTAGTGTGAGCAATCTGATTGAATTTTAATTCTAGAGTTGTCATATGCTATTACGATGCCAAAATTATAATGGTGGTCATAGTTTATTATCAAAACCCATTTTTAGTTTAGGAACTAGAGACTTTTCATCAATTGTTCATTCCTCAACTTAGTTTCAAAGAGACCTATAATGAAGGGTCCTTTCTTATTGAGAAAATTAAAAAGTATTAGTCATTATTTAAGGCAATGAAGCCCCATAGTGGATGGAATGAAGGACATAAAAGGGCTTAGTTTGGAGGATTTAGACTTTGTCTGCCTCCCTAACCTCCTCTTAACAACCTGTTTGAAAGCAATTTTCTTTTGTTGATAAGTGCTCTGAGTCTCCTATATTTGAGAGCTATAGTTCAAAGTGGGCATTTTTCCCTTCACTATTTTATTATATTCTTCTAACTTCTACCGTATTGCAAATTAAGCATTACTAAATTATCTTAGAAGGCATGCTAGCTACAGTTATGATTTGTTGTTTTGTAATTCCATCCTTTAAGAGGACTTCATTATAGGCTTTAGGAAGTGGTTTTATAGGCTGTTTACTTTCCATTAACTCACTAGTCTTAACTTGAATTTAGCTAATGGAATTCTCTACATCTTTAAGCTCCCCATAGTCTCCTGAAATGAAAGTTCTCTCTGTGTGTTTCCACCTTTTTTTTAATTCCAAAGATAAATTCCGCTAATAACTTACTTATAATCTTGGTTCTTTTAACTCATAATTGTTACCAAGTTTCAATATATGTATGAAATTTGGCAAATCAGTTGATGTTAGCCTCAATGTAAACTCTAACATAACCTAAATGTTTGATTTCTATAGTAGTAGCATCCATACAAAGTGGCTTCCCTATGTAACAAGCCAGAAGGCTTATCCCCATTATAGTCCAGTTTTCTAAAGGATTTTATGTAGGTTTACCCATAAAGGAAAAATTTTAATGCTCAACTTGCCTATATCTAAGCATAGTCTCCACTTTTACCGAAGGATTAGCATGTTGTTCAAGTGCTAAGGCCTTTGGTTAAGGATTTGTTTCATACCTTAGGTGACATTGAACTTGAATATGAATCAAAAAGCCCTTGAACCACTCATTTTTCTATTTTTTTAATGCTTACAGATGCATGAACAAAATGTTTAGGGTGTTCCTGACAAAAAACCCACTGATGTTTTAGACCATCTTAAGTACCAAAAAACTCGAGAGGAATCTTCCTCTCTTTAAAGAGAGTAGAAGAGTAGTAACTTAGTTCTAAGTTTGGGGCATGGTCCCTTACAAACTCTTTCAAAGTGATTTGTTGAGATTAATATCCTTAAGAAAAATTGAAGAACTATGGTCAAAATGGAGGTGTTGCAAAGGTGCCAAAAGTAACCTGAGAAGCATAAACAAAGGTCTAAGAGGGAGTTACATAGAGAGGGTTATGGGTGACCTCCTTGAAGGAAAAAGCTTTAGGGAGAGAAGGGAAGTCAAATGGGAATAAGTTAATAGTAAGAATAGCTAGTTGAGACATAAGGGGCACCATATTAAAAAAGGGAAGCAACCTACAAAGGAGAAGGCAAGAAACAAAATAGGAAACTATTGAGCAGTTTTACTTATATAAAATCCTCAATATTTCATAAGCGCACGAATCATAAGCGTAGTAGTTAAGGTGTCCATCCCATTAGGAATTTTCCAAATTAATTAAATCCAAACTTTGTCTAAAGTCTAGAAATTTGATAAAAATGAAAATAAAACTAAGAAAAAAATTAAGCGATTGAATATGGATTGATTGAAATTGAAATTTAGAAATTAACACAAGTAAATCAAGATAGAGCACTAACCACTTAAAAAATGAGAAATCCCAATAAGACAAGATCAAACAATTATTAGAAGATGGGATTCATTTTATCGTCATTTTGCTACCTTAATCACTTTTGATCTAATTGGTATCTTTCCTCGAATTCTGAAGGGTTGATTATTCTCTCTCAAGATATAATCTTTTAACCCTAATTAATAATCCCTAATTGGTTCCAAAATTTTTATTTTGCAATCTCTCAATTAAAAAAACACCCTATGTCTTCAAATAGTTCTTAAGGGATCTATTAGATAATCAGGTCCTAACATAAGATCTCTCTTCATATGATTATCGATTTGATATTTATGTGATCTATCAGGTTGTTAATTCCTATTACAAAACCTAATCATGTTACTATTGATTCAATCACCTGATTTATTATTGAAGTATGCAAAAACCATAAATATCGCAATACTCAAACATTTCATTAATATTAAAATCAATTAAGTCACAAAATGATTCAATAATAAATCCCACAATGAAATTAGAACATCATTAAAAACATGCTAAAAATTATGACGAAGTAAATAAATAATAGAAATTAGAAAAGAACTTGAAATGGTTAGGATGGAGTGGTTGGACAGTAGTTGTAGATGCTCCTCTTCCCTTCTCTCCTTCTTGCTTTTCCTTATGTTCTTTCTCAATTTGGAAAATAACGGTTCTCCCCATTAGGGTCATTTTATGATCTTATATAGTTCTCCAGTCATTTAGGGGAAAAACTACGCTTTATCGAGGCCAAAAAGTCTAAAATGATCCTTTAAAAATTAAAACGGAAGGAGATCCCTACATCTGACCAGCGCCTATCAAGATCGTGAAAAGGATGTCAAAATCTTGACCTTATGAAAATTAACTTCTTTCATGATTCTAACCTAATGTGATCCTTTTCTATCACGATCATGATAGGGATGTCATGATCATGATCCTGGGGGATACCTTTTGTCACGACTGTGACAGGCATGTCAAGATTGTGACCTTTTTCCTTTTATCCAAACTTTCTCCATCCTTCTTCAATCTTCTTCATCTGATTTCATACACTAATAAACATATCAAAACACCTTAAGTCCATAAAATTAAAGTCTAGTTTGATGCTCTAAACCAAAAAGAACTAAAAAACATAAACACATAATCACATTAATATAATTTTATATCTAAATATGCTCAAATCATCTAATCGAAACCTAAAAACACACTAAAACACATACCAAAACATAATTTAAACTACAACTATCAAATTTCCACACTTAAACATTTGATTGTCCTTAAGAAAAAAATAGATACTCAAACGCACCAAACAATAACACATACATTCATGCATATGCATTAATAATACAATGGCATCTAACTTCATGAAATAATTTTAACCTCAAAAAATAATCCTTCAAGTTATTCTAACAATAATTTGACATGAAGGTAAACATTTGTGATGAATGTCCCCTAGTTACTCAACTAGGCCACGTTTTATTAATAGGCTTGGTTGGAATGTCATATTAGCCTTTTGATGCAAAGGCAAACATTTGTGATGAATATTCCCTAGTTACTTAGTTGTATCATATTCTCAACTAGCTACTAGCTCTATTCATAACCTGAAGGCTAGCAGAATAGTTAGTTATTAAAGAAACATACACTTTATTTTTTATTTTTATTATCACATTTCATGTTGTCTACCTCATTTCTTTTAGCTAATCACCCTTTTAAAATGTTACTAATGATGTTACTTATTCAATTGACTTATAATTATAAATGTATGTAACAAATTTCCTAAGGTGAGCGAACTAACATCATATCCTAATTAGCATGCATAAGCATGCATATTCAACCAAAGATTATTAGAACATAACTTTCACAAATTCATAAGTTTTTTCAACTTAAAAGACTATGTTTAGAGCTAAACTAATTCCATCAAGTCATAGTCATTGACACATTCACACAATTCGCTCAATGTTAACCTAAGAAAAAAGTAACAACATGACATGCAAAATTCACATTTATGATGACAATTGCAAGCCTCCTTATACTTGGACCACACATTGTCCTCAATGTCAGAAGAACAACACATAAAAGAAACTAGAAATGACAAGAAAAAGTAAAAACAAATAGAAAAGATAAAGGTTAGAACATGAACCCATTATGGTGATTGAGATGGTGGTGGTGTTGGTGAAGGAATTTAAAGATACTTCCAGCCATAAAGTTCCAACAATCACTCCATACAAAATAAAGATAACAAAATCCTAATAAAATAAAATAAAATATTTTTTGATTGCCTCCCAAGTAGTGCTTAGTTAACATCACTAGTTTGACATGGTCTTCCTTCCACACTTAACCTTGGTCAATTATGAGTGGCTTGCGTCCATTTGTGTTGCCCAATTTCAACTTCGTAGCTTATAAATAAGCTACATGTTGGAAGATAATTAAAAGGACATAATCAATCGAATTAAAGAGTCCAAGTAATCTTTGTAATGCCCTTTTTGGTAACAAACTGTCAACGTAATCAGGAATGATGAAATCCCATAAATCTTCAATGGAATCAAACAATTTATGTTGTAAGACAGTGAATTGCCCATCTTCTTCTGCAATCATCATTGTCCACTCAACTTCTTGAACAGAGACTTCTAAATATTCCTTAAACTCTGTATCTCTTATCACCTGTTCTTGTAGCTTATTCAAAGTAACCCTTCTCTTACATTTTGACACTCTCATCCATTATGTCTATTTTCATGCAAGAGCTACTTTCTTTCGAATTGTTCAAGTCTTTGTTCATACTGAACTCCACATGTTCATCACCAATCCGAAGGAGCACCTTACCATGATAAACATCTATCAGTGTTTTTCAGTGTTTATAAAGGGTCGTCCAAAATTAGTGGACAATTCTTATCCTCATCAATATATAATACGACAAAATCTACAGGAATAATGAACTTGTCCACCTTTATAATAACATCTTCCACCACATCAAATGGTTTCTTTATGGATTGATCTGCTAACTAAATAAACATCGAAGTTGGCTTCACATTGTCAAGCTTTAATTTCCTAAAAATTGACAAAGGCATCAGGTTTATACTTATGCCTAAGTCGTATAAGCATTTTGCGAATTCTAAATCACTAACTACACAGGGTATTATGAAGCTTCCAATATCCTTTAACTTAGAAGGCATGTGACTAGTGATAATAGAGATAGAACTTTCAATTACTACTATCGTTTGATTATCTTCCTAAGTCCGCTTCTTTTTTAATGTGTCTTTTAGGAATTTGGCGTAGTTGGGCATGGTCTCCAATGCCTCGACAAAAGATAGATTAATTTACAAGGTCTTTAATTTCTCCAAAAACTTTGTAAATTATGAATCCAATTTGTTCTTTGTTAATCGATAAAGGTATGAAATCTTGGGTGGATATAGCAGAGGGATAATGTAAGGAGGGTTTCTTCTAAGTGGGTTTCAAATTTTTTCTCTATTGGTTGCTTAAGTTCTTCCTCACTTATAATTGTGATTGCTTTGACTTTCTCCTTTAGGTTTGCTTTAGTATTGCTTAATAGACTCCTTACTCTTCTTATTGAAAATGTGTTCACTAATTGACTCATTTGGATATCTAAGTTATAAATGACAGAGGCATGGTTTTTAGTGATTTGCTAGAACTTCTCCAATCACTTATGATCTTCATCTATGTTTATGAGCTTGTACAAAAAAATTTCCAACTTAGAGTCTATAGAATTGAGTTTCTCCTGTTGAAATCCAAGTGCTTCTTGAGGTTAGAATTAACCTCCTGCATTGTTTGACTAAGAAAAATGTAGGTGGTTCTTCCACCTAGGATTGTAATTGTTAGAATAAGCATTGTTTGTTCCTCCTTGACCAAATTATGTATCCAGGTAGTTGAGTTACTCCATCTTATCATTTTGCATTAAAAAAAATCAGTAGTAAAATGGTTATTTTTCCCTCATAATTCGTATCTATGCCAAATTGCTTTAACTGGAGCGAATGAAGAGGCTTGGAGGTTGTTAAGTTGTCTTGTTAAATTTTCAATCTCAGCCTGTATTATTGTCATTAAATCAACAACAATGATTCCCTTATGATCTTGAAAAGTCGATTGTTATCTCCTTCTTTCCAATGAACAAAGATAATTGTTGTTCACCATCTCATCCAGCAAATGTTCCACTTCCTCAACTATATTCCTTACAAAAGATCCTCTAGAAACTGAATTTATGGTGCCTCTCATGGGTGGATTAACTCTACTATAAAAGTTTTACAGAAGGAATTCTTTGGTAGGTTATAATAAGGGCACCTAAATCGTTAAACTGTTCCCATGCTTCATAAAGTGTCGTGCCATCATTTTATTGGAAATTTGTGATCTTATTTATCAATTTTGTTGTCTTGGTGAGGGCAAAGTACTTGTCAAAAAATGCACGCACCAACTGCTCCCAAGTTGTGATGTTTGTAGAGCTTAATGAATGATACCATACCTTAGCTCTATCCCTTAATATGAAAGCAAAGAGTCTCATCCTAACGACATCTTCTGACTTTCCATGATATAAGAAAGTATCACATATTTTTAGAAAATTCACTAAATGAGCGTTAGGATCCTCATTAGTTAACCTATAAAACTACACATTAGTTTGCAGCATATTTAGAAAAGCTAGCTTAATCTCAAATGTTGCTGCTTGCACTGGTGGTCGAGTCATTCTTTAATGTGTAACACTAAACCTTGGTCTAATGAAATCCATAAGGCTTCATTGCTAGTCTCCTTGATTGAATTCTTCCGCCATTGTTTCTTTAATCTCTTCTTTTCGGCATCTTACTCTTCGAATTGCTCATTCTAATCAGGTGAGATCAAGTGTTAACGTTTCGACGATCTTGCTTGAAGTTTGAGTTACTTTTGTGTTCATATAGTAGCGGGGATATAAGAAGGCAAAAAATTCATTAAAATAAAGGAATCCAAATAATCCTAAACTAACTCCCTGAAATTGGTACCAAAAACTTTTTCAACATATTTTACTTATATCAAACCTTAATGATCTAAAAGTGCACGAATCATAAACATAGTAGTTAAGGTGTTGGTCCCATGAGGAATTCCCTAAATTAATTGAATCCTAGCTTATCTAAGGTCTATAAATGTGATAAAAAATTAAAATAAAACTAAACAGAAAATTAAGCAATTGAATATGGATTGACTAAAATTGATATTTTTTGAAATTAACACAAGTAAATCAAAATAAAACACTAAAAACTTAACAAATGAGAAATCCCAATAAGACAAGATAAAACAATTATGAGAAGATGAGATTCATTGTATCGTCATTTTGCCACCTTTATCACTTTTGATCTAATTGGTACTGATCCGAGAATTTCGAAGGGTTGATTATTCTCTTTCATGATCTAATAATTTAACCCAGTTAATAATCCCTAATTGATTACAAAATTCTAATTTTGCAATCTCTAAATTAACAAAATAGCCTACATATTTAATTAGTTTTTAAGTGATCTGTTAGATAATCGGGTCCTTACATAAGATCTCTCTTCGTATAATTATCAATTTGATATATATATGATCTATTAGGTTGTTAATTCTCATTTCCTAACCTAATCATGTTACTATTGATTCAATCTCTCGATTTATTATGGAAGAATGCAAAAACCATAAATATTATAATACCTAAACATTTCATTAATATCAAAAGCAATTATGACACAATGATTCAAAAATAAATCCCACAATGAAACTATATCATCATTAACAACATGTTTACATTCTTAAACCTAATTCATACATCAAGATTAAGTAAATAAACAAGAGAAAGTAAAAAAAAAACTTGAAATGGTTGGCTTAGAGTGGTCGGATAGCAGTTGCAGATGCTCTTCCCTTCTCTCCTTCTTGCTCTTCCTTATGTTCTTTCTTAATTTGGCAAATGGAGGCTTTCCTCATTAGGGTCATTTTATGTTCTTATATAGTTCTTTAGGTTTTACCCATATTAAAAAGTCAAAAAATACCCTCCAAAAATTAAAACAAAAGGAGATCTTTGTATCTGGTAAGAGCCTATTATGATCGTCACCTTGTGACAATTAATTTCATGATTGTGATCTTGTTCCTTTTTTCCAAGCTTTCTTTAACTTCCTTCAATCTTCTTCATCTGAGTTTATAAACTAATAAACACATCAAAATGCCTTAAGTGCACAAAATTGAAGTTCAATATCATGCTCTAAACCATAAAGCACTAAAAAACATAAACACAATCACATTAACATAACTCTAAACCTAAAAATGCACAAATCATTTAATCAACACCTTAAAACACACTAAAACACCTAACAAAACATATTTTACACTAAAACTATTAGAAGCAATTACTTAAAAAAAAGTGCAATAACAAGGAAAAAAAGCAAGATTGGGGTGAAAGGAAGAAGAAATGAGTTAGGCGTAGAGAGTACTCAAAACTAAACTAAACTGGGGAGCAAGAGAAAGGGATGATGCTAAGTGGTAGTTTCTATTAGCAAGGAGGTCAATAGGGGCAGAACATAAAAGAGTTTTCCCCTAGAAGATGACCACATTTGGGTTTTCACTATAATGCTATTAAATATGGGCTTCAGTTTCCATTTCATTTAGCCATTTTACAAATCCTTGACTTGACATGACTAAGGCCTAGCTAACTCTAAGCTTATATTTAGATTTCACTAGACTGATTCATATTTATACATGATATTTGAGAGCTAACACCTAACCTTGAATTATTTAAGTTTATACACTAGCATAGGCTTGTCAAGACCAATAGTAAATGGTATAACTTAATCATCAATAATGGATCTCAGTTTCTATTCATTTGATTAGGTATAACTTAATCATCAAGAATGGATCTCAGTTTCTAGTGAGTTTCTAGTCATTTCTAGTCAAGAATGATAAGTTCTTTTTCTAATAAACAATATAGACCTTTTAACCTTCATGATATTTTAGATGGGGCTAAATGAAAGGTTCGTTTAGTGGAAAGAAACAACCAAAATTTCAAATTCCTTAGCTAAAAACTAATAGAGAAAAACTACTATATGAAGCTTGTTTAATCGAATTAAATATTTCTTATAGGTTTATTTCTTCTTGTTTTACATTAAATTTCTTGATAACTTTATAATTTTATGAAAACTATAATTATCAATAAGATATTTGTGAAGATAAAATTAGTTAAAGATAAATGTTTTCTTGACTTATCTTCATGGGAAAAGAAACAAAAAGTGACCTATAATGATGAGTAAAATGGATTAGGTAAAGCTTAGGTCCTATAAGGCTCATGCCTAAGCCTAGCACTAAGCTTGATTGAGCTTGAGCTAATAGGCCTAAAAACTAGTCAGATAAGAATTTGGGCTAGCTTGTAAAGTTTAAACTTGTTAGGTTTCAAATAAATTTTTGTTCAGATTATGTCCCCTAAGCTTGAAGGCGTATTTTTTCCATTAGTCCCGAGCCAATGTTGAATCCTAGTCAAATAATATTTTTCTTATTGAATTTGGTTTAGGTTTATGTCTTTTTATTAAGACTAGTGATGAGTTCATTACTATTGAGCCCATGAAATTAATGATATACACCCTTGTATTCTAACCATTTCCATCACACTTCCCTTTACCTAATGAAAATTTTGTTGATTTCCTTATACCTCAAAGGCCTGCTAAGGATGATGATTGTTATTTTCTTAATTCAATTTCAAAAAAGGATTTTTGTAAAAAAATGTTAGGATGGTTCATGTGAATGTAAACCCAAAGAATATGGATAACTTAGAGAATTGGAATTCATTTGCACCTTCTAAACAAGGCATTTCTCCAAGATAAGTGTACTTTTTTTATTGAACATTTATTTATCTTTACAGGCACAACTTTTTTATTTATCTTTTTCAAATTTCTTCTTATGTAATAATGGGTTGTGAGAAGGTATACAAGGATATAGGAAGAGATGCTAAGAGTACATACTTAAAGGTTTGTAAGGACCTTAAGGCCTTCTAAAAAAAGAAGCAAGTTAGTAAATAGAAAATATTCAAGCACTTGGATAAGCTTGAGAAGGAGAACGTAAGGTTAAAGGATGAGGGGAAGGTCTAAAAAAGGGACAAAAAAAGAGTAATGGAGCAAGTTTTTAAGGTTATGAATTCAAAATTGAGAGTATTTATCTTCATTACAGGTTAACGTCCTTCGATAATTAAAACCATAACCATAATAAGTCCAAAAGTTATATGATGACAAAGTTCAAGGCTTGCAAAAAAACTCATGCATAAGAAATATCCAAATATATTACCTGCAAATTTATACATCATTAATGCTTTTAACCTTAACCAATCCAGAATAAGGTGCCTGACGAGCTTGACGATATTTATAGTGAGGCTAAGATCATTGGTCCTATAGATGACGAATCTGCCAACCCTATTGTTGTCAACCTTGCAACCTCTAGCAACACCCTCATTTTTATCTATGTCATAGCTTTCTTTATATTTTCTCTTCCCTAGTGTACAACTTTTTAGTTGTATGAATGATTTGGACAGGTTTAGTCCTTAGTCTTAATAAAGGTTTTTTTGAAAAGTGGAAAGAATTCATTAAGTATCCCAATCAAGAGAATCAAAGAAAGTATCAATATATGGCTGTATAAAATTCAAGTTACTAAAAATTTCATCATAATCTTACACACAACGATCAATCAAAACTGTTCGTACTAGTGATGGCGTTGGTCATTCTAAGTTAGATGCTCATTCCATCAATTGCTTTGTGAGATCCTAGAATTTCTCTAGTCCAGTAGCAAATTTTATAAGCAAGAGCATATTTCTCTATTTTACCTTTTCTAAATAGTATGTGGTTCCTTTCATGTCAAATAGAATACATAGAATAGGTTATGCAGAGGATTAAACAATATTATTCTTTACCTAATCTTCTTTACTGATTCTTAACCTTATGAAAATAGATAAACATATTCATATTGTGCTACGTTCTGGTCCAAATAGTGTTAATGTAGCTGTATTGAAAAAATTCATGATTGATAGTTTGAAGCTCAAAACAACATAGAGTGCATATTTGATTAATGGACCATTGAATTCCATCTTTGGTTTTTAGTCTCTTCCTAGCAGCTATCAAGTTTCAAAAGATGTTTGGAATATAAGGTTTGAAAGCTTATAAGCAAGAAAAGTTAGTGAATTCTCTACTATTATTGGATATCCAGTTAGTTTTGTCCTTCCTAGAGGATTAGCTAGATAGTTAAGAAAATTTCTCTGGAGTCTTTCAAGGTCTTTAAAGCTTACAGTCTATGTATCATGTTAAATAACTTTCATTAATCGAACTTAGAGAGGAATTTTAGTTTAAAGTTAAGCAAGGTCCTCTTTAAGGATTAAATACTTTGCTTTGCCTAATTTTCAAACTAGAACTAGGAATTACAACCGTTCCTTACCTGCCTGCCTCTTTATTAGTATTTATATGAAAGGCCAAGAGTGTTCCTTTCTTTCCCTAATCTTCCAAAAGTTGGAGTTTTCTAGATAGTATCCATTAGTCCATTTGGTCCATAGTGCCTATTTATTAGTAATTAGTCTTTAAATTTTCTTAGACACTAGGATTAATTGAATCAATTGTATTGAGACCAATCCTGTTGCTCCCTTTTGCTTTCTCTAACATAGTTACCCCTATTTGAGTTTTGCTCCTTAGAGATGTCTGCCTTTCTAGACCATAGAAAATTTTTAATATATCTTTCTTGTTCTTTGTTGATCTTCTTGTAAGAAAGCTTTATTCCACCATACATTTATTTTTCTCTTATAAGTCTCAAAGAGTACATAGAAATTTTGGTGTCTTAACTTCTTATAAGAAATGTGAGTCTTAGGTATTTAAAAGGTAACTAGTGAGCATTCCATCCAATAACGTTCCTTAATATCATAATGTTTTTTACATCAAAAGAGAAATAGATTTTTTCTTTTATGTTAGATAACATTTAAACTTAAAATCCTGCAAAATAAGTTAAGAGAGTTATGCATTATAGAGAGAATGGCTCGGTCAAGTCCGTAAAACATCATCAAATAATCTACAAAGCTTAGATGAGTGAGGTTTAACTCCTCACATTTGTGGTGGAATTTAAAGTTGGGGTGGCTTTAAGTATTCTTCTAGATCAGTATGGTAAGAATTTCCATGGAAAGAGCAAATAAGTAAAGGAAAGAGGGTCCCCCTTCCTTATCCCATTGGACATTTTGAATTTTTTCCTTAGGATACCATAGATGAGGTGGTTGATATCCATGAATTGATCCAATTAATGTACTTGCTGGGAAAGCCAAACCATTTAAGGCTACAAAGAATGAAGTTCTAATGGGGCATGGAAAAGGCTTTAGAGAAATCCACTTCGATTGCACATCTTTTGATGGAAATATCTTAATCCCTCACTAATTCCTAAACCATTAAGATATGGATCTTCCTGGTATGAAAGCACCTTGGGAGTAATGGATGATATGTTTCAAGTTTTCGTTTAGTCTTTGGGGTAATAGTTCGGATAGAACTTTATATATAATATTACAACAGGAAATTGGAAGAAAGTCCTTAAGATTATTGGCATTAGGGATTTTAGGAATCAAACAAATGTAGGTGAAGTTTATCTCTTTCAACATTTTTCCATAGTCATGAATTCCTGAATTACCTCAACTAAGAGACTCCCAATGGTATACCAAGTGAATTGGAAGAGTAAGTATTATGACCATCTAGACTTAGAGCTTTTCTCGGATTTAGGTGATAGTTGTACATTACATGATGTTTTAATAGGAATTTTAGTATGTTTTTAGTGGTTAATTAATTGATTCATATATGTTTAGGTTTATAATTGTGTTAATTGGTTAGATCTTTGTGTTTTGAGTGTTATATGGGATAAAGAATGCTATTGAGCTTTAATTTTGTGTATTTAAGGTGCTTTGAAGTATTTGTTAGTGTTTGAGATCAGATATCGAAAAGCGGAAAAGATTTGGAGGAAGCTTGAGGGAGGATTGGCCATGATCATGATAGAAGAAAAATGGACTGTTAAGTCAGGTAGACTTTACGATGTCCTAATTTTGATGACAAACTAATAATAATAATAATTTTAGAAACAAATGAACGTTTTAACAAGTTTGTTAAGTGTACAGAAGTGAAAGAACAAAAGACAGACAAAATGAAAAAGTTAGAAGGAATGCAAGCCAGACGAAATGCAACACAGACGAAATGCAAAAGTCAGAAGGAACGCAAACTAGACGAAGTGCACAGACGAAATGCAACACAGAGAAAATGCAAACCAGACGAAGTGCACAGACGAAATGCAAACCAGACAAAATGCACAGACGAAATGCAATCCAGAAGAAGTGCACAGACGAAATGCAAATCAGATGAAGTACACAGACAAAATGCAAACCAGACGAAGTGCACAGACGAAATGCAAACAAGACGAAATGAAAAACAGACGAAATGCAACACAGACGAAATGCAAACCAGACGAAGTGCACAGATGAAATGCAAACTAGACGAAGTGCACATATGAAATGCAAACCAGACGAAGTGCACAGACGAAATACAAACCAGATGAAGTGCACAGATGAAATACAAACCAGACGAAGTGCACAGACGAAATGCAAACCAGACGAAGTGCACAGACGAAATGCAAACCAGACGAAGTGCATAGACGAAATGCAACACAAACGAAATGCAAACCAGACGAAGTGCACAGACGAAGTGCAAACCAGACAAAGTGCACAGACGAAATACAAACCGAATGAAGTGCACAGACGAAATACAAACCAGACGAAGTGCACAGACAAAATGCAAACCAGACGAAATGCACAGACGAAATACAAACCAGATGAAGTACAAAACAAAGACGAAGCGTAAAGTACAAAACAAAGACGAAGCGTAAAGTACAAGACAAAGACGATACTCAGAAGAAGTTACGTCAAAACATTGGACGGTTGCTTAGTTGAAGTTAGTTACAGAACTCAACTAACTAACGGTTGTCAAGATTTAAGAAGCGGTTGTCAAGATTCAAAGAAACAGTTAGAGACCAAGACTATAAATATCAGTCGCAGTCGACGAATTCGAAGTTAATCAAGTCTGATGAATTAGACAATTATCTGAAGAAAGCTTTTTGATCTTTGAGCGTACTAGTGTTTACTTACAAAATTCAGTAATGAGATTATTTGCGAGCTACATTACTGTAATAAAGCTAACAACATCTTTCTAGTGAGAGAGAAAAGTTTGAGAGCCTGAAGAGGCTAAGTCAGAGAAAGAATACTTTGTGAGAGAGACCTGAAGAGGCTTTAGAAAAGAAAGAATACTTATATTTTTATGAAGTATAGTGGAACACTTAGATGAACTCTAAGGACTGGACGTAGCCAATGGTTTGGGGTGAACCAATATAAAATCGCAGCGTCTATACTTTTAACCTTTTTACTTCACTTTATCTTTTATTGTTAAATGTGACTATAGAAGTAATTTGCGATTTGATTCAATCACAAGTTTCGTATAAACTTTACGATAATCTTTTAACAAGTTC
>JAOSBN010000179.1:33133609-33149457 GCA_027563595.1 Erythroxylum suave
AGATACAATGTAGACTTTCGGTTTTGTGAAATGAAATGAGGAAAAAGTTGGTTTTAAAATATTGTGATTTTCTTATGCTGCTTTATAAATGAGTAATGATATGATGCCATGTAAAGTTAATATAGTGATCGAACGTAGCTCACTCTTATCGTAGGATATGTCTCGAAATGACCTACGGGTATCCCGGTGTATACCCTGCGATAAAGGATGCCATAATTTAGCAGAGAAAGCATCAATAGTCTCAACAAAGATAAGGATGCCAAGACCGTTCTCCTCTACCTTCCTCGCTACGCCATCCCAAGATTTCCAGTGTCGACGCTTCTCTCCATTCGTGTTCTCCCATAGGAATTTTTGACATTTTGATTCCAATGCCCTAAGAATCGACTTTGGAGGAGCGATAGCAACCCACATATGTAGAGGAATCGCTGAGAGGGCATGCTTTATTAACAACAATCGGCCTCCTTGTGAGAGCATCTTGTTCTTCCAATTTATAAGCCTTCTATCAAATGCATCCAGTAAAAATTGGAATATACTAGCTTTTTTCCTTCCAACAAACACACAGCACCCAAGGTAAGTAAAGGGAAAGGATCCCTTAGACATTCCCAGAATATCTATCAATGACCTAGTCATTCTCGGCCTGTCACTTGCAACAAAGAAGGAACTTTTTTGGCAATTGAGTTTTTGTCCAATTGCAGCCTCATAATCCTGGAAAAATTTATTCAACATGACTAGCGAGCGTCTAATTCCCCTAGTAAATATTATGATATCATCCGCAAAGCTCAAATGCGAGGTAGGTAACGATCCTGCAGGAGCTCCATATCTCGCAATTTTCCCCAAAGCCATTAACGCATTCAACCTCCTGGACAAAGCCTCCGACACCAAGATAAATAGATAAGGAGACAATGGATCTCCCTGCTTTATGCCCTTGGAATCTGTAAAGAAACCCACCGAAGAACCATTTATAAGCACCGAAAACCAACCGCTTCTCAAATTTGTCATCACCATTCTTACAAAAAGATTTGGAAAGCCAAAAGATTGCAAAAGAGCCTCCAAAAAATTACAAGAGACTCTATCAAAAGCTTTCATCATATCTAGCTTCAAAATCACATTCCCCCCTTGACTTTACGGTTTAGAAACTAACATAGATCTTGCGTCAAAAGAACATTATCCATTATATCCTGTCCGGATAGAAAAGCAGATTGTTCCTCAAAGATCAATCGATGTAGCACCCCCTTCAATCTTTCAGCCATGATTTTAGTAAAAATTTTGTTCAGAAAGTTACACATGCTGATGGATCGAAAATCAAAGAAAGTCATATAAGAGATCTTCTTCGGGATTAAGGTTATCAACGTGCTTGCAATCGCCCTTAGGATTGGTTCCCCAGTCATAAACTCCTTGCATGTAGCCAACAAATCCTGCGAGATAATATCCCAGCAACTCCTATGAAATTCTCCACCGAAACCCTAAGAACCTGGAGCAGTAGAGGGATCAAAACTAAAAAGTGCTAACCAAACCTCCTCCAAGTCTAGTTCCCTCACAAGGCCGCTTCTCTCCTCTTCCGATAAAATTGATGGTATGTGTTGTAAGAATTGCCTTTGCGCATTCATACTATCATCAACATCTTCATACTTTAATAAATTCCAAAAAAAACCGAACAGCCACTTGCTTAATTTCTTCTCGCCTCGTTAACCATACCCCCTCCTCGAATTCCACCTTTTGAATGCGCAATCGTGTTTTCTTTTCGGCTAGGGATGCATGGAAGTAGGATGTGTTTGCATCACCTACTTGTAACCATTTCAGCTTAATTTTTTGTCTCCAAAAATCATCACATTCTTTGAGCTTGAGAAAAAGATTTGCCCTAGCTCGATGTAAGATAGTACAGTTGTCTGCAGTAGGAGCTTAATCATATTTAACTTATAGTGCTCGGACTTCTTCTTTCGATTCCTTCAAATTTTGGAAGACATCGCCAAAAACCTCTTTGTTCCATACCTTAAGCGCACCCTTTAAACGCTACAGCTTCAGTGAAAAAGTTAGCATTCCATATCTCATAACCAATTGCTCCCATAAATCCCTAATCAAATCAAAGATCTCCAACCTTCGAAGCCACATATGTTGGAATCGAAAGAGCTTCGGTCTACTCTCCAAAATGGGGCTAAATTGGTGAAAAAGAGCACAATGGTCCGAGGTTGTCTTGCTTATGTGTTGTATGGAAGATGCTGGAAATAAATCTATCCATTCCTCATAAAAAAGAATGTGATCCAGCTTCTTCCTAACCCATCCATTCCGCCTCGTACCACCTCAAGTGAAATCATCCCCTATAGTCGGTAACTCTGATAATTTACTGGCATTAATGAGCTCATTGAAATCCTCCATTGCCCCTCAACATTGCACTGAGCTTCCAGAATACTTCTCCAACCTGCAAATCACATTGAAATCCCCACCGACCATTCATGGCAAACCTAAATTGATCTCCCAAAAGCGCAATAAATTACTCCATAATATAAGGGCTACCTATCGTTCCTCGAGTGTTTTGCATACACAGCCGAGATGAAGAAAGATTGATTAGTTATGGAATGCTTAACCTGCAAATGCACAACTTGCCCCATCTCCTCCAGTAAAATAACATCAAAATCATGATTATAAAAAATCCAAATCTTATCAAAACAAGATCTTAAAGCAACATCAAAGTGTAACTCACACCTTATGTTATCCAAATCTCGACTCCCCAACATAGGCTCTAAAATAACTAGAAAAGTTATTGAATGAGCTCTAACTAGGTACTTTAAACGCAATTGTGAAGCTGCATTAGAAATGACCCGTATATTCCAAATTAACTGGTTAATCATCATAAAAAGATTAAAAAGATAATTATTGTAACCTAGACGAGCACCATAGAGCTTATCTTTCTTGCACCTTCAACCGTTTAGCCTTAGATTTTCGACCACGCTTTCTACTCACTGTGACATTACCCTCCGTCACCGTGAGCTGCACTGCATCCCTTTCTCCATCCGACAAGTGACGGCCTTCATGTAGGTCTTCATCCTCCATCTCCAACATCAAAGTACGACCTACAATCACATCATCTGGATCAAAAACGTCTCTTATATTTGCTGCCCCTTCAAATTTATTACAAGCTGCGGTGAATAATTCATCGAATTCCTCTTCCGAACTCCCAACAACATCTACGTCAAGTTGTACTATTTTAATTCGATCAACATCCCTATGTTCAGTGCCATCACCGCAACCATTATCCACATCACAAGGAGGATCAATAGTGTTATGGCTATTAATCTTTTCCTTCGACGCCACCATATCATCCACATCAGTTTGTAATACGTCAAAACGATTACCAGACTTCAATTTAACTAAACCTTTCTACACACAAATGCCCTATCCAGAAACACGAGCAAAAGCTGAACAAAAATGCACTGCATGTTGCGAGCCCTCGTTCACCGAGAGGGTGCCTCACCACTGCACCATCTGGCATGTCTGGATCACCATAAGGGGCCTCTTCCGACGCAAATTAAGCAAGCGCAGCATTGTCAATCAGCAGAGGTGGCATGACATCCGCGGAGACTTGGTTTTCGCTCACAGCTGCATGGGTTTCCCTCGCAGCGTCGAGGGTTTCTCGCGGAATCAATGCTGGCTGTGCAATAAGGATATCATTCTTTTCCTTTACCGTTAATCTAGATGAGGAAGAAATATTAATAGTTTGGGAAATTTTAACAGCTTCATTCCTAGTTGGCTTAGGATTAGAATTCCACTTAACTTTAGAAGGTGGCAAATGAATTCCTTTGTCACGTTTGCTTTCCTCTTCCTTGTCCTTGTCCAACAAATCCTTCTTTAGGGGTCGAAATGCTTTCCCCATCCTACAATCTTCAAGTTGATGTCCAATCTTGTTACACTTAGAGCAATAAGATGGAATATGCTCATAAGTGAAGAATTGCTCGTGTTTTTTTCCTTTCCTTCACACTTTCACGGACTTTGGAAAATCGCTAGTGAGATCAACTTACACACAAAACCTAGCAATTGATGGCCTTGTCAAATTCAAAGTGGGTGTATCCATTTTAAGGGGCTTCCCTATGGCCAAAGCCATAGAGAAAATCACCTCCGAAATCTTAAACTCCATCGTTAGATCAAATAAGGAAACCCAAATTAGGGCTATTGGGGGATCTTTTTCAAACTTGAAACCAGGCCTCCACTTCAAAATCCTCATGGAGCATCCAACTATATGCCAAAAAGTTTTGATCCAACACCTCTGATAATCCTCCTCCTTGTCAAAAAGGATATAAACATGCCTTGGGTTCATCAATCCGATGGTATAGGACCCAAGAAACCCTAGCTTTTTAAACTCTTTATGTACTTCCTCCATCTTGGGACGACCATACGAAAATTTCCCAACCAAACTGAGTTTGTGGGGCACTATCATTTGCTTAAACTCTTCATCTTCATATTCAAGGTTTTGGACTCCATTAACAAAACGAGGCTGTTTAATAAGTGCTGATTTTCGTTCATGTTGTGTTGTAGGCTTATGGAAAAAACTCGCAAAGGAGCGGGGAGGTCCAGTGGGGACCTCCCCTAGCGGCTCGCCGGCCATGGAAGCCGAGGAGAGGACCGCGACACCTCTAGGGTTTAGGCTAGCTTAGGTTCACGAGAGAGAGATACGTGTAATATAAAATATACTTTTTTGTTATATAGTTTGAACATTTTATAAGAAAATATTTAATTTTGTTTGCAAATAATAATATTAAAAAGAATTGTGACAAGTAGTTTCTAGTTCCTAAAATCCATACAATAATGACAAAATTAATCATTAGAGTGGTTCATTTTAATATGTTATTATAATAAAAAATAGTTATCATTAATTTGTTACGTTTATATTGATAATAACCTTTGTAACAAAAAGTTGATGATCAAGTGACAACAAAATTTTCACTTTCATATTTCCCTTCCAACCAACACAACCATCTATTCCATCCCTTTATGGTATAATCAATCCATAAATACCATTGACAGTACCCTATTCCCTATCCTACTATCTATTACTGTATATAATATTTGTAAGGAACAGAATCAACGAGCATTCAATGATGGAGTCAAGGATGCGGGGAGCTTATATTCCCAAATAATCTTCCAAGTTATGGAGACTCTTAGCTCAACCATAGTGAGGAGGTAGTAGTCAAAATTTCTTGTTACTTGTTATAGGTCATTCAATCCTTTTCTGCAGGTTCTGATCATTCTAAGCACCAAAACCATGGTGAGCCAATTCTCTGGAGTATTCAAGCTTTCAAAGGCCGATGGAATCCTCTATCTTTTGCAATACCCGAGGAATTTCTGGTAGGGGAGAGATTCCTGATCAAGAAGAAGGCTAAATCAATCTTGGCACAAGCATTATGTTCTACGATGGAGGCACACGTATTCAGGTGCATCTCAACAGCTCCACTCATGTAGAGGAGTTTAGTTTTCTAGGCAATTAACATAGCAACATTGTTTGATTTTTGCTTCGACATGTATGCTTGCCAGTATCTTATTTCATTTGGGATGGTACATAGCTGTTCAGGGTATTTTAGGAGGAAGATTGGACTCTCTTCTTGTACACTCCTTCTAGTTCTTTAAGGAGGATGCTCTCCTTGTGCTATACGGAGAATTGCGTATAAGGCATTCTCGTTAGATGTAAATAACTATTTTGTTCTTTTTTATCAATTTTAATTACTGATTTATCAACAACAAAAAATTCTTGTCACAAAATTTATGAATAGTAGTGATCATAGTGATAATTCCATTTTTATGACAATATTAAGTAAACACTAACTAATTGAATTTTTATTGACAAGAAGAAAAAAAATTAGTGACCAAACTATGTTTTGTCACAACAAATAAACAATATTAGTGACCAATATATGTTTTGTCACAATTACAATTCATTCCTGCCAAAATTACTTTGGCACCAAATTGTCTATGCTTTTAGTGACAGAACTTAGTGATAAAAGAAAATTTGACACTATTAATGTATTAATGGTGTCAATTTAATTATAAAAGATACTAAATTGTCACAATTACCATTATATTAGTGACAAAAAAATCATCGCAATTAATCCAAAAATAGTGCCAATCAGTTATTTTGTCATAAAAAATCTCATATCTGTGACAAATTAATAGTTAGTCACAAAAAGGTTGTCACTAAATTACAAATAGTAGTGACCATAGTGATAGTTTCGTTTTTATGACAATATTAAGTAATCGCTAACTAATTAAATTTTTATTAACAAAAGTTTTCTCCACACAAAGTAAAATATCTTGTGACGATAAACCATTTCATCAAAGCAAGAGAAAAATATTAGTGACTAACGCAAGAGAAAAATATTAGTGTACAAACTATGTTCTGTCACAACGAATAAAAACATTGGTGACTAACATATGTTTTGTCACAATTACAATTCATTCCCGCCAAATTTACTTTGGCTCCAAGTTGCATATGCTTTTCAAGATATAACTTGTGATAAAAGAAATTTTGACATTATTAATATATTAATAGTGAAATTTTAATTTTGAAAGATACTAATTTGTCACAATTGTCATTGTATTAATGACAAAAAAATAAATCATCACAGTTAATCCAAAAAATAGTATCAATAAATTGTTTTGTAAAAAAAAAACCTCATATTTGTGATGAAATGAAAGTTAGTAACAGAAAAGTTGTTATTAGTAAATGTCTTAACTCTTGTAGTGATAGTATTTGTTTGGGTTGAGATGCAGCTATTCAATGTATCCTTGCCAAGGCAGAAAGATTCTATTACGGACACATACTGAAACGATAGTTTTAAAAAGTTGGAAATCAGTTGGAATATGTTATGCTTGTGTTTAAATTGAATCCATGATGGCATGTTTATATTATTGCACACTATTGCGAATTTGACCAGCTTAACTCTTGAAATTGAAATATTCAAGAGCTTCACTGGTACTTAAATACAATAGAAATTTGAATATTAGATCACAAATAATGGCTTTAGATTCTAAGGGACTAAACCTGTTATTTGATGGAAACCAATGATTTGAAGAACTTATATTGTCTAAGTTGTAACGTGTGAAATATACATAACAAAAATGGTGGCTGGGGTTAATTCCAAAAACATTTCAGTTAGTTTCTTAGAGATCATCGAGCAACAAGGTTAGCAAGGATTGTGGGCTGGCAATGCCATTATTACTATTCAAATAATCCCTACTTAGGCCATTGAGCTTGCAACATTTGAGAGTGTCAAGAGATTTTTCAAATGTATACTCTTTTACTTATGCTAAATATGAGAAGAAAGCATATGTTTACTATTTAGCTACTTGATCATCTCTTTTCTTTTATGAAAAATGGTTTAATTCGGATTTAGTAAATCCATTCTTAATCAAAAGTGTGAAAGAGATTTACTAGGTTGTTGTTTCATCTTTACTAGGAAAGAGTGTAAAAGATTTACTCCATAACTTACAAGATAAATAAATTACTAAATTTTCTCTGCTCATTTTTTATAGATGCAAGCATGGCATTTAAGGAGAAGCTCAATTTGTTATCTTCAAGGCCTTTATTGAGCTTCATGCTTCTAGTGATGACTCCGTTACAGCAAAACAGATAGAGCGCAACTTATATTTGAGCTCCCACAAGTTCTGCTCTATGCTAACTTCACAGCTTCACAACACAGTTAAATTGTTGCATATTATGAATTCTTATACAATTAATTAAGCTTTTTGGATTATTATAGGTTCAACATGGACAATGCTAGGTAGTCGTACGAGTTATGTTCTAACTTTTTTGTAACTTGAGCATTTATAATTTGTAAATTGATCTTTTTATTTATTATTTTATCTATAAAAATTGTTAAAGTTATAATTAAAATCTTGTCTATCAATAATATTCTTTATGTTAGTATAATTTAATGATATTTTATTTTTTATATACAATACTTCATATTTTGAATTAATAATATTTTTATACAATTTATTTTAAAAAAAATTACAATAAAAATATATCGATACATTATATTAAAAAATATATTTTTCAATAATATGTATTAAAAATGTAACAAATAATTTGTTGCAACATTGTATAATATTTGGTTAAAGTATAGCTAAAAATATATAGTTACGTTTATAAAATGTAGCCAAAAATATTTGGCTACGTTTTCACTTTTAGCTACAAAAAAAATAGAGTAAAAAACTATTGGCGACAATTTTTGAAAATGTAGCTAATAGTTTTTGGTTATTAAAAGAAAGAGGTAGTCAAAAACTATTGGCAACGATTTTTTAAAAACATCACCTATAATTTTCAACTATGAGGATTTAGTGACGTTTTGGGTGAGGAAATAGAAACGCAACTAAAACTATAGGCAACGTTTTTTACACATTTAGTTACGATTTTTTTATGGTTAAATATCAACTTTGTTGTAGTGCCTTTTACTCTATTTATTCATATTTTATTAAAATTATATTGTTATTATTAAAGCATATATTGTAACATTCCTTAGCTTAACAACCCTATAATTGAATCTAAAGAAGGCAAATCAATTATATCCCCACTGCTTTTATTTTTATTATGTTTGAAGAGGAAAGTCTATATCTATGTTTGTGGTGATGATGGCTTTCTTTAACCAATTATAACACCATGGTCTGATCATTCATCATTAGAGAAAACCCAGTTTTAATAATAACCCATTAGCATGTTGAACACTATGAAAGAGATTATAATTGGAGAAGGTGGCAGACAACAAACAATACTAGTCTATACAGACTATTCCTCAATAGCCAACACCTTCTACTCCAATATAAACACCTCTACCACTGCCATCGTCGTTAACATAAACCCTTATAGGTGGCAAATTAGAGAGAGATGAATAAAAGGACGATGTGTACTCTAACATAGGATGTAAAACTGGGAATGATGGGCTCTATTTTTAATACAAAATCTATCATGTATGCTCTTTTAAACCAAACTAGATGAAAGTTTAGAGTTCTGTTGATTTGAAGCGTAACTGAATCGTTTTCCAAACGTTGTGATTCTTTTTTTATGCTACTAAACGTTAGAGTCTGAGCTAACTTCATAAAGGGAAAATTTGAACTCAAATATTTATACAAAAATTTAAATTAGACCTAAATATTTGGTAGTGGTTGAAAAGAACCTTAAGATTATAAAAAAAATTTGTTTAAACCTCAGATTAAGGAAACCCCATATTCTCATTTGGGTTGTATCAAATTTGATAATCTGACATTTTATTTACTTTTTGGGTCCCAATATGTTAGTTGGACATGCCAACTAACAAAATAGGCTCACTAACACTGCCCCTCTTATTGTCTAATGGTCTGGAATCCTAAATCAAATAATTAGTTAAATCTTTGGATATGTATTGTAGTCTCCTTTCTTCTCTCCATCTGCATCTCTTCTCTATTTGTCTTCATTTGTGGGGGCTGTTTGTCTTCATCGCACTTTGGCAAATCTTTTATTACATCTTAGATTCATTAACGAATTTGAATTGAGCTTTAGTATTGGCAAATGGAGGAACTGGTTGGACTTAGACACCTTAAATATTATCAGTTCTTAGAATAGTAGAGACGTGTATTACACAGCTGGGACTCTGGTTTATTACATGTTCCGAGCATTCCTCATTCCCTCACTCAGCCGAAGATGGTTTCCTCTTGCAATGAATGCCTCCTTTATCCAGTTCTTTAGTTTTGGAATTAGGTCTTCCTCTTTAGTGTGTTTTTGCTGAAATGTTCCAAGTTTTCTTTCCTTCCACAAACCATATACGCAGCAGATTAGTGTAAGTCTAAACAGCTTCCGGTCTCCTTTCAACCTGAATCGAATTCTGCTTGCCCAGCTAATAATGCAGGTCCAATAGTCCGGTAGCTTGAGAAACAATTTGCATACATTTTAAACCCCGGTTTTGCCTTGCATATAACGATTTGTATTCCTTAACAGAATTGTCATGAGAAGAAGTGCATGCTTGGTTCAGGCTGTACGTCAAATTAACTTTTCCCGGACATAGGTTCTGTGTTTTTAAGTCACCAATACAATACGGTTAATTAGCTAGATTATGACACTCCACTTAATCCACTAAGAAACATTAAGATGAAAGGCTTTTGGTATTCACGTTTCCAGGAAATTTCACCGAGCATTACGTTTTCAACTACACAAAAATAGGACCATAGACATCACGATATCTTGCTAGATCCATCAACAGCAGCAAAAAGTTGGAAACAAGTACGGACCCTAACTAGCTGAGTAGACTAAGTCTCTTACAACACATGACAACTTCAGTTGAAAGGTTGCATTTAATTTAATAATGTTGATAGATACCGTTATGATCTGGTGGGAACAGGCAAAGTACGTCTTGGAAGAACTTAAGATGCCATAAATTGATGTAATCTTATGTAACGCGCGCATTTCTAGGCTAAGCCGAAAGATGGTTGCCAGACCTACCATATGCTGCCTTCCCTTGGCCTACAAGACACCTTCCTACCGAGCCACTGGTGTCTGATTTTGTCAGGTTCTTTTTCATTTTGTGCATTCTATTTTCAAGTGTACGAATCACTAATGGGTCCAATTGCACCACTATGCCAACCATGTCATTATAAGCCTCTAAATTGTACCACTAAAGTAAGTCACTAATCTTGATTAGCCCTAATTAAACACCCTTTCTAGCTGTTAGGTGTTAAGTAGTGTGATTTAGACCCAACCCACGTGATCCTGTCGAGATTTCCTGATCGCTTAGAACATGACTCACAGTAGCAAAAAAATGGAATATCTCTTTTGTACTTTTTCATAGTGAATTAATATCACCTTTTGTAATCTTGAGTGTTGATACTCAAATTGGTTGATTAGCCTGCAGATTCCAGGCTGTGGAAAGCACTCGTGTAAGATGGGTTCCAAGAAATATTTTTTACTTTTGGCTATCCGTGTACACTTTTCATGTACACAGTTTTGTGCTTCTTTGAATCCGTTTCTCCATCTGTGATCGAATGAATAAGAGAATCCCCTCAGACATAATGTCTGTAAAATTGAACTAAACTTGCCAAACTCCAGGGCTAAAAACATTTTTAGTATAAGCCATAGATACAAGATATAATAGACTTCTATTCTTAATCAATTTAAAGTTTCGAAGTATAAAATATAAGAAGGCAATTATATAATTAACTAATTACTGATAGTTATTCATGAATAATTTTATTAAATAAAAAAATTTTATTTATCTTATCATTATGTTCATTGGAAAACATTGGTAGAGGAACAAAAAGATAGAACATGAAATTTATGTTAATCTTCGATATCGATAACTGATGCTCTATCGTGCTAAAAAAGGAAAAAACAAAAGGATCAAACTAATCAAATCACCTTTTGTTTTGTGGAGGTTTGAGAGTTTTTTTTTTTTTGTTGCTTTTTCTATTTTTTCAATAGCACTACATGACGCTGGAGTAATGTCTTCCATTCCAATTACGATTACAATCTTGTCATATAATAAGTCTGATAGATTACTCTGGGATAAACACATACACATCATAATTTAAATTAACAATTTGAAGGAGAAGTGAAGTATATTACAAATTAAAGTATTCTTTTGCATGCTTGGCCATACATAGAACTTTTTGGATTTTGTGTATGTTTAGAGACACTTGCTAAGCTGGTTAGTAGTTAGTCATGATAAATTTATCCATTCCCATAAATTTTAACTATGACAAAATGTCGATGGTAAACTTCCCTCCCGACTAGCTATCAACCTCTGGAGTCCTCCGTTAAAATTTTGTTTATGTTCAAAGAGTAGAAAGACTTGTCATTATAATCCCTCTAAATTAGTATACGTGAGACAAGGATCCTAAATACGCACCACCAAATTCCATATATGGCCTACTTACCACCTAACCTCACCATATATTAGGGTTCTCTTCATTTGCAGTTACAGAACTGACACATCTTAACAAATACCTAGCACCTATGAGTAGAGGTGGCAGCTACGGCGGTGGGCAGAGTTCCCTGGGTTACCTTTTCGGCTCCGATGAGCAGCCTAATGCACCGCCGCCTTCACGCCCTGTTAACCTACCGCCTTACGGTGTTGACACTACCCTAGAGCATAAACCTACTGATAGTCGTCCTTCCGGTGACGACAAGCAGAAACTCGCCTCAAACAACTACCATAGAGCTCAAGGCCAGAATTCAGGGAACTTTATTACTGTAAGTTATGCACAGTACTTATATATTTAGAGGCTATTTGATGAGAATCTATATGTTTGCGGTAGCATATCTGAGTTCAATTATTGACTTACAACATGCATGATTTTCCATCAGGATCGTCCAACCACTAAAGTCAAGTCAGTTCCAGGAGGTGATTCATCTCTGGGGTATCTGTTTGGAGACAAGTGATATCAAGATTGCTTCTTTATGCTCCCAATTATAGGCTATATGTATACCCGCTTGGATGGTTATTAATTTCCTAGACATTGTTGGGGATGATTTGCAACTAAGCTAAAGCATGTTAATAAGGGATTTAGTTCCCAGTAAGTTTGCGTGTGTTTATCTTGCAGCTAGCTAGCATATGCGGAGTCTTGTTTCATCATGTAATCTGACTGAATATCTAGCGAAGCAAATTAATCAGTCAGCTTAATTATAAATATTACGATGTCTTAGTGCCTTGTCTGCTACCAAGCCGTATGTCTGAATTAAATGAAACAAGTTCCTATTTCTCACTATTGTATCATCTAATGTATATGGTTTGTTTGGTCAATGACATAAGCTTGGAATTGCTCTCCACAGCCATATTTAGAATGGTAAAACTTCACATTTTCAGAGATTTTCTATTCAACTTTCCTTTTCTTTTTCCTATCCTTTCTTAATTGGTGCAAAAGTCTTGAGATTTCTCTGATCCTATTCGTCATGAAATCTATACGGAAGACGGGTCTAAGTGGTGACCCTTTTGATTTTTTAATGTCATTTCTTCTTATTGACTACATATACATATGTGTATATATATTCGCTTGTGTACTTGTGTGTGCCCGTCTGTGTCTCTGGTACTGAAGGTTTGATTTTCAGAAGTCACAACTGAAGAAATAGCTTTCTTTAAAGGCAATGGCTTTTATATAGAGCAAGTTCAACCGCACGAACTTAAGACTAGTTGACGTCTGAATCTAACGCTGTATCTGAACGCAATTGGAGTTATTTAGCATCCTTATATTTCGTTTTCATGTCCATTCTGTTGCTCCTAATAATTAGAGACTAAAAATTGAGATGATAATTTAAAGAATATTCATTTCCCGCTTCAAGTTGTTTGTGTGGCCGTCTGAAATGTATCATATATCATCATCATCATTTGTAGCATATAAAGCTGTTCCTTCTGTCACTTTTTATCTGCCCTGACAAAGGTGACTAGCTAGCGATTGTTTATGTATATGCGGATAAGATTGCAAAATTATCCCCTGTACGCTTTCCCTCCATTTCTGGAAATATTCTTCACTGACAAAGGTGATTAATGGTTGCCTTTCCTCAATTTCTGGTGTATATGCAAAATTAGCACCTTTAATTTCTGGAAAAAATTTCTTCATGCATACAGTGGATTTGTTATGAACAGATGAAAAGTAGGGGATTCTATAGTTGACATCTAATTTGCAGAAATAAAGGTCCAAAGAAGGTTATGAAGCGACGTGAAGTTTTCCTCCTGAGAGTTGACAGTTCACATTGGAGTGGAGAGCTTGGAATTGTTGATTGTTCAATGAATAAGATGCTAGACACTCATTACAATTCATCTGGCATTTCAAGTTCTATATTACGTTTTGTGATTTTCCTAGAAAGAATATTATAGTCACGAGATATAGACATACTCGTGCATATATATATATATGGTGTAAGGAAACGGTAAGAAAAAGTGACTTTGTTGCTGTTAGCGCATTATAACATGCAAATATGACAGTTTTGTGATTTTCCTAGAAAGTATATTATAGTCACGAGATATATACATACTAGAAAGCATATTATAGTCACGAGATATATAAATACTCGAGTATATATATATGTCATATTTGCATGTAATAATGCGCTAACAGCAACAAAGTCACTTTTCCTTACGGTTTCCTTACACACCGTGGCACTAAGTCATCTTCCATCTTCATTGGTAATGCTAATGACTCTAGTCCTCTTACCAACTCTTTTGTGAACCAATAGAGGTAGACTTATAGTTCCTTTTTCAGCCGTAGATTCAAAGAAAACTTAGTCTCTGATGACAAGTTAATTAAAATATCACAAAGTTTAATTTATATAAAAAGAAGAGTTAGTACTAGAATTATTCATTTTTGTTATAGGCCACTATAATACATCATATAATTTTGGATAAAGGTATCAATATATTTTTAATATTTTCACTATAATCAAATAAGTTTATAACATTTAATTATCTGTTAATTAATTTTAATATTATGATATATTCATGAAATAAAATTTTTATTTAAACAGAATTTGGCAACAACTGTAATGTTAATAATTTTTATGTGATAATAACTAAGGCTTACGTATACTAAAAAATATAAAATATTCATTATTATGTTGATGGGAGACCCAATGGGAACTTGTCCTCGAGAACTTTCAACAAGACGGAGCTATACCCGAAAACAGCTAGAATCAAACACACGGAAGCACAAGAAACAAAATTGAAAATATAGAAATAGAACACAAAGAGAAAAGGGGTTAGAAGAATGATAGTCAATGGAAAAAACTGTAAGAGAACTTGTCTCTTAGAACCTTAGCAAGAATGTTAGTCAATAGAAATAACCCTTAAGAGAACTTGTCTCTTAGAACTCTAATCTTGGAACATCACAAAGAAAGACCACTCTTTCTATAATTCAAGTATTCTCAAAGAATACAAAGAAAGAAAGAATGCTCTTAATAATACTCAATATTACTTATGTTCTAAAAAAGAAACTAAATAAAAGGAAATAAATCAATTCCTAAAAGGAGACAAAATAAACTTGGAAAGATGTTGACTAGATGACCTTATTTCAAGGAAAAAACAAAATAGAAACCAATTAAAACATGATCTGGACCTTACGTCCTTCTCCTTATTTTTAAATGACACATAGTATTTTAAGTGAGTTCTCCCGATTAGACTTCATATGGGCTTTTAAACACTTCATGTTGGGCTTCAAGGAGTAAGACAATGTCTCTTGGACCTTTATAAGATAAATCTAACTTAACAATATGGGCTCTATCTCTTGAAGTTCTTAGATCAAAAAATTCAATGCTTGCTTCATTGCTTTGGCACTAGCTCTTGTCATTAGGGCTCTAACATCTTGTAATGGATCTTTAGGAATATTAAACTTGAATGTTGAGTTTTTGATATCGGAATTTCGTTTAGCCCCCTACCTTGCACGTTCAGACTTCAATTTTGATCCAATTTTAACTCCTAAGCCTCTTTTTGCAAGCTCATGTCCATGCAAGTCCTATTCTAGGCTTCCTTGAGGTGGATCGCACCGTGTAGGCTTCTTTTTCTTGTTTTTCACATACTTATGGTTCTCCATCATAAGTAGTGATATGTTAAAAACTAATATGTAAATATTTGATAATGTTAATTTTAATTTATTAAAATTATAAGATTTAGAACTTATTCGTTAAAAAATAAAAACATTAGTAACTAATTTGTATTTTATATTTAAAATTCTCAAGGAGTGGGGCATAGATTAATTAAGTCTTTAATTTTGGAAAATTTACAAATTTAAAAGATTTTAATTTTTTAAGAATTTTAAATTTAGTGATTAATATTTTAAAATTTTGAACTTAATAATTAATATTCAAATTTGGTGTCATCTAAATTAAAAAAAATGTCATCTCCATCAAT
>JAOSBN010000179.1:33154533-33179120 GCA_027563595.1 Erythroxylum suave
GTGGTTTAAAATAAAAATATAAAGACAAAATCTTGTTTGACACGACAGAAGAGTTCCCGTGGAAGCAAAATGGAGAAAAGATATGAATCAAAATGTGTCAGAATAACTTGAATACAATAATGTCTAATGTAAAAGGTGAATAAGCAACAGAAATAAACAAAAGATTTACAGTGACAAAGACGAGGATCCATCCATAACTTAAAAGTATTGTATATAAATAATTTCCAGGAATTAAAATGTCGAATATTTTTTATTGGTAACTGTCCCCTTGGAAGTTATGGATTACTGACGTGGATTATCACAATCATAATTTTACAAAACTTGGCGTGGATAGTGTCGGCTGAGGCACAATTTTAAGGTTTTCTGGCCAGTATCAATATCATTCATGTGTGGAGTGTAATGATTTCGCAGATAATGGACCATAATAAATGAATAGACAAACGCAAGGTAGGTAGTAGTGGCCACTGACAGGAGAAATGAGTATGCAGGAACAGAAAGGGGTCGGATTGTATGTAATTATTCAATTGCAATGTGATCCATATTTTTCTGCGAATTTAGCTTAGGTTGAAATCAGAAACGACTGCATAATATCATGGTAATTTTTAATTGTTATTCTCGTGACTGCTTCAGTTGTTATGAGTTTAATATTACATAAAACGAGAAAAAAAAAAGTAGGAATTTTTAATTCTAGAGATTGTTTTTTACATCAAGATTCCCAATCCAACCAGAAAAGGCTGACGGCTGGCCTGCAATGCTTTCTGTATGTGTTTAGGTGATTGAAGCTAAAGCAAATGACATTTTGTTTCTTAGAAGACTCCCATATGCTTTGGGAAATGGCAACTCCTGTAATTTTACTTTAAGTAACTAAGCCTCAAATGGACGATATAAATTCTCCACCCTCCTCTCCCATGCACCGAAGAGTCTAGTTATTTTCAGATATGAAGTTGTGGGCAAGTCGAACGAGATGGCAGGTATACATGTGCTTTCCCTGTTCTTTCTTGTCAAATTCCACTGATAATCTTGCTTCTCTGAATGAAACAGGGGATTGTTGCTATACTAGCACTTGATCTGTTGCTATTTTTTGGTACCAGTGGAGTAGAAAGCGGAGAGAATCCGAATTTGGAATGCCTCCATTATGTGGCTATGAGTTGCAGAGCTCATAGTGCCTCAATAACAGATTTTGGAGGAGTTGGAGATGGAACAACTTCAAACACACAGGCTTTCAAGGCTGCAGTTAATTATCTGAGCCAATATTCATCAGATGGAGGTGCTCAACTCTATGTTCCTCCCGGAAGATGGTTAACTGGTAGTTTCAATCTCACCACCCATTTCACTCTGTATCTTGACAAGGAGGCCGTTCTTCTTGGTTCGCAGGTGACAATTTCTTAAGATTGATGTTTTTTTTTTATCTTTTTTGGTTTCTGTTCGAATGATCGAATGCTGTCGGAGCAATCTGGTTAACTATTGGAGCGTAGTTGGTGACTTAAACAATAAACAATTACATGGAGAAGTTTGTTTCTTTCAGTTACATGCTGTTTCCTGTTGTGCCTTTGGTGGCAATTAGGAGGAGAAGATTGTTCAACAAAATTCTCGAAAGAAATCTGGGTTACATAATTTTAAAACTGATTTTGAGGGTTGAAATTGACAAAGTTAAAGAAAGTAGTTGCAGAGGAAGAACAGCAATTGAAGCCACAGTTGGGATTTTTTTCCAAGTGTCAAATGCTGCCTGCTAGTTGAAAAGTCTTGGTTTTGTGAAGTCTTAAAGCAGAAACCTATACTTTTCTACCAACAGTTGACATTAGTAGATGTAAATGAAATGAGCTTTAGGGTTGTAGAGTGGGCCACTCTGATCAAATTGTGTAAACTAGGTAGAAACAGAAACTTCAGAATTTAATGCTTTTGGACCAGATTGGTTTAGAGTTCTCTTCATGGGTCCAAACAGAATCGAGACTTGGGACTCGTGTGATAAACATTCAGAAACAACTCAAATCGCTAAAATTGATTGATATCAAATTTGAATTTTCTTCTTCCCGTGGTTAGGTAGTTTTACCAAATAATCTGAACTTTATTATCCCTCACAGATTAACATAGTGAACTTTTCCTAATTTAGGACGAGGGCGAATGGCCCGTGATTGATTCCCTTCCATCCTATGGTCGAGGAAGGGATACAGAAGGCGGAAGGTATAGCAGTCTCATTTTTGGAACCAATCTAACAGATGTTGTAATTACAGGTATTCAACCGTAAATTTTAAGTTAAAAAAACATTTGAGATGTCTATACGATGTTGACCAAGACTGTATGTGGTTTTAAAGGTGCCAATGGAACCATTGACGGTCAAGGTGATGTATGGTGGCAAAAATTTCGCAGTGGGCAACTGAATTATACTAGGCCGTACCTCATAGAATTGATGTTTTCTAGCGACATTCAGATATCCAATCTTACATTGATCAACTCACCTTCTTGGAACGTGCATCCTGTTTATAGCAGGTACCTGTCTTTGTCTCTGGGTCTACTTGATTGTTGCTTCTTTTTCTGCTTTGCCGTGTTCTCGTCTCTTACTTGTGTTAATTAAATGCAGTAATGTTGTTGTTCAAGGATTAACCATTCTTGCTCCAGTGACATCTCCAAATACTGATGGCATCAACCCAGGTATCAGCTTTGGAGATTGAATAATCCTTTTAAAGCTTAACTAATGAAATTTAACAAGCAGAGGGTGTTTTCGCATTATATGAACTTCAGACTCGTGCACAAATACCAAAATTGAAGACTGCTATATTGTATCTGGAGATGATTGTGTGGCTGTTAAGAGTGGTTGGGATGAGTATGGAATTGCCTTTGGGATGCCTACAAAGCAGCTGGTCATCAGAAGACTCACTTGCATATCTCCAGACAGTGCAGTGATAGCACTAGGAAGTGAGATGTCCGGTGGGATTCAGGATGTGAGGGCGGAGGATATCACAGCTATTAATTCAGAATCTGGCGTAAGGATCAAAACTGCTGTAGGAAGAGGAGGATTTGTGAAAGACATATACGTGAGAGACATGAAGATGAGTACAATGAAATGGGCATTTTGGATGACTGGCAATTATGGGTCTCATCCTGACCACAATTATGATCCTAATGCAATACCATTGATTCAAAATATCAACTATCATAACATGGTTGCTGAGAATGTAACAATGGCAGGTAGACTGGAGGGCATTTCTGGTGATCCCTTCACAGGAATTTGCATATCTAATGTTACCATCGGACTTGCACAAATCCCAAAGAAGCTTCAGTGGAATTGCACTGATATTGCAGGGGTTTCAAGTTCTGTGACTCCCAGACCTTGCGATTTGCTAGAAGACCAGGGACCTGGGGAGATTGCCGCCTGCAATTTTCCAGAAGACAGCCTGCCGATTGAGAACATGGAGCTTAAGATGTGTTCTTACGCTCGAAGATATTTGTGAAGATGGGACTTTTGCTTTCTGTACGTCCTATTAATTATCTAATCTGACTTGCTCTATCCCTGAAGCTGTCAAAGTTATACCTGTTAATTCCACGCCTATTAATTTGTCAGTTGAAGGCTATATTTGGCTATAAACTTCTCACGTTTAACGCAATCAGACTTCCATAAATCTTCAATTTTCTACTTTCCAAACTCTATATCAATAAATCTAATCAAGAATTCATGTCGCCATGTAAGATGTCTCCAGCAGCCAATGGAGCACGTATCTAACAGATACTAGCAATAAACCAAAACGTCGAAGTAAGGTCACAACAAGAATACTTTTTAAGAAATCCGCATTCAATAAACCAAAACGTCGAAGTAAGGTCACAACAAGAATACTTTTTAAGAAATCCGCATTTTGGTATCTGAATTTCATTCGCATTATAGGAAGAAAGCAACTATATCAAATATTACACAAACTTTTGTTTGATCCACATTTTACATCCATCATGCCTTAGCATCCAGACATTATGCATCACCAGACCAAACAATATGGACCTCTTCTATAGGAATCTAGGTGTGTAGTGTCATTTGTACTCCTTAATTGATAATGGCCAACATGATCATTATAATCCATTGATAAATATCACCTTTATCTAGCAAGTTGAATCTGGATTGAATTTCACTGCTTCCCTCCAGATGAGTTCTTTGATGTGCTCTTCAGTACATGATGGATGCTCAAAGTCAAAGTGGAAAGGCCTAGGACATACGGGTTCATCATTGATATCATGAAGAGAAGCCAAGTATGGATGAAAAAGTGCCTCATCAACTGCAGCCGGATGCACACAATAACTATACAAGGTTATCTTACTATACAAGGTTAAAAGATAAAACACAGGCATGAAGGATAAGCCATTACATCACTTGAAATCTGGCAATTCGTTACTCATACCTGTAATGCGTTTAGTAGGATCAAACACAAGCATTTTTTCTAGAAGATCTACAGCCCCATTAGACATATTGGGAAACCTAGCGGAGAAGTTCTGCTTTCTATACTGTGGAAGCTGTCTGACATACTTTCGGGCATTATCACTTCGGAGAAAACCAAGGCTGGCGTCATCAGGTGAACCTATTAACTTCATACAAAAACAGAAAGGAATCCACATGTCATGTTGCAAGTAAGAATTGATTAAACAAATATAGCTCTCCACGGAAGGACAACTCCTGTAAAGTTAATTATTTCAATTAGGTTTCACCATTCGTAATGTACATGGTGCAAGTTCCAAAATCAAACCTCTGTAATCAGCCTCAGTTGATGGACATAATCTTTTCCAGGAAACAGAGGTTCCCTGGTCATTATTTCACCAAGAATGCAACCAACAGACCAGATATCTATTGCTGCGGTGTACTCTGAGCAGTTAAGGAGCAATTCTGGTGCACGGTACCAACGGGTTACAACATACTCAGTCATGAAATCTGTTTCAGATGTTGTCCTTGCTAATCCAAAGTCTCCTATTTTAAGGTCACAATTAGCATTGAGAAACAAATTGCTAGGCTTCAGATCACGATGCAGCACATTGGCAGAGTGGACATATCTCAAGCCTCGTAATAACTGATACAGAAAGTACTGCAAAGATTTGATAAATATTTTATCAGATCCTACACAAAATTCAAACTCAGTCCAGGTTGGCCATACCCCAACGTAAAGCTTTCATCAAAACAGTAACATTTTGAGTCCATGAAATAGAATAATATTGGTTCACTTTTTGAGATTCACCAATCAAAATTTGAAGAAAACTACTTTCTTGTTTTTGCTGTAAAACTTGAAAAAGGAAAATTATTTGTATGAACAAATAGCAATTCCCAAGATGTCTACTACATCTGTAATGGGTTTGTGGATTGGGCCCTTCAGCTAAAAATAATTGAAATTTGCAATAGCATCTTCAAGAAGAGGAAGAGTAACATCCATTATTCAAATACGTTCCTCTTTTATACTCTCGACCAAGCTATAGGCTAACATTAGAAATTTGTTCACTACATTTAACCATATGCCTTAGTCTATTTCACTATTCTTCCAGCCGAGACTAATAAGATAAGGGCAAGACAAGAAGCTGGGACTTTAGATATTGTAGAGTAAAAACTATGATAGTGGCTCAATACTCTAGAGACTTCTTTTACATTACTTTTCAGCAACAAAACCAAACCCCACCAGAGAAGCCCTATAGTAAACCCAAAAACCTAGCCTTGCCATTTAAGAAAGGAAAAGTGCATGTATGATAGTCGTTGATTGTCCATAATAACTAGAGAGAAACAGATGTCCACAGAGGCATAGATTAAAAATACATATTAAAGAACCTAAATACAAATTTCATTATTTGTCTATTGCGATTTGTGATTTATTTTTGTTCTCCTCTCCTACAAAATAATATCTACATTGAACTGAAAACTGCTTGTGTGTTACTAATTATGTGATGTTGCATAAATGTCCGATCTTAATATTTTCAAGAAATATGTTTGAGAACATGATATACCATGAAACCCAATATGTGATCAAAGCATCTAATGAACACATCAGCATGCACATGGATAGTAACAAGGTTTTGAACTAAATTGTTTACACAGTAAAAAATGATCGTCAGTGCCAAACCTGACAGTGATCATCAGTCAATGGTTGATCAGAAGCAATAATTTGATGCAGGTCAGTGTCCATTAATTCATAGACGACATACACATCATTGAAGTTCTCCTTCTTTGGAGGTCTTATAATATCCCTGATTGCAATAACCTAAGGGTGGGTAAGAGCATAATACAGTACAGAAGATATTGTTGAAGTTAGACCCTCTTCCCAACGTAAAAATGTAAAGAAAAACCAACTTAAGGAAAAGAAAATGGTAAAAGTAAGCCGCTAAAGATATCATGACACCCTGTAACAATGTTAGTATCCAATAGGAACACAAATCAATGGGGAAAAAGTGTTGATTTTAGCTCATATTATTTCTTTACGTCATCTCATAATTAATACGATACCTATATTATTTAACTGCTTTCCTTTTAGAGTTTGAAATGACAGGGTTGAAAAGTCACATATAAGCATTAATAGTAGCAATCTCTTTATTCAGATATCTTTGCAAATATGAGCAGAGGTCATACCGGAATTGCAGCTTAAATAGCTTCATTGCTAGATGCTATAAGAATAAGACAGCAAGCAACAGTTGGTAAACGGGAAATCCTCATTGGTAATGATCAATACAAAAGAATCTGCTTCCACTCAAGGAGCCCATCCTCACCAAGAGATGCTTAAATCAGTAAAACAGAGAGCTGCAATTTTTTTTTAATTTTCTTTTACTCAAAACTGTCCATACTCTCCAAGAGATGCTTCAATCAGTAAAACAGAAAGTTGTGAGTGTTTGCCATTTTGCTCTAGATTGATCGTAAGATGTTTTAGTTTACTAAAGTATTAGGCAAGATGTTCATCAGCTTATTCTTTCTTTTGATGCAAGGAATTCCATAGAAACATATAGGTGAAAAAACAAGTTGATGCTGCCAAGACAGATATGAAACTTACATTTTCATGATCCATGTGTTGGATAAGTTTAATCTCTCTTAAAGTCCTTTTGGCATCTATCCTGTTGTCAAAGGCATTACCAATCTTCTTAATGGCAACTTCCTCACGGCTCTCAGAATTCACAGCAGCACTGAGAAAGAAAGTTCAGACATCAGTATGTATCTCTCTATCAAGCAGCTAACCAAAGAAAGGACAATGTTAAATCCTTTGCATAGTGCTTATGCCAGAAGAGGATCAATCAACAATTGTTCAAACTTACCATCGTTCAACGTACACTGCAGCAGAAGGAATAAAAGCCAAAATATTTAACTTGCAAATAGGATAAACATTAGACAATGTCATTCAGATGCAAAGATGCCACGGTGAAATGACCAAAAAGTATAATGGAAACGAATTACAACTGCATACATGACTAAAATACGAAACTTATCCATTTTCCACAATCCCGTTCATCAAAACAGAGACAAAAAGATACCTGCTCCTTTCATACCTTTGCACGGCAGAATTGCGTCATTATATGAGAATCATTATTCCGTGGATCAACTGATTCTTACAAGTAGAACAATAAGTCCTTAAAAGAGATAAAGTTACTAGACCAAGTTCAAGTACATAGTATATCTAAATGGTTCAGGCGCTAACAGGAGTTAGTGTTTGTAGGAAAGAGGGAGGTCTGTAGTTAACTGATACAAGAATTCTGGAGGCCACGAAGAAACCATCTATATTCTCAACTTCTGCGCAGGGTGGACATCGTTTGTTTTAAAATACTATTAGTCCAATCCACAAAGAAAAGAAGATCTTTTGGCCTAGGTTTAACATTATCAATAGAAGTTGAAGACATCAATTGAAACTACATATTGAATTTATTAACAAATTGGATTCAATTACATTAATGAGATTGAATTCAATTCAATTTATACTGTTTGGAACAAACCCGGTAATATTAGAATTGAATTCAGTTACACTGTTTAAAACACAATCAAAATGAATTCAATTATTTCATATGACATTTTTACCCTTGACTAAAAAATAATCTTATTAAATAATAAACATTCACATTTACATACAGCAAGTTATAAACATTAATTTCATTATAAGTACTATCATCAAAAAAGTTAATTATTAAAATAAAAAGAAAAAATTTGAGAAATGCAAAAGAATGTAGACAGGATGGTAAAATGAAAGGAGAAGTTAAATCATCTAAAAGAGAACGATGATTATAGATAATAAATCAAAAAAGGAAAAGAGACCCATGAACAAGGAAAAGGGAAAACTTGGATATGGTGGGAGGTGCTGATTCAAGGTGGAGAATGTGTTGCTGTTCGTTTCTTGGTAGCAGGGGCTGCTTGAGGTAAGAGGGGCTGCTAGAGGTGAAGAGATATATAGTAGGGTTCTTGCTTTTAGATAGGTATTTTTGGAAGGACATTTTCATTGTTCAAAAGAAAGATTGGAGTCCCAAGATATAATTCAATTCTCATGCTTTTTCAGGTGAATTCAATTTTTAAAGAGAGATGGGTTTCAATTACATGCATGAATTGAACCCATCCCTTTTTTTTGTTTACAAACACCTGAATTAAATTCAATACTGCAATTGAATTCAATTCATACCATTCCAAACACCCTGTATCAGTCCAATCCACAAAGAAAAGAAGATCTTTTGGCCTAGGTTTAACATTATCCAATAGAAGGTAAAGACATCAATTGAAACTGTATCAACAAGCATGCTCATGCCAGATTAAAAAGGATCTATACATTTCAAGGAATCAGCAAAGAGGCGGGATTAGCAACTGACCAGACAATTCCATAAGCACCGCGACCAATGGGTCGGAGAGGAGGCACATATTTGCTAGAAACCTCAAACAAGTTACCGTACACATTGTATTGAACGTAACGACCTCCGTGTGTGACGACTCCTTTAATCTTACTGGTACCGTCAGTCTCTGTGCTTGACTCTTTTGTTGTAGCGGCCATGTCTTCAAACAACTTTCTCTCTTTACATGTGAGACGGGCATGCGATTAACGAGAAGTATAGTATGTACACCTCCTCCTCCTGCATCAATGATACGAAACAGAGAAAGGCAACTAGCGAAGGATGGGTGTACGCAGAGCAGAGCAGAGCTTTCTGGGTTCCGCGAAATGAAGGAGACTTTCTTCCTGCTGCTTCAACTTGTTTAAGGCTTCGGTTGTTCCGATGTGCGTAAATATGAGGTCCAAATCCAATAGATCACCACCAAATTAGTCAATAACACATTAATTAATGCCCTCTTGTGTTAAGTAGCACGAACAATTTAAATAGAATATACAGATTAAAGATGTGATTTTTTGAGAATTCATAATTGAAATTACGAACACCGTCGTCATAATAATACCCCTGTGTTTTCACTAGTTGACTGCCAAATATGAAATTAACTAGGAATGGACCGTATATACAACACGTATTTTAATAAGTTGTTGCTATAAAACCTATATTAAAATCTTGTTTTGTTTTTTCTTTTTTCTTCCTAGTATTGTTATATTATATTAAACAGACAGGCGTATCTGACTATTTTTAGATTTCATTTTCTTCGTCCAGTCCACTCTTCCCATGTGTTACACGAGTAAGAGCGAGCAGAGCAGTTATGTATTTATTTATGGTTGTATGGGCACAAGTTAATAATGAGGTAATTGATTTACCTCTTTCAGAATCAGCTTCTTCCAAACACAATGCATTCCCAACTTCCTATATTTAATACGCCCTTTCAATGGATTGGCTGTAGTGTATACATCACATTCAATTTTAAGACGGGCCTCTAGAAGGATGTGGAATATCCACTGCCTTGCCTAGATTTTATCATGGATTTTAGATTTTATTCATTTAATTAATCTCTTTCTAATCAATTTTTAGGTAATTTGATTACCTATTCTTAACAAAAGATTATGTGAGACTTTATTTGTGTTATTATCGATTATGCTTGCTTTAATTACAAATTGTCACGTGGATCCAACTAAATATTTAGACACTCAATTCAATAGAATATCAAAATTAAGACACTTGTAAAAACTTATTATTCTTTGTAATTATAATACGGCAATATATTTTTGAAATAGAAAATATGTGACATCATTATAAATTTATAGTTAATACATAGACAAATTTAGTATCCTATAATAAATTCTATATAATATTTGATGGATAAAATTTTAATTTTAAATAAATTTATTGTTAAACATGTTGGATCAAGTGAACTCATTGTCTACGGTTTTAGTGGTACTATAATATATTGATTTTAATATTATACTTTTATAATATCAATAATTTAATTTTTAATAATAAAAATATGAAAGATTAAGTTCAATAGAAAGATAAAGTGAATAAAAGAAAATTTAGATTAATTAAATAACTAAGAGAAGAAAATTTATTAGGCAAAATTAACAAAGAAAAACAAGCAAAGATGCATGATCAAGTGAAGATAAGGACAAAATCAAAGAGCCAAGAATAATGAAAAACATCATCTTTTTTAGAAGTCAATTAATATCATTTGTTTAAAGGAAATATATTTTTAAAAAATCGTTGTTACAAAAAGTATATAATACCAAAAAGCAACTAAATAACCTAGCTAATAAAGGACCATTAAACCAATAAAAGGAAGCCACTCATAAGTTCCAACTATTACAAAGTTCGAATTATACAACTATGAAAATGAGTAGCTCAATCAGAATTCACACCAGAAAGAAAGTTAAGAATGAGATAAGTACATTGTTTTGATGTGATAACTAGATTTCAGGATGTCCTCTAAAGAATATAAGAGAATTACAAGCCTTGAGAGAAATCATTACAGATAATCAAAATCTCACAAATGCTCTAATTCAAAACGAAAAGATCCTTTTGCAAATGAATGATAGGAATATGCAAAATGAGATCAATACTTTTTGGTGCCCAACTACTAATGGACATTTAAGCAATGCATCATGCATAATACTTTTTCAACAGAACCTTATGTGTGTGCCATGGTATAAGGTGGTTTGGTGTAAATATAATCTTCCTAAAGTTGTTACAACATTATGGAAAACTATAGGAAATTACCAGAAAAATGTAAAGATCCAGATGCCATAACAAAATAAAATATTTAGAATTACATCAATCAAGGTATTCTATTATTCATTCAATTTAAAATTTTATCATAGTGCTAGATGTTTAGCTACTTGTATCAAATTGTAAATCAGTTTAACTTGACTAAAAAAACCTTCAAATTTCAACTCAATCCACAAAATTCTACCTAATACATAAAGTGATCATACATGAGTAACAAGATTAAACTTTCAAACATTTTCATATCTCATATTAATGGAAAATAGAATGATAACTTTAGATCAATGTAGGAGCATTTGGAGTCTTACTTTAAAGTCACCTAACTTTTTAAAGTGTAAGCATGTTGACATGAATACTTTGAGTTACTCAATTACAACACCATTTTAAAAGATTAATATCACGCTCTTTAATTTCAACTTTTTTGCTGGTTAAAGTCAATGAGTGAATTTATCTTATGCTTACTTATTCAAATATTTTTTTCTCCTTTTAGGATATTAAAAGTACTTAAAAGGAATTCACTTAAAACTTATTTATATGTCTAAATTATCAAAAATTATTATAGTGCAAATCAAGTATACATTTTAAAAATCAATAAAGCTAACTAAAATAAACTTAATCATCAATGATCATAATTATTTGTGCAAACAAATCATATCACAATGTACTCAAACTTATAATGAATTATCTCAATCAATATTCTTTTAAAGTTAAAATTTTTTCATATTAATTCCCTATTAAGCTAAATATATAAAATTGATAAAAACAAGTAATTAATTTCTTTCTCCACATTTGAGTTGTATTTTTTGCCTAATTTACAAAACTATAAGAATAATGAAAACTTAGAAAATAAAGGCAAAGTGGGAAATTAGGATAACAAGTAGTCCCTTGATAATAAAAGCCGCTTGATAATTGTTAATTAGGTTGTATGTTTAGCATGATTTAAAGAGATTTTTTCTTATTTTTGAATATTTTTATATGATTTGGTACTTAATCAATTTATATTTTGTTAGTAAGTCTTAATTTAGGTCCTTGATGAAGAAGGAAAGAATTCAAATAAGTTGGAGCCAAGTTAGAGAAGTTTTAAAGTAGATTTAGATAAATATAGATCGAACATAGACCTATATTTAGAACACGAGTCAAACGCTTACCTGTATTTAACCTGTGTAAGCTATTGGTGCATTTGGCTTCTTTGATAATTTTCCACATAAAGAAACATGTCCTAACCACAGACCTATGCTCCCAATATTAACCCTTAGATCCACGATAGAGGAACTAATAAACAAACAAAGGGACAACATAAACCTGTATTGTTGAACTGTTTTGGTGGTTATTTTTATAGAAGAATTTGTTATATGTTTGACCTATGTTTTTCATGTTTATTTATAGAATGAAGTTGTGTTTATGGGGTAATTAAACAATAAGGGACTAATATGGACCTATGTTTGGTCCACATTGGCAAAAATTTTAGGTTTTTATAGAGAATAAGAAGGAGAAAGACATGAGGAATTAGAGGTGATTCGGCTAGGAGGACTATAAAGCAATTACACATAGCTGAACAAGAGTTTTATGGAACAAGAAAGGAAAGAAGTTCCATTAGGATTCAATCAAGAACATCAAGATCCCCAATATGAGAGAATGAACTTTTCACTTTTATATTCTTTCTTGTTTATAATTGATTTTCTTTGTATAGGCATAAATTAAATTGGGATATAAATCTAGATGGACAAACCTTGAATATATTGGTTTGGATTAATTTCTTAATTTAAAGAAAGACCTAAATTTTATTGTGAATTATTAATGTTTATTTTATGTTGAATTGAAAAATGCTAGATTTTAATTCAATTTCAGATTTCATACATTAAGATTTGGAATCATATATATAAATAGACTATGGAATGAACAATAAAAGTTACATGGAATACTAGTTATAAGACCATATAAATCTTTTATTTTAAAGTTAAATCTATTAAGGGAATTAATAGAACAACATATAGGTTTTGATTAGAAAGGGAGTTAAATCAATCAACTTAAGGATATAGATTGAATATCTTAAGAAAGAATACATTTGTAACTTTGGAATTTCTAGTAATCTAATAAACTATAATTAATCATTGAATTAATATAAATATAAACATCAGAATGTTTTAAAGGGATTCTTATATGGATTTTGTTTATTAATTGGTTACTTCAATTCATTGATTGGTTTGGTACTTTAGATTACTTTATTTAATTTTTTCCTTTAATTCAACCATTCCTTTTTTAAATTAGATAATAAAATACGTTTGGTGGTAGTAACAATAGCTCTCATAGGAATGACACTAGCTTTCATGTAAGCTATACTATAATAATGATATATGCACTTGCCTAGTGATCTTTAGAATTATTGTGATTAGATAAATATTATCATAATCAGGTTTTTTACATCATTCCTATGACTAAGATAATAGAAAAAATTATTAAAAGAAAAAACTAATTTTGTTAATTTAATCATTTTGCCTTTATCTTCTTTTTATATTTATATTTTCTTTATTTGTTTTAATACTAGCTTGATATTATATTTTGGCTAAATTTCATGATTTAGGTAATTTTGTTTATGAAAAGGAGTAAGTGCAAACTACTATTTGAACTAGATTTAGAGATTGAAAGGATAATACTTTAGAATTTAAAAGAGCAAAACTTATAAATTCTAGAATTATAACTGCTAGACACAATGGCAAAACAAGGAGAACATCACACTATGTGGTATTATGCTAGATCATCACTTATAAAAATATAAAGTCTAGCATTATTAGAATAAGATTAGAGGCCAATAACTTTGAGATAAGTCTAATACAATTTAGAAGGTGTAATAACTTGTACCTTGATAAGCTGTAGGATGAGCACCAAATTGCACATATTAATTTTTTTTTATAGATTTATGATACATTTAAGATTAATGAAGCCTCAAAGGATGCCATTTGATTAACGTTGTTCCTTTTTACATTAAGGGATAGAGAAAAACTATGGCATAATTCTTTTCCTCTTGGATCCATTATCACCTAGAGTAGGCTTGTTAAGAAATCTTTAGTTAGGTATTTTACTCTAACACAAACAACCATATTTAGGAACAACATCTTCCCCTTTTCAAAAATTAGAGGACGAGACCTTATATAAGATATGAGAGATGGAAAGAGCTATTGAGAAAGTTCGCACACCATGGAATTGATTTAGTATTGCAAATGTAAACATTTTAGAATGGGCTGAGTTATCCATCTAGGTAGTTAATCAATACATCTTCATATGGAAACATCATCTGTTAAACTCTTAAGGAATTGCAAGCTTATTGAAAATATATCAGCATGAATAACTACTAATGGGGAGAATCTAAAGTTAAGACTAAACTTAAGTATCATTCATACTATCAATATGGTGAAAACATAAGAGGCAAAGTTAGAGGTGTTAAACAAGAAGCTTGACAACTTGAATTTGGTAGCTTAATTGAGTAAATTGATGTGTTATGATAGTTATGGTGGTAGGCATCCTAATCACAAATGTCAAGTTACTAATAACATGGAGCAACTAATTAAGCAAGTTATGAGGAATTGCCCATGTAGTAATATAATAATTCAAGGTAGAGGAGCCATCTAAATTTTTCATAAAACAATCAAGCTCCACCTAAATTTCAACAACAGTAATAGCAAGAAAGGAAATCAAGTCTCAAAGAATTTATGATAAATTTTGTTACTACATCTGAGGCTTACTTCCAAAGTATTAAAGAGTCTCTTCCAAATCGATAACCCTCTATCCATAATATGGATATTCATATTAGACAACTTGCTAAGGTTACCTCTAAAAAGAATCTATGTACTTTTCCTAGAAACATTGAGCTAAAACTTGAAGGAGCAAGTGAATGAAGTAACTTTGAAGAGTGAAAAGGAGTTAAAATTTGAAGAGACAGAAAGAAAAGAAGAAGAAGTTTATCGTACAAGAAAAGAACCAGATCGTGTAACTAAAGGATGACAATGGTGAATGGCAAAATTGGGGGACTAATCTTGAACAGGTAATGCTCATCTATTTTAATGATTTATTTCGGGAAAAATCTTGTAATCCAGCCGTGGTTTTAGATTGTATTCCTTCTATAGTCTCTTTAGAAGATAATAATATGTTGTTACAACCATACTCGGAGGAGGAAGTTAAAGAGGCTATTTTTTCTATAAACCGGATAAATCACCTGGACTTGATGGTTTTAATCCTAGGTTCTACCAACAATATTGGGACGTTATTGGTCCTGATATTTTAGCAACTTGTCTTACTTTTTTGCATTCTGGAGAGTTTCCTGTTTCTTTAAATGAAACTGCTATTGTACTTATTCCAAAGAAGTCAGAACCGAAAGTTATGGAGATTTGCATTCGATTGCACTTTGCAATGTTGTGTTCAAAGTAATGACAAAGATGCTTGCTAATAGATTGAAGAGAATTATGCCCAATTTAATTTCTGAAAGTCAAAGCGCATTTGTTCCCTGTAGAAGTATTCAGGATAATTGTGATTTGGCTTTTGAGATAATGCACTCTTTTAATTGTCGAACCCAGGGCAAGGAGTTTTTTGCTACCTTAAAAATGGATATCAGCAAAGCATATGATAGAATGGAGTGGTCTTTTGTTAAGGTTATTCTTAGCAAGTTTGGATTTACTCTTGTGTGGGTTGATTTGATTCATAGATGTCTATCGACGGTTTCTTACTGGATTTTGCATAATGGAAAACAAAATGGGTCAATTATTCCAACAAGGGGGCTTCGGCAAGGGGATCCACTCTCCCCCTACATTTTCATTCTTTATGCAGAAGGATTGTCTAAAATGATTCAGAAGCATAATTCTTTGGGCTCTTTACATGGAAGTCAGGTTTTGAGAGGAGGACCAGTAATCTCTCATCTCTTCTTCGCCGATGATAGTTTGATCTTTCTTAAGGAGGAGGAGTTTGAGGCAAGTACAGTAAAAGATATATTGTTGACATATGAACGAGCTTCGGGACAAGAGATAAATCTATCAAAATCTTCTATTACTTTTAGTGCAAACACCCTTGCTGATAGACGAAACTTAATTTGTAACGTATTGGGTGTTGAGGAGGAAGAATCATTGGGTTGTTATTTGGGACTCCCATCTCACATTGGTAGAAACAGGAGAGAGGCATTTGGTTATCTGAAAGACAGAGTTTGGAGGAAACTTAGTTCTTAGAAGACAGGAATGCTTTCTAGGGCGGGCAAGGAGATTTTGTTAAAGATGGTCTTGCAAGCTATGTCTTCATATGTTATAAGCCTGTTTCTATTACCAAAGACTTTGTGTTATGAGATTGAGAGCATTATAAATAAATTATGGTGGGAATCAGGAGGTGCCAATGGAAAAGGTATTCATTGATTGGCTTGGGAACATATGGCATTTCCAAACGGTTTTGGCGGTATGGGATTTAAAAGGCTACGTGAATTCAATGTTGCTTTGTTGGGGAAACAAGGTTGGAATATTATTTCAAGACTTAGTGTTTTGGTGACTAGGGTTTTGAAAGCGAGGTATTTCCCAACTTCTAATCTTTTTTATGCTTCTGTGCCTTCTAATCCTAGTTATTTATGAAGGAGCATAAGGGAGACTCGTGATTTGCTAAAGTTCAAAACATATAGGCATATTGGAAATGGCGTTTCGACTTTAATTTGGGATGAGCCATGGTTACCTAATGCTAGCAATTCATTGTGACTTCAGATAGGCAGATGGAGTTTAATTGTTATAAAGTGTTTGATTTGATTGTGAATGGTAGATGGGAAGTTCATTTATTGGATACATTATTTAATGAACGTGATAGATCGGAGATTTTGTCAATTGTGCTGCTAAATTCACAGGTGGATGACAAGTGTTGTTAGAAATTTAAGAGTAAAGGAAGGTACTCTATCAAAAGTGCTTACCGGAAGTTACAAGAGCTAAGGGTCTGGACGATTGCAAATTCAAATAGTTGGTGGAAGAAATTATGGAGGTGTTGTGTTCCGCCAAAGATTCTGAAATTTGGTTGGTGATTGATTTGGAAGGTAGTTTCATGTTTATAGTTGCTACGGAAAAAGAGGGTAGATGTTGAAGTAAGTTGTCCTATGTGCCATGCTAGTAAGGAATCCTTGTTACACTTATTTATGCACTGTTCATTTGCCCGATCAGTTTGGATATTAACAAGTGTTGGTTGGCAGTTTCCTAGAGTTGTCTCTTGGAGGTCATGGTTGGAAAATGTCTTTCAATGTTCTTTGATGAAGGATGCGAAAGAAATAATTATGGTTTTATGGGCTATATGGTCAGCAAGAAACAAGAAATCGTGGAAGGATCAAACTATTGCTCCTTTTGCAGTTGTGTAGTTGGCACGTCGTGTTTTGAATGCATGGAGCAGTAACCAAGTCAAACCATTAAGACAAAGAGTAGCAAGACCAGCTGATAGATCATGGACATGTCCATCAGCTGGATCCCTAAAGGTGAATTTGGACGCTTCTGTTTTTGCAGGAGGTAATGCAGCTGGTGTTGGGTTTGTTTGCAGAAACAGTTATGATGAGTTTGTAGTAGCGTAAACTTTGTTTTTGCATGGGAGATTTGATGCTTTACATGCAGAAGCACTCTCAGTTAGAGAGGCTTTAAGTTGGATAAAAGCTAAATAATGGAGCACTATTATTGTGGAATCAGATGCATTAATAGTTATTAATGCCATTAATTCTTCTTTTGAGAATGATGATTCATCTTTTGGTTTAGTTATTTCATATTGCAAGCTTTTAATCAATGAAATTGGCAATGTTGAATGCCATTTTGTGTATAGGTCTACGAATGCGGTTGCTCATTTGTTAGCAATTGGGTCACATTCCATGTCAGGCCTTGGAGTTTGGGAGTATGTTCCCCCTCTTTCTATTATTGATCAACTTATGATTGAGTAATGAAATACCCAATATTTATTTCAAAAAAAAGAAGGAGAAAGAGAAAGAGACAGAGAAGGAGCTAAAGAAGGAAATCATTAAGGAGTACCAACTGTGAATTTCATACATAAGTCGATTTGATATAAATGAAAAAGAAGATAAATTTGGTATTTTTTTATAAAAAATTTGAATTAAATATTAGAAAACCTTTTTTAAGTGCTTTATAGATGTCATTATGACAAGTACTTAAAATGTAACATTTTCGATAGGCCTAACTTCATTTTTTTGTTTTAGAATGAAATTCAAGTTTTAATCCAGTTAAATTAGATTTAACTTATCAATTATGAGTTATGACGAGTCCAACTCAAATAATACTAACTTTCCTAATCTTTAATGATTTTTAAGTCATCAAATTTGACGTTAAAAATGAATTTTGTGGGACGTGAGAAGAAAAAAAAAAAATGAAAGAGATCTTGACGAGTAGGACATCAATATTTTTACACGATTTTGATAAGTACAGGGAATTAGATTATTTTATAAAATGTATTTTTATTATAAAGAAAGAGAGATCCATGATGACTACTAATAAATAATTAACTGATCCTCGATGTAAAATAAATGGAGTGAAAACCCCCTATTTGTAATTATACAGTTACCATTCTTGTAAAGTAATACTTGTATATAAATTTAAGTTAAATACAATCGTTGTAATTTCTATTTCTGTTTATTTTTGTTGCTTGGACACAAATTGGGATGACGTGGCATAAAACTAGTTGAAGGTTTAGTACGGCAGGAGAGTTGGGCCGTGGGAACACTTGCTACTTCAGAAAAAAGAGTGGGCTTAATTCTTTCATTTTTAGGAATGCCCAAGCATTGGGGACACCTGTCTCCACCAGAGTCGAATCAGCGTATTGTTTTACACGCCCAATAACTCAAACGGAAGTTTCCGGAATCTTCTTCCTCTACCCAGACTTGAGAGATAGCTACTACAAACCCTCGGAACGCGGCAACTATTATACACTCTCTCTTCTGTCTTGCCTTGTCTGCCTATCATCGATCACAGGTAAGTGCGTTCCCATATTTTCATGTTTTCAATTTCGTTTTGTTAAAGTTGATTTAGATTTTTTTCTTATTATACTTGAATAGGCAGCGGCTTCGAGTTACTACATGCGTGGATCATTGGCTTTTAAATACAAAATCAAACAAATCCACCCCATGCCAGCTTCATGGGGTAAGCTCCATTTCTTTAGTATATTCTACTTTCATTTTCTTAATTCCTTACAACTTTATGCTTATGGTCATGCTCATGCTCATGCTCGTGCTTGTGTTCTCCAAGCCCAGGTATCGTCACCACTTCAAGGAAACAAGAGAATAAATACATAACTGAAGGCGGGCGGCTTTCAAATCTGACGGCAAAAGAACGTATTGCTGCTTTCAGCAGACCCCCACCTCTACCGCCTTTTCTTGGACCATTGCTTGCATTATCATTGTTTGATACTTGGTCAAGCCGCGACAATGATGATAACTGAGATTGACTAATGATTGCCCTGAACTATTAAAGAAAGTTTTTTGAGACGAATATCAACATCTTGAGTGCTACCGCAAGCAATCGAATAACAGAATCCCACATTATAATGTAGCCTGCCAGGAGCGGTTTGAGTATAGGTGCCACATATCTAGTATAAACGCTTGATAAGACGTGTTGTAAAAAGTTAAAACTCTGTAGAAACCCTGCACAAAACAAGTTGCTCAATGTCACAGTTACATGAGTTGGCCTGCCAAGGTGTTAATAACATTCAACTTACATTCTGCAGCTTTTGGGTAATCGTCAAATATTGCCGTCACATTTTTCAACAGAGTCTGGAGATTCAAGCAGCCGGAAAACGGGTAAGGGTATTAGAAAGGAGCATCTGCACAAATTTCTGATTTACAGGCTATTAGATCGAGTGATTACCAGCACTATCCCTCCTGGTTTGATGGGTGATTCAATAACAACAAGTGCTTTCCTGCATCAAAAATGGGTTGTTTATTAAAGAAATCTTTTGTTAGAAGTAACTATTATGGAATTGTCCTGTACTTGATCATTAATTTGTTGCCCTCAAGTGAGCACTCGTAAAAGCTGCATCCCCTGGTGAAGGGTATTTGTGTTTTCTTCCATTCTGTCATAAAAGTATATGAGATCCTCATTACAAATTTCACTAGTGTAAAGGCTTAGGAGAATAATTAAACATAAATTGACGCCAATACAGATGCTTGGTGAGTGTACCTATATGCCAGTTAACGCCTGCTGTAAACTTATCATCTTCACAAACATGCTCAATACTGAACTTAACATTTCGGCCCATACCCGCGGTAAGTTGTTCATAGAAAAGCAGAACCTCCTGCAACAAATCGACTTTAGAGAATATATATATTTGTAAACAATTGTTAGTAAAACATTGATGATTGTGTGTACCTCTTTCCCTTTAATAGGATCTGGATATGAGCAATCCTCGAAGCAACAATCCTCTGCAATCAACTCTTCGAGTTCTTTCAGCCTTTTTTCATTGATGCACGTATAGAACTGCCTGACAAGTTCAGATGCAGTAAGTGAAGTACCCGCGGGATCGTAGTCACCCGCGAATGGCATGACCAAGCTACGCCTGGAGTTCTTACAGGGTATGCTGTATGCTGTCCGGTAATCTATCTTCGTTCTCCTTTGACAGGGCTGAGAGGTTAATTTCAAAGGCAGAGACCTAAGATTAAGTCCAGCCAGTGGTTTAGTCCGCGTCGTTTTCTGTGGGATTCGGCGTGAGAGACTAACATAAGTACAAGAAATATTGGCTGCCATTTCCAACTTAGAGCACGATGGTGATGATTTAACTGAGCATTCAATTGGTCTGCAAGAGTTATATATAGATAAGTTAAATACATAACACCACTGAGCAAGGAATAAACGTTGGCTCATTTGGTTGGCCTTCCAATTTCGTGCGTGCCATTGAGTTAAAGAATCGATGCTTTCAATTTGAGCAAGGTGGTAATACCCTGCTTGTAAGGCTTGTCAGGGATCTCCAGGATTAGTTTACTTGGTAACTGCGCATGCCGGTTGTATGTTTGCAGCAGTGTAATCTAAGCTCCGGTGAGAACTTTTCCTCTCGATCGTTTTCATTGCATATTAAACCACTACTCTTTTGTTGTACTTGTAATTTCACTAAAATACATTTCAAATTTTATTAGTGTCGCGGATTCCATAATTAAATACATATAATGTGGCCAATAAAACAGTGGTATTTTGAAGGTTTTCTTTATCAGTAATAGCATGAGATGCCGACTAGGACTGGACCAACGGGCAGGGTAATTATGGTAATTAGGAGTTTTTTGTTAAATGATTTGAAGTTGAACTATTGTGATTAAATTAGGATTAGCTGAAATTAAGTTAAATTAATAATAAATTAAATTAAATTAAAATGATTGAACTTTATTATGTATATATATAAAATCACGTCACTATTAACATGATATCATTATATTAAGTTACAAAGATTTTTGTTTATTTAAAATTTAAACTAAATAGTTTATAAATATTAAAGCTTATTAAAAAATTAAAATTACTTTGTAAATTTTACTAAAGTAATCCTAAATTCAACTTTCTTTCTAAAAGGTTCAAAGCCATAAGGCGTGTTGATAACTTATAAAACACAGGTAATGGCATATAAAAAAGGATAACTTATACCTTTATAATATTCTGCAATATTAATTAGAATTACAAATCATAATTATCAAATATATATTTTTATTTCATTTTAAATAGAATTCACCATTTAGTTTTGTTGTTAATATTTTCACCTTAGTGTACACGTGAATTATAAATCAAAAATATTTTTAAAATTAAGATTAGGGCTGCGTTGTTAGCTAGTAACTAGCGGATCCTTTTCAGTAGTTAAGACTACAAACTAGCAGGGCAAACTTAGCCGAGACAAGTCCTGCCAGTTACTAAAAATGTGTTTACAAATGGCTTTGATTTTACGGTACGGTTTTGGAAGTGAAGAATTGAACAACGATTTCAGTGGTAAAGGCCAGTGTGTGAATTATTTGTTGCTTTAGACATAGGATATCTTTAAAAGTTAACAGTAAATGATAATGGAGTTCTAGAGTCTCGGATCTTAGATGCTCCATATGCCCTTACAAAGACGCTGGGAAATTTTTGTTAAAAAATTAACTTTGATTTAAGTACGAGTCTAGCAGAAAAAAAAATCGATCAAATCTTAATAATTAAATAACCAGTAAAACATTACTCTTAGTAGTAATTGAATAGTATCTATTAAAACGTTTTATGAGATATTAATTACGAGGTTTTTAACAATATCCATATAGTGAAAAAATGAAGTCAATATTTGAGAGGAATAAGTAAGAGTGCTGGTTTTCTCAAGTAGGAATGACAATAGGTCGGGTCCGAGCTACTCTTGACCTAGCTCGACCCACAGGCTTGCCGACTCGTGGCTTGATGGATCAGGAGCTACCCGACCTACTCACAGGTTGACCAACTGATGGCTCAGCCCTTGGCCTGACTTTATGTTTTTTTAAAAAATAAAAAACGACATCGTTTTGTACCTTCTTATCAGGCCACGGGTTGGCATAGTTAGGCCAAGTAATCTTAGCCCATGGCTCGGCCAACTTTGATCGAAGACAGGCTGGGCGACGGTGGGCCACATTTGACACCCCTACTTGGCATTTAGACTCGGGCCTAACCTGACTCAAGAGTTGACCCGATCTCAGGCTTGGAATATGGCCTCAGGTGGGGCCTAAGCTTGTGCATGGTCGTATCTAGCCTAGTCGAGCCCAAGATAGGGTCGAGTAGCCCCAGACCCAATAGACCTGAGGCTCAAGTTAGCAAAGTCTAAGCCAAGCTTGACCTGACCTACCGCCATCCCTATATATTTCCCATTTATAGAAAAAGAGCATTAAGGTTTTCATTCCTTATTTAAGTTAAGTTTCCTAATTATAATTAAAATCAAACTTTAATTATAATTATTTTAATTTTAGAGATTAAATAATTTTAATAAAATTAATTATCTCATATTTGGTCACTAACATTTCTCAAACTTCATAATTAAGATCAATTTAATTTATATTGATTTCTCTTTTTCAACAACTTTTTATGTATGATTCATCAAGTTCCTAATATCTTAACAGTGATTATAAATTATATTTTTAATTCATAACTAGACTTAGACAAATTAAAATTTTTAATTTATCTTTAATTCTCTAATTAAATAATTTATAATTATATATCAAGACTATCGTATGGCAACTTGTTATTAACACTAAAATGTTAAAAATATTAAAATAGTTTGACTCAACCTATCCATGTATAGTTTTTTTTGAAAATAAATAGTATATTCATTCACAAAAAAGTGGAAATTACCAAAGGAAGTGATAATCATCTCCAACAATTGGAGTATGTACAAATTGGTTATCTATAAGACCCATTGACAATACATGCATTGTCTATATTCTCATTAGTTGCTTAATACTAGTTGAGATGAGATGATGATTAAACTTTATCAGAATAGTCATCTTTAGCTTGAGATAGAATTTAATGATCTAATTAGATATAGGGTATGGATGTACTGTTCAATCTTTTAAATTTAATCATGTTCATTCTTGTTAATTAGTAATTAATTTATAATTGATATTTGAAAACACTTTTCAAATGTCGATTCACTTTGACTAAAAAATTTCTTAAATCATTACTAATTAAAAACAGTAAAACATTCACTCTAATTACTTTAGAGTAATAAATTCTTTAGTAACTTACTTAATTATCTCTATATGGTTTATACTATACCCAAGTACTATCGATTGAGTTATCCTAGTTAAAATAGGTCATAAGTAGTATCAAAACACAATAATTCTCACATGAGATAATTTAGGAATCTCAAGTCCAATGATCAATTATAAAACTATTATAATGATATTATAATGAGCAAATCTACAGACATATAAGTAATATTTCATACGGAATCCTCGTAATTGAGTCAGTTTAATGAATTTATTATCTAATAAGCACTCACACATTTGTTTAAGTATCTTCACACTTTAATTTATAAGTTCAATTGGTTTCTTTACAAAAAAGAAGCATAAAGTGTGCTTATTTTACCGTTTCATCAATATAACATGCCTTATGTTGGTGAAACTACAATTAGGAAAAATTTAAGAGTAATACATAAATGCAAATTGAATCTCATAATTATGATCTCACTAAAATTTCAATTATAAAGTAATTATTCAAGGAATTTTACCTTTAATATTAAAATATAAAATGTAATTAATAAAATAAATAAAGATAAAAATGGCTTAAATAATAATATCATTCATAAAAATTGCAACTAATTGATTAACCGCAAGGACATAAATTAACAAGTTTCCATTTACACCAAAGTTTTACATATGTATTTTATACCATATCAATCATGTCTCTTTTGAGACAATGACTTAGTGAGAGGATTTACAAGATTCTCTTTGGTGGAAACTCGCTATAATATTTTGTTTTCTTCTCCACTATTTCGCTAATCAAGTGAATCTTCCTTAGTACATGCTTAAATCATGAGAGCTTGGTTCCTTTTCTTGTACAATGATGTCA
>JAOSBN010000179.1:33186542-33212140 GCA_027563595.1 Erythroxylum suave
TTCAAACTAAACATTTTATCGAAATTAAATATTCAAATTCTCAAATTAACACAATAATTACAAAAAACATTTCAAAATTATAAAAGGCATTTTATCAAACACTTCATAAGCAATATGTATAATCTCATTTTATACACAAATCAAATGTATTTTTCTCTTATTTACTAACAATAACACATACAAACAACAAATAAATCAATAATTACACAAAAAAATCCTAGACACTAACAAAAATTAAACGAGATTTTATCACCAAACACTCACGTTTAATATTAAAAGCATGCTTTTCTTATAGAAATAACACAACAATAAGAGAGTTTACCTCAAACAACGCACGATATATAAGATAACAACCAAAAAAGGGCCGGAAACTTCAAGAGAACCAGTGGGAAAGCGTAGAAAAGAGAAGAGAAATGTGTGTGTGTGGGGGGGGGGGTTTGGCGCCCGATATAAAGGCGCTGATTTACCGACAGAATGGAGTGTTCCGTCAGTAAAGTACGGTTCTCGCATTAACACGACGACGGTGCTGTCGACAGTTACCGACAGAATACTCCATTCCGTCGGTAAACGAGCGGCATAATTAGGTGGGAATAACTCAAATACTGATGGAATGATTATTTCGTCGGTAAACCTACTTATTCTGGAAGAATACAAGGCCGTTGAGTCGGTGTGTACCAACGGAATTTTCTTCCGTCAGTGATTAAGCTATCTTTTTTCAATGCACCGATGGAATCAGCATCACCGTCGGTCATTTAGGTTGTTTTGATTCACATTTACCGATGATAAGCTTATGTCCGTTGGCAACTGAAAGTTTCATTCTCTGACGGAAGACAATTATTGTCGGTACATTGTTTTTCTCCACACGTCAACGACGAAAAGTTTTTTCCGTCGGTAACGTCAGTCTCTCTTGGTTGTATTTACCAACGGTCTCGATAATTCGATCGGTATATATACCGATCGTAAACGTTTCGTCAGTTTGTGTCCGTAGCCAAAATATTGCGCGAACTTTTCGTGCATTTTTTCCGACGGTATTGGCTTTATCGTCGCTACATTCCCTCAGAGATATCCTTCGAAGTTTTTCACTCCATCTGTATCGACGGATGCTATATTTCCATCGCTACACCTACTCATTTACCGACGGAGTGGATCTTTCCATCGGTAAATAGCGGTGGAATGTTTCCAACGGAAAATATTCCGCCGCTATTCTGTAATTTTCTTGTAGTGATAACAAGACCGGACTTAGCTTATGCTATGCATATGTTAAGCTAGTTTATGGAAAAGCCTAGACAACCACATCTTGAAGCGGCACACAAAGTTCTCAAATACATCAAGAGTGCACCAGGACAAGGCATATTTTTCCCATCCAAGGGATCCTTGCAATTAAGGGTGTTTTGTGACGTCGACTGGGCTAGATGCAAAGACACAAGAAGATCGATAACAAGTTATTGTGTTCAACTTGGTCAAGCACCGATATCCTGGAAAACAAAGAAGCAAACCACTATCTCCCGTTCTAGTGCAGAAGCCGAGTACCGTTCCATGGTAGCCACATGTTGTGTGATCACATGGTTAAAGAACATTTTAAGGGATTTAAAGGCGAGTCATTCACAGCCAGTCATGTTGTTTTGTGACAACCAAGCAGCCATATACATTGCTTCGAACTCGGTGTTTCATGAACGGACAAAGCTTATAGAGCTTGACTGCCACTTAGTGAGAGAAAAGATTCAAGAAGGACTTATTCGTATGGCATACATACGCACAAATGACCAACCAATAGACATCTTCACCAAGTCGTTGGGTTCTACATAGTTTGAAACATTGCTCAGCAAGTTGGGTGTCATTAACATACACTCCAACTTTAGGGGGAGTGTTAAGGAAGATATCTAAGATTAATTATAGTAAATATTGTAAATCTGTAATTAGTTATTTGCTTACCTATTATAGTTTGGTTTCCTTGATTGTAGGCATTAGATTAGGATCAGGAATGTATTTGTTTCCTATATATTTTGTAACCCTAGCATTCGGTATATACAAGTGAAAATCAATTATCATCATACAAGTATAAAATTAAGAACAATACAAAGTATTTGAAACATTGCAATTTTATCATATAATAAATAATAATTACATTAAAACATCAAAAAACAAGAACAATAAACACCCTTAACTTTCTAATTATTACAATTTACAACAAGAATTCATGATAAGAAAACAACCAATTAGAAATGAAACTTGAAAAAAAATATTTATTTTAATATTAATTAAATAAATTATTTAATATATTAATTATTAATAAGAATTTAAATAAATTAAATTTATTATTATATATTTAATAAATTAAAATTAATTATTAATAAAATTGTCAATAACTTAATTTAAATAAATTTGTAAAATTAATTATTATATTTTTAAAATATTTTTAAAATAAAATTTAATTTAATAATTAAAATATATTTAAAAATAAATATTTTTTATAAAATAATAATATTTTAAAAATAAAATAATTTTTATTAATATTTTATTAATAAATATTATATAAAAGATTAAAAATAATTTATTTTAAAGTTTTATTTAATGTATAATTATTATGAGTAATAAAAAAATTTATTTTATTTTTAAAAATAAAAATCATAATAAAATTGAAATAAATAGTTAATTAAAAAATGTTTGAAAGGGAAGGGAGGGGAACCTGGGAGGGAAATAGTTTTGAAAATTTTTAAAAATTTTGTAAAAAGGTCCTTCTATTATTTAAAATTCACCGTATTGACTGATATTTGATCGGTACCAGGCGAAATTGGCCAGAACCAACTGGTATTTTAAAACATAATTTTATACGAGTTTCCAATCAGTACGAAATTTAAAATAGTGGTCTAAGCCCAATAAAACCTGAAATAGATGGTTCGAGCCTCTGATTAGGTCTAAACGGCCAAAAAAAATAATCCCATCTAATTTTTATTAATTAAAAATATAAAAATGGTTTAAACAACTTAAAAATTAGTCTAATTTTTTATAAATTAAAATTATAAAATGACATTACTAACCTTGATTTTTGAATTTAAGCTCAACTTGAACTACCATGTCTATCTAATATTAAGGAAAACGACCCAAGATTTTTGTTAGGTATATATTTGATTTTACAAATAATATTAATATTTGTAAGAAAATAAAAATACCTCAGATTCTAATTAAAATTTATTATTATTATCATCATCATCATCATCATCATCATCATCATCATTATAGCTGGTTAATTCAAGAGAACCAAAACCTGCTAAGGAACTCAAAAAGCTAGTTTAGTGAATGAAAGAATGTTCCCGCTTTATTCATCTGATTCGTTGGCAATAAATAGGGGAATAATTCAACCACTCTCAAATATTCCAACAACTACATATCAGGAACAATAACAGTAAGATTGACCAATTCAAAATTCAAATAACAACTCACTAAGACTTATTCAAACTATAATCAAATAAGTGACTAACGGAGTTAACAGGTGTCCACTCCTATCAACTCAACTAACACTTATTTAAACTAGAACCACGACAAGTGGCTAGTGGATTTAACAGGTGTCCACTCCTATAAGTTACCTGACATTTCTCCCCATAGATTTTTTCCTTGTCCTCAAGGAAGAATTCAGGAAAACGATCTTGATAATCCTCCTAAGTTGCTTCTGCTAGAGAAAGATCTTCCTAATGAACTAAAACCTCTTCTTCTTCTTCTTTTTTCTTCTGTTTCTTCTCTTTTCAAGAATAGCATGAGGAATAATAGTGAGGGACTCTTCATTTGTTGTCACGATTGGAAATCTTCTTGAACCTTCACATTAGCTCCAATTGTCTTCTTAAGCCAAAACATATGAAACACCGGGTGAAGTTTATAGTATGCTGGAAGCTTAAACTTATAGGCTACATGACCAATTTTTCCAATAACTTCAAATGGGTCATAATATCGTGGTGACAACTTGAGATTCCTACGGGTAGCCAAGGACATTTGCCTATATGGTTGCAATCTCAAGTAAACAAAATCACCAATTTCAAAACTTCTCTCACTTCTTTAAGCATCATAGAATTTCTTCATACCTTGTTGAGCCAAGGTCAAATGATCTTTGAGCCCATTTAAAATCGTATCTTGAGCTCACAATTTTTGATCCACAACTTCTACTTTTGTAATGCCTGTATGTTAAAAGTGAAGGAGGAGGCCTCCCATGAATAACCTCATACGGTGTCTTTTTTGTGAAAGAATGGATACTGGTGTTATAACAATAAGTGGCCTAAAGAATCCACTTGACCCACTCATTGGGCTTATGGCTACTAAAACAACGAAGGTACATCTCCAATTTTTGGTTAACTATTTCTCTCTGTTCGTCAATTTAAGGGTGGTATGATGAGCTGAAATTAAAGTTGGTCCCCTCTAAATTGAACAACTCCTTCCAAAATATACTAGTGAAAGTGGGGCCTCTATCAGATACTATACTTTCAGGCAATCCATACAACTTGAATATTTATTCAAAAACATTTGTGTCATGATCACAACAAAGTAAGGATGAGAAATAGGAATGAAATGAGCAAATTTTGAAAGACGATCAACAACAACATAAATGATTGACTTTCCTTTTGATTTAGGAAGACCTTTAAAATCCATTGAAATATGTGACCAAACCTAAACGGGGATTGGAATTGGTTGCAATAATGTTGCTGGCTTAATATTTTCTGTTTTATTTCTCTGGTAGGTTTCACACCCTCTTATGGCTTCAAGGAGACTTTTTCTCATTCCTTGTCAATAAAATACAGATCTTACTCGATAAAGAGTTTTATGGTACCCTTCATAATTGTTGGAATGAATTTCCTTGACAATAATAGCAATTATTAAGGAATTTATTGGTAAATAAATTCTATTCTTGAAGTAAAGAATTCCTTCCTCATATTCCCATAGACATATGACCTTTCTTTGTTGATAGATTTTAACTAATACTTGCAATTTTTGATTGATTTGAACTTGCTCTTTTACTATTGTCAGCCAACTTGGAATTGGTGTTAAGATAACCATCAACTCTTTTTCATGAATTTGGGAAACGCATCTAATGCGCAATTATCCTTACCCTTTTTATATTCTATGACAAAATCATACCGCATTAGTTTGGCTAACCACTTTTCTTGAGATGGAATGGTGATCCTATACTCCCATAAGAGATTCAAATTGCTTTGATCAATGCGAACAATGAATTGTCTCCCCATCAAATACGACCTCCATTTTTGAACTACAAGGATTAGTGCTAACATTTCTTTATCATAAGCTGATAGTTGTAAGTTTCTACCTTGTAAGGCATGGCTGTAGAAAACAATTGATCTCTTTTTTGCATAAGAATGTCGACTATATCGGTTTTAGATCAACTATACTAGTTCCAGATACATCACATTCGACTTTAAATGGTTGATTGAAATTGGGAAGAACCAACACCAACGCTTGCATCATCACTTGTTTAAGTGACTCAAAAGCTTCTTCTGCTTTAGAATTCCACAAGAATTTTCCTTTTTTTAGAAATTATGTTAATGGAGTTGCCACCTTCCTATAATTTATAATGAAATTTAAATAGTATCTGGTTAGTGTGAGGAAGCCTTGCAATTGCTTGATAGTTTTTGGTCTTGGTTAATCTTAAATAACTGAAGTTTTATCCATATCAACAGCAACACCATCATTGGAAATTATACGCCCTAAATATTTCACTTCCCTCTGAGCAAAGGTACACTTTTCCTTTTTGACAAACAACTGGTGAGTTCTTAAAATATTAAAAGTGTCCTCAATATGCCTCATATGCTCTTCCTAAGTTTTGTTATAGATGGGAAGCTTGTTGTCTGTCTGGATTTAGAAATACTTGAGGAAGGAGCACAAAGCTGGGAAGCTACATTGGTAGGCTTTTTCTTTGACAAACATCCACCATTTTCAAGTATCCAACGGTGGGCTCAACGGTTATGGCACAACAAAGGTCTATTTGATGTTTTGTTTACTGAGGAGAATCTCATCTTATTCACTTTCTCTTCAGCTTCTCAAGCTCATAAATTTTAAAGGAAGGGTCGTGGCATATGGTGAATTAACCAATATTTCTACGAAACTGAAAGTTGAGCCTCAAGCTTGAATCTGTTAAATTCCAGAACCTCCCCATATGGATTAACTTCCACAATGTTCCATTAAAGTATTGGACTACACAAGGATTGGGTGCCTTGGAAAGTTTTATTGGAACACTTTTGTGCTTTGATGAAAATACGATTAAAAAAAGAGGGTGGGATATGCACGTATCTATGTAGGTATGGTGCTTAACAAGGATCTTCCTACTGAAATACCAAAAATGAGAATAGGAGACGGACGAAGCTTAAAGGAGGACAGCGTAGTCGTGTCTTACCATTAGAAACCTTTACCTAAGCACCAAGGTAAGGTATGAAAAGCTATGGGGAAAAGGTTTAAAACTAGTAGTTACATTGAGCTGAAGGGGTAAGATATATTAGAGGCAGAACTAGTGGAAACAATCATAATTTTTTACTACTAACACAATAGCAGAGAATTCTCTTCTAAAGGGAACAGAGACAAGGCAAGTTAGTGCCATTAAAGTCCAAGCTACGATAGGACTATCACCTTCCACCACTTGTCTAGGCAATCCTTTAACTATTAGCCAAGAGAAGTTGTAGAATAACTCCCCGTTAAATGAGCCATTGATTCAGTATACTAGAATTGAAGACACAACAACAGATAGTCAAGCCTCAAGTAGACCAACCAGAATGAAAGATGAAGTAGATCAGGAAGAGAGTAGTAAACCATTTTAGATAGTAAACAAGAGGAGATCACAGAGGAGTAGAAGTAAAAGCTCCACACTTAAAAACCTCTAATATGTCAATAGTGCGTGGAATGTCAAAGGATTGAATTGCTCGATAAAGCAAGCAACTTTACGGGATTTTTTCTGAAAGGTTTTGCCTTTAATAGTAGGATTACTTGAGACCAAAATAAAACATGTTACTTTTGGCGTATTAAACTTACTAGGATTGGATTGGAAACAAGTCTCCAACTATTCCCACCATGCTTATGGGAGAGTGATCATTTACTACAAAGCTGATAGAATCAGAAGGGAGGTACTGCATATCACTGATCAACTTATACATATGTGTGTCGCATTCCTACATAAACAAGTTGATAGCAATATTTCTTTCATTTATGCTAGCACTTCGGGTTCCAAAGAGTTATAATATGGAATGATCTCAAAGATATACATCGGGGCCAATATGTGGGGACTTCAATTCCATTCTCTATAGGTCGAAGGCTCAAGGAAATCATAGTCTTCATAACTACTCTGAAGATTTCAAGATATGTGTGGAGTGATTGGGCGTGATTGATCTGCAGTTTACAGGGCATAAATTTGCATTATCAAACAAACACGCATCAAGATGGTGTATTCGAAAGAAACTTGATTGAGCATTGATAAAAGAAAAATGGTCGATTCAGTTTCCCAATAGCACTGTGAACTTCTAGGATCCCTTTTTTTAGACCACACACCTATTAAAGTTAACAATTTATTCAAAAGAACTTCCAATTTCTACCCTTTTCAGTTTAATAATTATTTAGCTCTTGATCTAGAGTTTCAAGAGGCTTATCATAGAGGATATGAGTATACAGTCAAAGGAACCAGGCAGTTCCAATGTATTCAACAACTGAAAGCCATTAAACAAGAACTTGAATAGCTACACTCTGTAAAAGGCTCTATCGATACCACTGTCAAGAAAACCAAGGATGATCTATTAGTAATTCAGAGATTAGTAGCCCTCTCAGCCATAGATCTTTCTCTATTAGAAAAAAAGAAACAGACTTTATCAGCTTTTTTACTTGCCAATAAGAATCATGAACCTCCACTACAACAAAGAGCTAGAGTTTATTGGTTGAAAAGAGGAGATAAAAGTTCAATTTTTTTATTATATTCTAGTTCAAAAAAAACCATAATAGAATTAGCTTGATCACTACAGAGGGGGTCAAATGATTCAGAATATGGAGGACATTAAAAAGGAAGCAATTAGTTTCTCTGGTGACCTGCTAGGCTTCGCAATCCTGACTCTAGTTCAAATGTTGAGTTTGAATCTTTCCAACTGAAATAGTTAACACAGGTGGATAGTGAATTACAAATCAAACCAGTGGAAGATAAAGAGATTACAGTCTTCAACATGGATGGTTCTAAAGCACCTAGTCCAGATGGTTTAAATGGTTAATTTTTTCTAAAAATCTTGGAAAATTATAGGGTCTAGAGTTAAAAATGCAGTGAAAGAATTCTTCTCCACTGGTGTTATGCTGAAGGAAATTAACAAAACCTTTATTTCCTTGATACCAAAGATTGTTAATCCCTTAAACTTCTTTGAATTCTGTCCCATTGCCTGCACAAATTTTTTCTACAAGGTTATCTCTAAGATCCTAACTTCTAGATTGAAGAAGGTGATAAATCTGCTAATCAATGACAATTAAGGAACCTTTATAAGCCAAAGGAAGATAGGGGACAACTTCTTAATAGTGTAAAAACTTCTCAAGGGATATTCTAGAGTGAATTAGCTTCAAATTACACTATCAAAATTGATTTCCATAGAGCATAAGACAACATGAGATGGAACTTTCTATGGAAAAACGTATGGTTTTCCAAATAGGTTCATTGGACGAATCAAGGAATGCATCTCTACGGCGAGTTATAATATCCTCATCAATGGAAGCCCCACCAAGTTTTTCAAAGTAGGAAAAGGCTTAAGCCATGGGGATCCTCTGTCCCCTTACCTTTTTATAATGTGCATGGAAGTTTTTAACTCAATCATCAAAAAAGAAGTGGAATCAAGCGTCTTTAAATATCACTCAAAATATAAGAAAATTGGTCTCACTAATCTTATATTTGTAGATGACTTACTTCTTTTTTGTAACGCCAAACTAAAATCTATCAAATGCTTTATTCATACCCTACACATGTTCAAGGATATCTTGGGTCTACACATCAATTTCCAAAAGATTCATTTTGTACTGTCAAAGAGAGCTTCTTCGATGGCCTCACAACTTGCTCTTCTAACGGGAATGATGGAGAAAAAGCCACTTGTACTCTATTTCAGCTTCCCAGTCTCCACTAAGAGATTAACTTTCTTAGAATGTAGTCCCCTTTTAGAAAAAATATAGAAGAGGATAGGCTCATCGGTGAATAAATTTTTATCCTATGCAGGGAGGTTATAGCTCATAAAATCTGTTCTAAACTCACTATATATATATTGGAGCTCTCACATTTTTCTTCAAAAAAGTGTAGCTAAGACGATTGAGAGGCTGTTCAAGGACTTCTTATGGAACTATTCAAATGGAGCTAAACGTCATGCAAAAGCAAAATGGGTTGATATCTGCTATCTAAAGGAAGAAGGAGGTCTCAACATATATTCGATAAAACTCATCAATCAAATGCTCTTATGAAAGCAGTTTTGGTGGATTCTGGGAGATCGTAATTCCTTATGGATTAGATGTCTTCACTCTTATTTTCTCAAAGGTAAAAGCATATGGGAGCTCCGTAATAAAGCATCACACTCTTTCTTTTTGAACCAACTTCTCAAGATGAGGTAAGAAGTTGAAGCAGACATGTCGTGTTCTATTGGCAACGAAAACCTCATTACATTATGGTTTGATAATTGGTAAGGAAGATGAGCTCTTATACACTCCTTGGAAGAAGTAAGGCTTTCTATTCACTTCCAACTTAATACAAAGACAGAAGCTTTCATTAGTGTAACAACTTGGCATTTTCCTGAAGGTATCAACCAATTACAACCAAACTACAATCCAAGTCCGTCCCATCGAGACACTTTCTTCTGGCACACTCGCCTAACCCATCAATTATCAAATAGAAGTATGAGAGAATTGTTACATTTACGCAAACCTGCAGTGGATTGGTCTAGAATTGTCTAGAACAAGAACATTCCTCCAAAGGTTTCTTTCCTCCTATGGCTAGCTATCTAAAACCACCTCAATACAACTGATAGACTCAGGTATTTAACTATCAATAGAGATTATCCGTTTTATTTAATGGAGGCTGAATCATATGACCACTTATTCTTCACGTATGAGATCACCAACTGGATATGGGAAGCTGTTAAAATGGAATTTCAATGGTCATTGCCAACTTGTTTGCTCTTAAGTGTTATACAATGGTTAGCTGATCATTGTTCCCCTATAGAATTGGTTTAATCTATAACTGTTGGACTTTGTGTACAAAGCATATGGAAGGAGCACAATGCTCGAGGATTCGAAACTAAGTAGAAAAATCTCTCCCTCTTAATACAAGAAACGTTGAAAAGTATCTATGAGATTCTAATGTTAAGACATGTTGTTTAACTCATTTACCTCTATTCTTTATTCTACTCACCTTATACGAAGCTTAGGTTTAGGAGTTGTAAAATTTGGTTTAAGTGGGATCTCTCCCTTTGTTTTGTTTATTATTGATGTTCTATACCTATCTACCTTTTACAAATGAAAATTTTTTATTTAAAAAAAAGTTTTGTTATAAATCAAAATATCGTCAAAAATAAGGTTTAAATACCTCATTTATTAGTGACTAGAAAGTAGAGGGGACTTTTTCAATCCGAATGGCATTACTGTGAACTCATAATGTCCATGGTGAGTCCGAAAAGTAATCTTTGGGATGTCTTGATTTCACATTCGTATCTAGTAATAACCCCATTCTCAAATCTAGTTTGTGAAAAACTTAACACCTTGTAGCTCATCTAGTAGTTCATCAATAACAGGGATAGGAAACTTGTCTTTAATGGTGACCTAGTTAAGTGCTTGATGGTCAATAAGAAATCTCCAATAACCGTCATACTTTCTAGCCAGCTAAATAGGAGATGAGTATGGGCTCTAGATTGGACCTATGATATCGATGTCATCATTTCTGTCACTAGTTTTTCGATTGCATTTTTTCGTAATGAGGATATCGGTATAGCTGTACACAAATTGATTCACATCCTTATTTTAGGATAATTTTGTGTTCATGACTTCATGGTGGGGGTAAGCTTTGAGGCTCTTAAAGTATATCCTGATAAGGTTGTAAAAACAGACTTCAGTTCTAGGTTAGTTAAAGTCAAATTGAAACAAGAGCCACGTGCACCTGATGCCAACATGTTAATGGAATTTATCTGCACGATGATCTCATCCTTACTCTTTTTGATTTCCTTTCTCATTTCCAACCTATCCATTACTGTTCTAATTGAAGTTGTAAACACTATAAGACTGATCTTTTTTCAATTCGTCTTGAATTGCATTGATAATTTAGAGAAATCCTATATAATTGGGCCTAATGTACTCAACCATTGAGCCCCTAATACAATATCATAAAGGAGATTAAATAAAAATCTGTAATAATTAAATTGCCTTGAATCATTAAACTTAACCCATTACAACGTCCCATATTAGCAATTTTCTTGCCGTTGGCCACTGTAACTTCAAACTTTTCTTTTGCTTAAGGTATGATCCCCAATCTTCCTGCAACCTTACTATCCAAGAAATTGTGGGTACTGCTAGAGTCTATTAGGATAATAATTTGTCGTTGGGTTAATCGACCGTGAACCTTCATTGTTTGCAGAGCTGTAGCACCATAAATAACATTGACTAAAATCTCTGATGTCTCTAACTGTTGAATTTCTTCAATCTCCATATCAATATCTGCATCTTCATCATCAAACCATTTCCCTTCAATAAGGAACAACTTTTTGCATCTATGCTCAAGGCTGAATTTCTTATTGCAATTAAAACATAGTCCTTTTTCTCTTCTTTCATTAAACTCAATTGGAGTTAACTTTTTAATTGGCATAGTAGTATCTTATGGCATGGTTGAAGAAATTGGGTTTGCTTTTCATGACTTAGTTTGAGTACCGCGATGAGTGAAATTATTTTTTGCCTCATCCTATCTCACTAGGCCAATTGATGCAGAAAGAGATGTAGGCTTACAAGTTTGAACATCAATTTAAGCCACTCACAAAACAACTAACCTGTTGTGTGGGTGAAAGTTGTTTTACTCGAATAAGAAGCTTCTTAAATTGTGCTTGGAAGTCTCTTACATAACCAGATTGTAACAACTTAGTTAAGTCACCAAAAAAGTCTTGATATTTTGTGGGGTCATACCTATCATGCAAACTTTGTTTGAAATCCTCCCATGCCATTTGCCGCATCTCGTTCTTGATGAGCTGAAACCATAATTATGCTTCATTTTTTAGGTTAAATGAAGCCAATGACACTCTCTCCTCTTCCCGTGTCTTGTGGAATTCAAAAAATTATTCAGCTTTACAAATCCATTTAGTTGGGTCCTCTTGCCAGTTATATTAAGGAAAATCCAATTTCACCAACTTAAGTAAGTAACCATTGTTGGAAGAACCTTCATGGTTAGCCGATGCATGATTATTTTGCCACTCTTTATTGTTTTGGGTTTGGCCATGGGAGCTTTGTGCTACCTGTCTTTTATTTGTAGAGATAACAACTAAATGAGCATTGATTGCAGCAAACATCTCCTGCATCTCCTTTAGAAGATTTTCCTGCCCTGCTGACAGAGTGGTAACTTCATCCTTCAATCATCCCATTTGTTGCTCCTCCATGTCTGGCTCTAATGCCAAGCTGTCCGTGCATGAGATCTAAAGTTGTCTTGTGCATGAGATCTTGCAATTGGCCGGTTAAGAAAAGAAGGATCCCTCTTAAATTGATATTGTTTATGCTTCCTAATTTTGATTAACTAGAAATAGAAATATGGAGTAGCAAAAGAACAAAATAAGCAATAGTTGGTTACTTTAAGGGAACCAAAACCTCCTAAAGAACTCAAAAAGCTAGTTTAGTGAACGAAAGAATGCTCCCATTTTATTTATCTGATTTGTTGGCAATAAATAGGGAAATAGTTCAACTACTCTCCAATATTTCAACAATTACATATGAAGAACAATAACGGTAACGTTAACTAATTCAAAATTCAAATACCAACTCACTAAAACTTATTCAAACTAGAATCAGATAAGTGGCTAGTGGAGTTAACAGTTAGCCACTCCCATTAACTCAACTAAAACTTATTCAAACTAGAACCAAGATAAGTGACTAGAGGATTTAACAGGCGTCCACTATCAGAAGTTACCAAACGTACTGTTGTAGAAATTGTTAGGAAAACGAAAGAAAAAAGATATGTATTCAATTGTAGTACCAGATAGTGTTGCTTATATGTAACTTGAAATTAATAATTTAAAATTTTAAAGTAAATATAAATGTAAATAATTAAATTATGTTATTGATAATTATTATTAGAACTTAATATTAAATAATAAATTAAATAACAGCAAATTAGGTTATAAAAATTAAAAATAAATTTTATAATTTTCATAAAATTTAAAAAGTAGACCAATCTAAAACCAAATTCATTAAAATTTCTTTAATAAATTTAAACAAATATAAAAGTGAAAATGACAATAAAACTGCACAGATCCTTAATAGATATTAATGAAGTGGTTCCAGATAAGTAAATGCTAATATCTTCTTCATTAAAAGTTAAAACAGCTAGATGAGTAAGCAGATAAATCCAACGAGTTTTGTTTCTACACGCGTTATCTTTTATTTATTCTGGCTTACAAAATTACCAATTGCATTCATTTGAGACGACAGCTGTTTTAGAAATAGATGGAAGCAGAAGATTGACAAGGAAACCCTAGAAAATGAAACAAATTCGGGAACTCGTAAATTACCAATGTCACAGGGCCAGGGGTCCATTTTTATTTTCCGAAAACAAAAATCACAGACACTAATGATTTATAGCTCACCGAGATTTTTTTAAGAAAAATAAATGGATATCACAATACTGTGATATATGCTAGGCTAACAACGTGTAACTATAAGAAATGCTACTAATTGATATATAATTATCCTTTTTGTAGCAAAAGAAATATTAATTAGATGAATTGCATTATTCCAAAAGTTGGCTGTCAAAAATTTTGGGTTTCAGTTCATCCATCAACACGTGTCGACGATCCAAACTCAATTTGATTTTGTTGGATGGAGATGTAAATGTGGTAATTAATAATCCAATCTTAAAGACTCCCATAACACAAACAAATAAAAGTCCCTAATGCCAAATTTGTAGTCAGTAAATGACTTGCAGAGAGAGGCGTACATGGATATGATATCTGTGGATGGACGGTAAGGAAAACAGATTGGCACGGATAATCGGAAACGGGTCAGCATCATATACGGCTGATACACAAACTGCAAAGTTCTAGTGACGAGACATGACTTTATTATGTGGGACCAAGTGCCCAGACATGATGCAAATCACATAATCAATCAGATGCAACTCACTCAACACGTTTCAAGCATCACAGTGAGTTACACCAGAGAGATACGCGTCTCCCTCCACTAAGAAAAACAAAGAGACACAAGAATAAATCTAAACACTTTGCTAAAATGTTGCAACCTGCACACCTTTACCATTCTCAACCTGCAACTCAACTCTCTTATTTTATTTTCAGCTCCATTGCTTCAGTTTGTCGGATTTCATCAGCAATCTCTGACTTCTATATCTGGTAAGTAAAACCCACCACTTAGATTCGTAAGACTTTAACCTATAACACGCAAATTGTGGATTGTTTGTATCAATTACTACAACGAGAAGCCAAGAAACCAGCAATATGAAAGTGACCCAGAAAGATTCAGAGAAGCTAATTTGGGATCAGATGAGGAGCCCTTCAACGAACGCGCTCTCTGGTACAGGTTCACAAGCTCGACACCTACCAAAGATCTTAGTTTGGTTAATCCTCTTCGTGTCACTCACTTATGTTGTCTACACTCTCAAGCTCGTCTCCTCCTCACGTGCCTGCAACGCTGAGCCGTTTGCGATCCACCGTCAGCTTTCCATAATCCGTGACAACAGCAGCAACGACATTTCAATTAGAAATATAACTGCTTTGGAAATACCTGGCCGTAAAATCACCCAGCAAACAGAGATAGAGCACGTCGTGTTCGGCATCGCAGCATCGGCCAAGTTATGGAAACAGAGGAAAAATTACATCAAGATTTGGTATAAGCCTCAAAAAATGAGGGGCATTGTGTGGCTAGACGATGCGGTAGAGGCCCGGAAGGACGATGGCCTCCCGACGGTGAAAATATCCGGCGACACTTCCAGGTTCTCGTACAGAAACCGGCAGGGTCACCGATCGGCGATCCGGATCTCTCGGATCGTGTCGGAGACCCTTCGGCTGGGGCTTAATAATGTGCGGTGGTTCGTGATGGGTGACGACGACACTGTATTTGTGACGGAAAATCTGATAAGAGTGCTGAGGAAATACGACCACAACCAGTTTTATTACATCGGGAGCCTGTCAGAATCTCATTTGCAGAACATATATTTCTCGTACGGTATGGCCTATGGTGGCGGTGGTTTTGCGATAAGTTACCCTTTAGCTAAAGCGCTTGATAAGATGCAAGATAGGTGTATTCAGAGGTATCCCGGGTTGTACGGGTCCGATGATAGAATACAGGCTTGCATGGCTGAACTCGGTGTCCCACTCACAAAGGAAGCTGGGTTTCATCAGGTTTGTGTCCAATTCTCATGCCTTATTAACTCGTTTATTTTACTGAACTGGGTCTGGGTTGAGCATAGGTTTCGGGTTCCGGTAAGATTTAGGGGAGGGCTGGGGAGGTGTAACAACATTTAGGGTAGCCGCTAGCGGCCTGTTTAGCTCCATAATTGTTCGTCGGAGTGGCGTATGTGTGGGGATGAGACCCACGTGACGTGACATTGGTTTTGGGGCGTGTCCATCCCTATACTTGAATCAAGTTCGTGAGTAAAAAATGCAGACAGCTGGGAACTTTGTTTTTATAGCATTCTCATTTACGTTTCACACGAACTGTAGAGTAGACTTGGAATAAACTATTAGACAATTTCGTTCTTGGCTTCCACGTATGGTCGGTCAGTTTATTTTGACCAGTGGAGCTTATTTACAACGGCGATGTATTGCAAGCAAATTATAGGTTTCCCAATAAAGGAGTTGGGTGGACAAACTGTAGGGAAAAGGGATTTGTATGTGTATTCGATTGAACATATTCTCTTTGTTGTCCCCCTAACGGGTAATGACATTGAGTCTGTTATCACAGAAATACTTGTATAGAGTTGCTGATCCCGTCAGTTTACTTTTGCATCCAGTATGATGTTTATGGGAACCTGTTTGGACTACTTGGGGCGCATCCAGTTAGCCCCTTGGTGTCGCTTCATCACCTTGACGTGGTTGAACCTATTTTCCCCAACGTTACTCGGGTTCAAGCACTGCAACAATTAACAGTACCAATGAAACTGGACTCAGCAGCGCTGATGCAGCAATCGATCTGCTATGATAAATCTAAGAGCTGGACAATTTCTGTTTCCTGGGGCTTTGCTGTTCAAATTTTCCGAGGATTGTTGTCGCCTCGTGAGATAGAAATGCCTTCCAGAACTTTCTTGAATTGGTATAGAAGAGCAGATTATACAGCATACGCATTTAACACGCGTCCTGTTAGCCGAAACCCTTGTCAAAAACCGTTTGTGTTTTACTTGTCAAGGGCAAGATTTGATTCTTTACTAAACACAACAGTGACCGACTATGACCGACATCATGTTCCTCACCCTGCCTGCAAATGGAAGATGGTTGATCCTGCCAATCTGAGCAGTGTAGCGGTTTTCAAAAAGCCCGACCCTCATCTATGGGATAGGGTAAGTTGCCTCAAACTAATGCATTTAATACCTTTAGCTTATCTTTCATGAAATATGTTAAAGAAATTGATATCCAAAGTGATGGATTGGATATGGTTTTCTGTGTACATGCGTGTTGGGACAGTCTCCAAGAAGAAACTGTTGCAGGGTGATAAAGTCGAAGGATAAAGGAAGCATGAAGATTGATGTGGGTGTATGCAGGGACGGTGAGATTAGTGAAATGTAGATGTAATTGGGACATTTCTTTATTCAGTTTTAATTAATTTATCCAATTTTGTAAGTGAATTCCAGCCCAGGTACAAGAATTTCAAGAACAGTCACTAGAAGAAGAGAAAATTGTTGGTGTATAAAAGTTGGGTGTCATTTGTATAATGTGTCATTTAAGTTGTATTCTTCATGTTTTTCTACCATGGTACTAGCTTAGCTTGGCATTCTTGCACTGGTTAGGCCATGTCTAACAAGAATAAAAATAATATGATTGTGCGGCAAGAGGTTGACCACAACCATCATTATCTGGAAGAAGTTCACCCCACCGTCGTGATATCCAACTTATTTCTCTCCCTTAATTATTGAATGGTTACATGTCCCATGATTGCCGCTACTTTTTCAGTGGTAGACTAGATTATCTCTTAACTTCTTGTGCCGACAGTTTTAACCGTACAACTCTTGTAACATGTATAAATTTTAGAATTGCAAATTGTATGTAATCACATTTACGTCAATCAGTGATGAGTGTGGATAATAATGTCTTTGATTTGTAGCAATTTTAAGAATACCGTATTGGTAGGTATTCTTAAAATGTCGAGTAATGTTTTAGATCATTTTTAAAATTATAAAGTTATTTTTAATTTATAAAATAATCTTTCAATATATTATATATTATATTTTATAATTTTACAGTAATTTTGTCTCTAAATATTATAACAACGAAATCTTGAATACAATCTATTTATTGTTACTAATATTAATTTTAAAATAACCATAATTAATTTACATCCACAATTATTATAAAAAATGATCATTTAATTATTATAAATATAAATGTTATAATTTTATCATATAATAAATAATAACCACATTAAATAAAAAGAATAATAAAGATGCATGTCTTTAGGTATTACCATAAGAGTTTGTGTCGAGAAAATATCAATTAGAAGTGAAACCTGAAATAAAAATTATAATTATATTTATACTGTATTCTATATCAAATATAAGTAAAATTAAAAGTATATACATTGATTTAGAATTAAAAATACAAATCTTTACAATTATGAATTACCACTTCCAAATTGGCCCTACCAAGTATCTGTAAGATAATAAAAGTAAATCATACATAAAATAAAGCAAGTAACAAAATGAGCAAAATATATACTTTGACTTTATCTTTTTGATGTATAGCAATGATTATTTCAAAATCAGTATAAGCATTTTTATAATATTTATTTGTGAGCTGAGGAGATCTTCTATCAGCTTATAGGCATTAATTGTTATAATGATTAATAGTATTCTCCTTTTAACTTTAATTTTCTTTGTAAAACTTAACTTGAACTAGACATTAAAGTTTAAAAATGCTCCAACTAAGAGTAAATGGACTAAATCAATTGAAATTTCGGTTTTGTAAGTATTAACATAAAAATTCTGGAAGTGACACATCAATTAACTAACGAGAAGGAACTTGAAAAGAAGAAAGTGCACGATGTCAAGGCAGGCTGACCTACATGATAATTTTCTATTTAAAATTTCAAGATTTTAAATTAGTTTTTCACCTCCAGTCATGAGAAATGAGTTGAGTTAAATATCCTAAAACATGGGAAAGTAAATCAAAGTTTATGTATGAATGAGCCTTTCGGCAATTTAAGAATTTGATTATGGTCGACATTTTATGAAAAAAATTTTATATCTATAGAAAGTTCCTAAGAGATATAAACTGATTCATGTATAATTTTAGTAGTATAAAAACCTTATAAATTTATTTGAATTAAAAAAAAGTTAAAATTGGAATTATATTTTAAACCTAAGATGTTATATAACTTGAAAATTTAAAATTATGGTGTGAATGTCCTTAATTTTGAATAGTTTAAATATAAAAATATATTTTTGGATGACCTAAAAGTTATTTAAAAGTTTAATTTTAATTAAGAGGTTGTTTCTATAAAAATAATAATTTTTAAATTTTTTCAGTCCTTTACTCTCATTATAATTATAATTATAATCTATAGGTACGTTTTGTATTGTATATATCATATATTGAATATTCTATTAAATTATGAAATCAAAATTTTTATTAGATTAAACCAATAAATTTTTGTAGTGAAACTTCAAACTTTTCCTTTATTTAGACAATTCATATCAAACCGATTACCTATAGTCAGGTTTGGTTGGAATGGGGAGAAGAACAAAAATTCCATACCTGGTCAAACGGGGGACCCCTATAACCCGTGACTTAAATGAGGCTACCTAATTAGAAATCAATTTAGGTTTTACCTGGTAACCTCATCACGCTAACCGAACGTCTATGTAAGCAGGGACTTTCTTTAGGTTACATGTTTCGTCTGATTGAAATCCAAACATTCCAAGCTTCTTGAAGACGTTGGGGTCCCATATAAAAGACCAAGCTGGCATTTGAGTCCGTGGCATCCCACAAATCAGTAGTGATGCTCAAACGTCATGGGCTTCGGCTGCATTTCGTGGTTACAGTATGTGGGCCAGGAAATTTGTTAAAAAATCCCATGCATATGCAACTTGGGCTGTACGAGTCTATGCATACACCAGAGTGTATATAATATTCCGATATACACTGTTAAGTTCGGCAGTGGGAGACGTTGGAAACTTGTGGGAAATGGGAGCAGTTTTAAATATGTGTATATATATATATATATATATATATGCATTACATATTCAAGATGTATTGTCAAAGAATATGTTAGAAACCGAGTCAGGATTTGATCCAAACCGTTGCGGAATAATTACGAAACCTTTTGCAAATTGGTTTCCCGAAAACTAAGATCAATTTAATTATATAAAATAGTTAACATATAGTATAATAAATCGTGAATCTAAATTCGTACCTTATTTTGAAGTTCGATCATGTCCTTATCATATTTCTCTAACAATTTTAAAATCGATTCGTCTTAACTATCGTAATTGTACAAATGTTTGACCTCTAACGGTATCTACACAACAAGTTTAGAGAATTCTATGTTTAATTTCCGGATCTAAAGTTAACAAATATTACATGTTACTAACTTTTTCAAAAGTAGATTATATCTTTATCTGTAAGAGATTCTTTTTCATCTGAGTAGTTGGAGAGATTTTCATCTTATCTTCTTATCTTTTAGATTTGTAATTATCATTATATGTACAGATGCCAAATGATTTAACTTATATTTTTTTCCTTTAAATGGCTTCCAACCACTTGTACAAGAAGGACAAGTATTTTCTGTATGCTTTTGAAGATGACAAATCGTTCCTGTTCTTTAGGACTAGAACTTATCTTGCCTCTTTCAGTCATGCTTATCTTCCTTTTCACAAAAATTTCAGCAATCAATGGTGTCTTTTTGGCTGGGGCTAAAAGAAGAAAATTTGTTTTTTACAACATAGGTTTGAAATTCTATTTTTAAAGGTTGCCGCCATGCCAAAAATAATAGATCTCATCCCGATGCCTCTTTTATAATGAATATCATTTTCACCGTATTTATAAAATTCTTGTTGTGATTTAGTATCGATAGTAATAGGAAAATTTTCTTCCTTCCTTAAAGTAATAAAATGATAAGAGTTATCGTTCTTCTTCATGAAAATCTGGACAAGCAGCTAACATCTTTAATACTAAGGTATCTTTCGGGGTTATTGTAGAATTATTTAGGTAACAATCCTTAACCCTTTCTTGGATCCATTTGGGAAGTAATGATATCTCACGAAACTCTGGGTTTGTCAAGTATATAACATTTATTGTTCCAAATTCATACCAATCTTAAATAGTTTGAGGATGAGGGCCTTGAAAAAAGTTCAGTCTAAGGTATATCCCATAAAAATCAATATAACAAGTGTTGTTATTTTGTAAAGAGTATAAATCTCTCATTACCTTGTAATGCACTTGAACTGTAGGATGAATTTTTGGAAGGCTATCAAACATGACATTTTTCTGTATCCTCGATTTTTGCTAATATCAGTTCTTAATAAGATATTATTAGGAGTAATCTCTTTTGGATGAATTTGCTGACCAGCAGATTTTTTTAATCAAAAAAGAAGAGCCTATGGACGATGTATCTTCCATTATCTTAACCTTGTTGACTAGGCTATAAAGTTTTTGTTTTGAATAATTGTAATGGATTATCTTGGCTTGCCATATATGGCAAAATGAAAGAAGTAATTCAATAACTTTTTTTGGTATTAAGTTGAAATTTGCAATATCTAATAAAAGAAGTAACATGTATCAATATCTTTAGACATTTGAATTAATAACTTAAATATCTCTTTATTGAGGTTGAACATCTCTTGTTAAAAAATCAGCAAGAACATTATTATTAGATTTGATAACTTCAATAAAAAAGTATATTTTGCTAGTAAATTTTGCCATTTTATATATCCTTCATATTCAGGTTTAGAAGGTAAATGATTCTAAATAAAACCCTTGACTTGAGTATTATCAATTTGTAATAAAAACGTTTTAGGCAATAGAAAATGGTAAAAATTTTGACAGCTTTTTACTATTGTCAATAATTCTTTTTCATTTATATGGTCTCGGTATTGAGTATCTGCAAAGGTTCCCAAAGTATACCTGTAAAAAGGCTCAGTCATCTTAATATTAGAAACATCATAATCTATCTTTTTTAATACTCCACTCCATACATGACCGTAACTATCAGTTTTAAGGATTAAATCATCATCATCATCAGCTGGTAAAAAGGGTTTTGTAAGGCCCCAAAATATACCCTAGTTGAAATAATAAATGTTTATGAAAGTACATGTATGATAGAAGTTCGAATTTTGCTTTGATTAGAATATGAAAGACATATGATTTGAATTTTTGGTCAAGTGGACAATGGTTAGTGAATTGGAATTAATTGATTTCATTAGAGAATTAAGGTATTTAAACGTACATTTGGTCTAGGAACAGTTGTCAAGTGGCAAGTTAAGTTGGTACATAAAAATTAGAACGATTAAATTATGAGTTAGTGACATTTGGCATGGTTAAAGCATTAACAAATGGCATAGTTGATACATTGACAAATGGCAGCACTGAGTGTGTGACATATGACCTAATGTATCATTGACACATGGCAGCTCCTTTAATGGACACGTGAAGCTCATGCATGAAGACATATGTTGCTCCAATTCCATGACACCTAGCTTTGGATGTGGTAAATTTTGCTAGAGCAAGTCTTCATTTTAGTCTCTTCTCTCCACCGAAATTTCATTCTCCTACTCCCCCTTTCAACTTCTGGACCTTTGCTGAAGCTTGGTTTTACCTGATTTGAAATCAATTTAGGTTTTACCTGATTCGAAATCAATTTAGGTTTTACCTGGTAACCTCATCACGCTAATCGAACATCTATGTAAGCAGGGACTTTCTTTAGGTTGTACATGTTTCGTCTGATTGAAATCCAAACATTCCAAGCTTCATGAAGATGTTGGGGTCCCACAAAAAAGACAGTTGGCATCGGAGTCCGTGGCGTCCCATAAATCAGTAGTAATGTTCAAATATCATGGGCTTTGGCTGCATTTCTTGGATACAGTACATGGGCTAGGAAATTTATTAAAAAATCCCAGGCATATGCAACTTGGGCTGTACAAGTCTATGCATAAACAAGAGTGTATAGAATATTCCGATATACACTGCCAAGTTCGGTAGTGGGAGAGTATATATATATATATATATATAGACACACACATATACATATACATATACATATATATATACATATACATATACATATACATATTCATTACATATTCGAGATGTATTGTCAAAGAATATGTTGGAAACCGAGTTAGGATCTGACTCCGACTACCTCGGAATAATTACGAAAATTTTTGTAAATTAGTTTCCCGAAACCTAAGATCAATTTAATTCTATAAAATGGTTAACATATATTATAATAAAGTGTGAATATAAATTCATACCTTAATCTGAAGTTTGATCATGTTCTTGTCATATCTCTCTAACAATTTCAAAATCGATTCGTCTAAACTATCATAGCCGTACATATTTTCGACCTCTAACGGTATCTACAAAACGAGTTCAGAGAATTCTGTGTTTAATTTCCTGATCTAAAGTTAACAAAAATTACATGTTACTAACTATTTCAAAAGTAGATTCTGTTTTTATCTGTAAGAGATTCTCTTTCACCGAAGTAGTTGGAGAGCTTTCCATCTTATCTTCTTATCTTTTAGATTTAGAATCATCATTATATGTACAAATGCCAAAGGATTCAACTTGTTTTTTTTTCTCTCCTTTAAATGGCTTCCAACCACTTGTACAAGAAGGACAAGTATTTTCTGTATGCTTTCAATGATGACAAATCATTTCTGTGTTTTAGAACTAGATCTTATCGTTCCTCTTTCAATTGTGCTTATCTTCATTTTCACAAAATTTTTAGCAATCAATGGTGTCTTTTTGGCTAGGGCTATCATTAAAAAAGAAAATTTGTTTTTTTCTAGCATAGGCTTGAAATCCTATTTTTAAGGTTGCCTCCATGACAAAAATAATAGATCTCATCCTGATGCCTTTTCGATAATGAATATCATTTTCATCGTATTTATAAAATTCTCTTTGTGATCTAGTATCCATAGTAATGGGAAAATGTTCTTCCTTTCGTAAAGTAATAAAATGATAAGAGTTATCGTTCTTCTTTATGAAAATTTGGACAAGCAGCTAACATCTTTAATACTAAGGTATCTTTTGGAGTTAATGTAGAATTATTTAGTTAACAATCCTTAACCCTTTCTTGGATCCATTTGGTAGGTAATGATATCTCACAAAACTTTGGGTTTGTCAAGTATATAACATTCATTGTTCCAAATTCATACCAATCTCAAATAGTTTGAGGATGAGGGCCTTGCAAAAAGTTCAATCTAAGGTATATCCCATAAAAATCAATATAGCAAGTATCATTATTTTGTAAAGAGTATAAATCTCTCATTACCTTGTAATGCACTCGAACAGTAGGATGAATTTTTGGAAGGCTATCAAACATGACATTTTTCTGTATCCTTGATTTTCGCTAATATCAGTTCTTAATAAGATATTATTAGGAGTAACCTCTTTTGGATGAATTTGCTGACTAGCAAATTTTTTTTATCAAAGAAGAAGAGCCTATGGACGATGTGTCTTCCATTATCTTAACCTTGTTGACTAGGCTATAAAGTTTTTGTTTTGAATAATTGTAATGGATTATCTTAGCTTGCCATATTTAGAAAAATGAAAGAAGTAACTCAGTAACTTCTTTTGGTATCAAGTTGAAATTTGTAATATCTAATAAAATAAGTAACATTTATCAATATCTTCAGACATTTGATTTAATAACTTAAATATCTCTTTATTGAGGTTGAACATCTCTTGTTAAAAAATCAGCAAGAACATTATTATTAGATTTGATAATTTCAATATCAAAAGTATATTTTGCTAATAAATTATGCCATTTTATATATCCTTTATATTCGGGTTTAGAAGGAAAATGATTCTATATAAAAACCTTGACTTGAGTATTATCAATTTGTAATAAAAACGTTTTAGGTAATAGAAAATAGTAACATTTTTTACAGCTTTTTTACTATCATCAATGATTCTTTTTTGTTTGTGTGGTATTGATATTAAGTATCTATAAAGGTTCCCAAAGTATACCTGCAAAAAGATTCGGTCATCTTAATATTATAAACATCATAATCTATCTTTTTTAGTACTCCACTCCATACATGATCGTAAGTATCAGTTTCAAGGATTAAATCATCATCTGGTAAAAAGGGTTTTGGCAAGGTGATACATGAAATCTTAATTTTCTTTACCTGGTCAATTAGGTAAGGAGAAAATTCAAATCTTTGAATCTTCTATAAAAGCGTTTAGAAAAGGTTTTCTTATTTAGGTTTTAAATAAAATCAAAAGTATAGTTTAATACTCCTAAAAAACTTTGAACTTGTTTTTTATCTTGTAACTTATCAAGAAATTGCACTTTTTTTTTGACAATATGAGGTTGAAGTTTAACTCCCCTACCGTCTATTTCCATGCCAAGAAATCCTATTTCAGTATGACATATCTTAGCTTTTTCTCTAAAAGAGCTAAATCATGTTGTTCATATAAATCTACAAATTTATGGATATGTATAATATGTTGAAATATTATTACTAGCTATTAAAATATCATCCACATAATAGTATCTGAAATTATCATACTTGAAGTTAAAATATTTTTGGGGCACTTTGTAAACCAAAAGACATAACTGACTATTCACAACAACCTTATGGAGTAGTGAAAGCAATATAGGGGATGCTATCTTTATTCATTTTTATCTGCCAAAATCCACTCTTGCAATCAAATTTAGAGAAAATTTATTTTCCTCTTGTCAAGTTTATTAATGTTTCTTCATAGGGTAAGAAGTATCCATCAAATACTATATTATCATTTAATTTTTTATAATTTACTATAATTCTAACTTTATTTTTATTTAGTTCTGCATGGTTTCTAGCTGTAAATGCTAGAGAAGAATGAGGGGATTACTAGGCCTAATAATGTTTAGATTTTCTAGTTCAAGAATTTTTTGTTTTAATTCTTTTTGATCTTCTAAATTATATCTCATAGTAGTAACTTTAATAATATTTTCTTTATTTATCATTTCTAAGTTCACTTCTTCTCCATTTTTAA